>OX104029.1:21209408-21809408 GCA_944470205.2 Schistosoma margrebowiei | reverse complement strand
GTTGGAAGAAAGTTAGGGGTGGCCAAACCAAAAACATGGTATCAGTGCTTGAAGTCACTAACTTCTGATTTGGGACGTGTTGGTAAATGCAGACGACTTGGTTGGAATCCGCGTGATTATCGTAACCAATGGTTGAACACTCTTGGTGACATGGCTCAAAATTGATCACAATAGTGTAGATGTATACACTCTTTGTCTTCCCTTAAATTATAAAACTAAAATTGCTTTATATCTTTCTTTCTACCAACTAGTTCTTGCGTCATGTACTATTTTCTTATATGCAATCTTTCTTTTATATATTACCACAATTGAAGTATCTACTTCTATGATCTTGATGTTGATCTTGTTGTGCTAATGAGGTGTGTTAACTTAGACCGATGCATATTTGTGCCCGGTCCTACTTTGTAGCTGATTGACTGAATGTATTGAAATAGTCTTAAAATTTTTAATAATAATTCTACAATGAAACAATGCAATACATATGTAACTAGATCAAACGAACAACAACAACAACAACAACGACAAAATGAAACGTATCAGTATAAATACTCTATTTATCTATCTATCTGTCTATAGTGAATATAAAATTGAAAAGTTTTATAAATAATATACAATTATCTATGAATAAATATGTTTAGTTAAAACAAGCTATAAACAGGTGTTCAATATAATATACAATAGCAACAATTATACCCTCTTAATTATATAAAAATATTGATTGTAACCTGTTTCTTAGAGAATAAATATAGATATAAGATATTCTGAAATGTTTATAGAAATCTCAGGGTGGTTTGCTTTCATTTTTTTTCTGCAATATTCTTTTTTACAAGGGAATAACATCAGTTCGAACTGGAAATGTTGAAAGGTAAAAAAAGAAAAAGAAAAAGAAGAACAACTGTTTTGTATAATTCCATGACTGTATAGTTTCTTTTTTTTAAAAAAGGAGTTTAGATTTCTAGGCTATCAAAGTTAAATATGATAATGAATGAATGAGTGAATGAATTGATAATAGATAATGAATATACTAGACGATTGATATTAAAAAATTAAGGGGAAAAAAGATTAGTTCTTAACTTTCATTAGAGATTAGATAAAAAAAGAGTCAGAAGGGATTTGTGAAGATTTTATAAATTTCACAGATTGAAATCATGAGTCAATTGAAGCTAGACCACCATGGAAAACGTGGAAGAACTGGATGGCCATTTCGCCCTATTGTAGGACTTCTTAGCAGTGCGCATCTACGATCCTACCTCGTGAGATTCGAACCCAGGATCTATCGGTCTCGCGCTTGAACGCTTAACCTCTAGGCCACTGAGCCGGCCGGCATGCAATGGTCTTAATGTCTAACTTCAACCAATCCACGAAGCCGTGCCACCGTACACCATTGTCTTCAGCTGCTGAGGAGTCCCATACTCGGACGAAACGACCGTCTAGTGCTTCCAGGTTTTCCATGGTGGTGTAGCTTCAATTGACTCATGATTTCAATCTGTGAAAAAAGAGTCATTAATATAGGATTGTGAAAATTTTCGAGTTTTGATTAAGATCATAAATTGATAAATGTTAGACCATGAGTGAAAATCTGGAAGCACTAGACATTAACACCGTTGGATACCAGTTCAATAGTCTGAAGGCTAAATATTCGTGCGCGAGACTGTAGGTCCTGGGATGATCGTGGATACACACTTCTGTCCAGTGCTTCCAGGTTTTCAATGGTGGTCTAAAATTGATCGATTCATGATCTTAATCAAAAAAGAATTGTAAATTTAATGATTAAGGCAAAAAATTGAAACAGCAAGTTTAAGATTCGAATACTGTTCCAACTAACTTTTAATTCAAGGTAAACTAAGTTGTATCTGTTGGCGTTTATAGAATGAAAACAGTTTGAAGATAAGTACAAAGATTTGATCTTCTTTATTGAGTTCCATCATTTCTTGAGATAAATATCACATTTGAGATCATGAGTCAATTGAAGCCAGACCACCGCGGGGCGGGGTCGTGGATGCGCACTGCCGAAGAGTCCCATAATAAGACGAAACGGCCGTCCAGTGCTTTCACGTTTTCCACGGTGGTCTAGCTTCAATTGACTCATGATCTAAACTATTAAAATTACTACAATCTCCACAAAACCCCTTCCGACATAAATATAATATATTTCACTGGAGCTGTAGGATTTTGATTTCAGTATCTTCTTTTAACAATGAAAGTATCAATGATTGCACAACAGAGTGAATTTCGTTCGATTATAAGTTGTGATATTAAAAAAAAAGATTAATACACAAAGGCAAATGTAATTATTCAAGATTACAGAGCTCTGCGAAGAACGAAATGTGTTGAAAATGATCTTATTAGGTGTTACATAGATAAGTTCAACTACCTATCTACAGTTTTGAATTGTTCTTCAACTGATATAGGTTACACAGAAAAAAAATGTTTCTGATCTTACACATATCAATGAAAAACCCACTCATGATAAGTAACTTGAAACTCATATTTGTTTTTGTAAAATCTCAAACTTTTTCCTTGAAAAAGCTTCGACTAGATTGCCGGGCAAAACGTTGGATTTCCTTTATATATCTTTTGATTATATTAATTTTAGGTTAAACTATTTATTATTCACTTATTAGTTCTGGAACATCTGGAACTCAAAGCAACTGTCAACCAACATCAAGGTCAGGATTTTCAATAAAAATGTTAAGATAGTTCTACTGTATGGGGCAGAAACCTAGAGAACTACCAAAGCTATCGTCCAGAAGATACAGGTGTTTATTAACAGTTGTCTATGCAAAATACTTCGGATCCGTTGGCCAGACACTATTAGCAACAACCAACTGTGGGAAAGAACAAACCAGATCCCAGTGGAGGAAGAAATTAGGAAGAAACGCTGGAAGTGGACAGGACACATATTGAGGAAAGCAACCAACTGCATCACAAGACAAGCCCTCACTTGGAATCCTCAAGGCCAAATGAGAAGAGGAAGAACACAATACGCCGGGAAATGGAGATAGACATGAGAAAAATGAATTAGAAAGGAAGGCCCAGGACAGAGTGAGTTGGAGAATGCTGGTCTGTGGCCTATTCTCCATTAGGAGTAACAGGCGTAAGTAAGTAAGTATTAGTCTACCATTCTTAAGTTGCATATATATATATATATATATATATATATATATATAAACTCCAAATTCTATAAATGTTTACTTTTATCACCGAAATAGTTATTCATCATTTAGATTCACTAAGCACTTTGGTAGTTTGTTAAATTATATAAATAAAAGAATAACTGGATTCAATTACCTACTAGTAGAACCCAGAATATACATACTTAGAAAAAAGAATTGTTAGTTATGTAACCGGGATTTGTTTATAAATTACTATTCATTCTATCTAAACTGAATATAATTTATCAAGTTTGATTTCATTAAACAACTTGCATAACTTATCATTGTCTATACAAGATAGAATATCATAATAATATTCCCATATATCTATATATCTATACATAATACAATTGCTGAATGTTATTTAACTGTAAATAATAATGATAATAATAGACATTTGATACTTTGTGGTCACATAATAAATGTTATAGAAAAGCAAATAATAAACTAGTTTATCGTTTGTTAATTATTTTTATCCTTTATTTACCAATCTAACGAACACACACACACACACACGCATGTATATATATGTATATATGTTCACAAGGAAACAAACACCAATACTGAAATGATTACATTATTTTCTTCTTCTTCTTCAGAAGAAGTTATAGTTGCAGTAAAACACAGTTCTAAAATTATGTAATTATGTACATAATTAGTAAATTATGCTTAGCTTAATAAAACATTGTGAAAAAACACAATACATTTAAACGAAAACAAGATTTTATACTAATTAATGCATATATATATATATATCAAGGTATAATACTGGAAAATGAATACTATATGGATGAAGTACAGTTGAGATGAATACTATTAATCGATAAGGTTTATTTGCTCATTTTTTAAAATTTTCAAATAGACATCATGATCTGTTCATGAGATGATGGAGAAGATTTGTAGTTCAGGTGGATGATTTTGATGGAGTCTATCTGAAGTTTATGCTCATGATATCGTTCAGAAGAACAATGAAAGCTCCACGATCAAACCATCCAGTTCAGAGAACAAAAGCTCTATCAAAATGATCTGTTTATGTTCAATACACTTTTTTTCGATAAAACGAAGTAGTTCCCTTTTAGTATAAGTCATCATTTATTTAACTCTAAAACTTAACCAATGAAAATATTTAGAGAATATGCAATATGAACTCTTAGTTGTTTATCTGTTTATCTAGAATTACATAACATTACAAAATTATACTATAATGTCCAATCAATTAGGTGAATAATTATAAAGAGGAATTAATCAACATCATCGGACAATCATATTGAAAATGAAATAAAATGACATTTCAAGTCATGATATGACTCTGTGTACCTTAAAGCGTTTTTTTTTAGACGATAGATAAGACCTTTTAAAATAGTTTTTAAAATTCTTATACACAAGAGATTCCCTATGTACGATAATCTAAGTAAATTTCGTCATTATTATGAAGGATTTATCATGTGATCTGTCTGAAAACAAGATGTAAGATGAACAGTAGAAATAAAAATGTGAATTTTCAATAACTGTTGTGATGACCAAGATACTTACTTACTTACGCCTCTTACTCCTAATGGAGCATAGGCCACAGACCAGCATTCTCCAACTCACTCTGCCCTGGGCCTTCCTTTCTAATTCCATCCAATTCTTGTTCATTTTTCTCATGTCTATTTCCATTTCCCGGTGTAATGAGTTCTTTGGTCTTCCTCTTCTCCTTTGGCCTTGAGGATTCCAAGTGGGGGCTTACTATGTGACGCAGTTCAGTGCTTTCCTCAATGTGTGCCCTATCCACTTCCAGCGCTTCTGACTCCACTGGGATCTGGTTTGTTCTCTCGCACAGTACGTTGTTGCTGATAGTGTCTGTTTAACGCATCCGAAATATTTTGCGTAGACAGTTGTTGATACAAACATTTGTATTTTCTGGATAACAGCTTTCATAGTTCTTCAAGTTTCCGCCCCATACGAGTAACAAATTTACAGGTTTTGTAATTCGACTTACAATTCTTAACAAGAACTAATTAGGTTTTGATAAATCAAGACAATCGTAAAGTTTAAAGTATCAGTCATAAAAAACATTGTATGCTAAGCTGTAAACTTAAACTATTATAAGGGTCTGAAAAAAAGTGTCTTCTCATCTCGAATCTGTTTTATAGTAATAAAAAATTAGCTTTGAATATACAGGCACTCTAAGTAGTTTCATATTTAATGCTCTAGAATTCCAATTACGTTACTTACTAATTTAATAAACCAATAAATAATAAACTATGATCATTGATTCTAAAATATCACGTACAGTGATACCTTAGTTATTTCAAATCCCAGAACTATAATGTAGAGATTACGGATAAATTTGGATACTTTAAAAAAGAAGTACACTATTCTTAAGATTAACAAAGTACTTATCGGAGTAACTAATCAACTGAATAGACATACATATATATATATATATATATATATATATATGAAAGTATGTGTGATAACATTGTTTACATTAGCCAACAAAATTTAGATTAAATATGTTTGATATCACCTTATCAAATATGGATACATTCCATATAATTTGGAAAATAAAACACCATACTATTTAAATACCATCCATCCATTCATTTATCCATTCACTCATTCATTGATAAACAATCTAGGCCCTGTCATAAATGTGTGTTATTTGAAGTGAAGTTGCCATAAATAGTCATGTAGTCATTTTTGTCATATTAATATTTTAATTTGTCAAATAGAAAGGAAACAAAAAAAATATATTCTAACTCATCTCATACAATACAAAACATTTATTATAATCAAGGTGACTTTTTATAAGAAGATGGGTATGCTACTACTCGTTGTAGACAATGAAAACAAAATGATTTCATTTCAATTAAAGACAAAATCATAATTCTGATTAATTCTAATCAAACACACACACACACAGAGAGAGACATACATAACTTTAGATGGATAATATATCAACAGTTTAATTTCCGGAGAACTGTCTAATAGTATGATGAGTAGGTGGTATCCGTCAAGACAATGAATAAATATTCTCAGTGAGACTATAATTTATGGACGATCATTTGAGTGACGCTCAAGTGACTTTGACAGTGTTTACCTACTGATTAGGGCTAAATGACGGTTATGAAGTAGTTTGAAGAATAAGAATCATGATTTACAGTTAATGTTTAGGGTTAGGAATTAAATTTAGAGTTATCATCACGAACTGATATCAGCTATAAATGCCAAAACGATATTTAGCCAAATGGATGAATGAACTTCGCGCCAAAACCCAAGATCTGTTACCGTATATGTGATTGGTTCGTCCATAAATTACAGTCTCGCCATATTCTCTAATTCGAAGAAAGAGTATTGATGAGAACAAATACTAGTGAATGTTACTCATTAACCGAATACATGTGTTCATGATGTATTTAATTACAAAAGAACGAGGTAAATTACAAGGGGAAACGAAAATATTATGCAATGATTGAGCAAGTTCAAAACATATTCAAAAAATTAAACCAACACAATTCAATTCCTTAATATGATAAACATTCAAATAAATCTTTGTATCCAGTAAGTGTATCCCACAAATTCATGTATCAGATTAGTGATTTGCACAGATTTCACAATAGTAACTGATACTACTTACAACAATGATGAAAACCATAACGTACTACTAAGTAATCGGAAAATCAACTATCTAAACCAATAAGTCAGTCGTCAGTCAACAAATTTACTAGTTTTACATAACAAATTTACATTAATAAAATGACTATATTAACAAGAATAATGATTTATAAACACATTTATCGGTTGAAACTAGTTACAGATCATGGCTTTTTTCCACCTTCACTTAATAATTAACAAATATTACGTGTGATCTATCTAATAACAAACTTTTCATTTAGATTAACCAGTTTTGTTGACATGATTTGTTTAAATGATAGGCCAATACTTCAAGTTAATAAAAAAAAACTGGATGATTTAATAGTTGAATTCATGGGCTAATTGAAGCTAGACCACCATGGAAAACCTGGAAGCACTGGATGGCCGTTTCGTCACAGTATGGGACTCCTCAGTGAGGATTCGAACCCAGGACCTATCAGTCTCGCGAGTAAATGCTTAAACTCTAGACCACTGATTCGACATCTAACGTTGTTAATGTCTAACTTCAACCAATCCACTAAGCTGTGCCACCATCCACAAGGGATCTATGAAGGGTGTAGCATTTTCAAAATTGAATTCACGAGTCGATCTGATACTGAGGAATCCTATGCTAGGGCGAAACGATTATTTGATGCTTCCAGGTTTTCTATGGTGATCTAGCTTCAATTGACTCGGGAATTTAACTATTAAATTACCGAATTCTCCACAAAACCTCCTTCTGAATGACTCAGATTTAAAAAAAGGGTATGCAAATAAACAGATCAGATAATAATAATAATAATAATTACACATAATTGAAACTTTCTATTAGTACATTCACCATTATATTCTAATGAAAATATTTAAGGTTTTTCAATTTTATTTATTATAAATCTTATGATTTTTCTATAAAACAAAAGTTTTTCATCAAACTAATATACATATGAACTAGGTTATAAAGCAAATAGAAACTGGTTAACTGTCCTAAATCATAATGTAATTTTAAAATTTCGGACTGATTCAGGAAGTGTCAATTATACAAATATGATATATATATATATATATATATATATATATATATATATATATATATATATATATATATATATATATATATATATATATATGGAGAGAGAGAGATAGAGAGAGAGTGAGAAAGAGAGAGAATAACCTGACCACCATACATTATACATGAAATCAACAAGTGGATGGATAGAGACACACAGAGAGAGAGATAAAATGGTTACTGTCCTTTTAATGTTAAAAAATTATAATAAGAAAAATCTAAATAGAAAGTAATACATCACAATAATATTTTAAGTTAAGATACAATAGAACGAATGAATGAATAGATGTATCCGATAGCTCAATTATGAAAAGGATTTTTTATCAAGTGTATTTAGTTCAACTACACAAAGCTTTATAAGAAAAGATGGATCCATCTTTGCTTATAAAGCTTGTGATTTCAGGTAATATAGAGGGAGTCCGCACAGGATGCATATATGCCAACAACAGACTGATCAATTGCAGTCGTAAATAACAATGGGAAGATACAAGTAAAACAACATCAAATGAATAATATCAGTGTCTACTTCAAATAGAATCATTATCCAGTTCAATGAATGTAATACATTATAATATTTAGAATTATTTATAACTAGAGTTGTGAAAGGAAACTAGGTTAGTCAAAATTTCATAACAATACAAACGATACTGATATGTCGGTAGACAATTAATTTCACAAGTTGAAATCTCCACAAAATCCATTCAAACAATTAATTATAATTTCCTATAGTTGAAGAAGATATGGAACTCAAAACAACTGTGAACCAACATCAAAGTCACAATCTTAAATACGAACGTCAAGACATTTAGTTCTACTGTATGGAGTTGAAACCTAGAGAACTACTACAACAATCATCACGAAAGTACAAGTATTTATAAACAATTGTCCATGTAAGATACTCAATGTCGGTTGGACGGATACCATTATAAATAATCTACTGTGGGAGAGGACAAACCAGCTTCTAACTGAAGAGGAAATTACGAAAAGACGTTGGAAGTGGATAGGACATACTAATGTATGTGGAAATCATTAAACTACATCTTAAGGCAAGCTCTAACTTGGGATTGTGAAGTGAAATGGAAAAGAGGAAGACCAAAGAACATACTGCACCGAGAATCGTAATGGTAGTAGTATTAAAATGGACTAGTAAAAATATACAATAACCCAAGTGTTATTACCAAGGTTTGGCGAGAATTTATAATAAACTGAACATTAATAATAATAGAATGATATATTTGTGAAATTCTGACTTTATTTTCATCATCGAATTCCTTGTTCGACAACAGAAAACAGTAATTACTGAATTATGTTATCTATTCATCGGATTGTTTCACAATCTTGTAGTATGGTTATAACCCCTGCTGACCATGATACTAAATGCACATCATCTACTTCATTGCAAACCAGTGAACATCATTATCCATCTTTAAATAATCAATCAGTCAACCACAAAATAGAACATGTACGTATATACATTTCTATGCCAAACGCAACAACAAATGCAGGAGAAGACGACCAGTGTAGCAGTAGTAGCAGCAGCAGTAGGTCTCAATATACACAAAGGGAAAAACAAGATTCTCCGATACAACACAGTATGCACCAATCCAATCAAAATTGACGGAAAAGATTTGGAAGATGTAAAAACATTTACATATCTGGGCAACATCATTGATGAACAGGGTGGATCTGATGCAGATGTGAAGGCGCGGATCGGCAAAGCAAGAGCAGCATATTTACAACTGAGGAACATCTGGAACTCAAAGCAACTGTCAACCAACATTAAGGTCAGGATTTTCAATACAAATATGAAGACAGTTCTACCGTATGGGGCAGAAACCTGGAGAACCACAAAATCCAGCATCCAGAAAATACAGGTATTTATTAACAGTTGTCTACGCAAAATACTTCAGATCCGTTGGCCAGACACTATTAGCAACAACCAACTGTGGGAAAGAACAAACAAGATCCCAGTGGAGGAAGAAATCAGGAAGAAACGCTGGAAGTGGATAGGACACATATTGAAGAAAGCAATCAACTGCATCACAAGACAAGCCCCCACATGGAATCCTCAAGGCCAAAGGAGAAGAGGAAGAACAAAGAACACATTACGCTGGGAAATGGAGATAGACATGAGAAAAATGAACAAGAATTGGATGGAATTAGAAAGGAAGGCCCAGGACAGAGTGGGTTGGAGAATGCTGGTCTGTGGCCTATGCCCCATTAGAAGTAACAGGCGTAAGTAAGTATGTAAGTAACGTACATACATCGGTTCATGTTGCCATTATATTATTTAACCAATTTCATACGTCTTCAAATTAGAAAAATATTCATTTATCATTCCATAGAGAGAAAAAAGATGTTTACTTACACTTTAAAAATGAGTAGTTAATAATCACATTGTCCTTTCTAATACGTTATCATATTGAAAAAAAGTCATTCAGTGTAGTTGTTCATTCGGGATAATTCAATTATTGCCTTCATTTTTAACATAGCAAAAGTTAGGAACTCACATTTTGATTTATTTTTTGATTAAAAAAAACATTTCAGAACACTGCCAATATTTCTACTGTTGCAAAGAGAGAGAGGGAGAAAGAGAGTAGTAGTAACAGTAGTAGTAGTAGTGGTAGTAGTACAATCAGATTGCATATTCATTTACACTAATGATTTAGTTAGTAACAAAATTCAGTGAATAAACAAGTTTCTAACTTTTTTTTACTTTTTTTTTAAAACAAAAAACAAAAAAAACTTATTTGATGATAAATTCAAGTTTTGATAACAAAATACAATTAGTGTGTTGTTATGGTTAAAATGATATACATGTGTATCTATGTTATTAGTTAAATGAAATGGTGCAACTAACTATTAGTTAATCAATAATAACTGAATAATAATAATAATAATAATAATAATAATAATAATAATAATTATTATTATTATTATTATTATTATTATTATAGTAAGGTTTCATTCAGGATTTGAAAACTTCAAATTATGCATAATTCCTAATACAGTCAGAAAAAAAAAAGATTCTTCACTAAATTTTTTTTGGATTGTTGATTAGTTAATTGAACAAGATCTATGATGATGGCATGAGAAGAATGTACTTTAGCAAATACACGTGCTAAATGTAACCAAATTGATTTTTATAGTAAATAGTAAAGTTTCAAAATAATCAAGGAGATAATATACATATATAATATGATATAAATTAACTCATTAACTAGATTCTTGGATATGAGCCATACTCTAAGTGTGAGGGCTAAATGATACTATTCAGTTGCTCAAATAGAGGTAGGTAGGTGAAGTGAGTTTTGAACCTGGAATTTAGTGTCTGAAAATTGAATATCTTCATCATTAATCCACATATTTATACATGTGTATGTATATATTTCATGAAATTTTCTCACTACTACTCAAAGTTGACGATTGTTAGAAAAAAAAATAAAGTAACAACAATGATGTGATATTTAAGATACCTAAATTTCAACTACAAAAATATAGATTCAAATACATAACTCTGCTGCCTACTTTATGTTGATTACCTTAATAGCGTCATGATTTCTTGAACAAGATATTTTAGCGCAGAATTAAAAGTATGGAATTCTACTTCGATCTGGGCACCCAATCAGTATTCCACCCCTCACAAGAATCGAATGACAAAGTGTGGTGCATATACATTTGGTGCCTCCTTGTACCAATGTTTATGTGTGTAAATAAATAGATAATACATAACAGCTGGAATAGCATTAAGGTTAAATAAGTAAGAATAATGTAAAATTGTCTTCGGAATTTTTATGCTGGACTCGAGAATGAAAATTTGTTATCCTAAATTTGTTTCATGATAAATGGCAATTTTTATTTGAAAGACACCTTAGCATCAAAACAGTAAGCGGAAATAAGTTGACCAAATAGACAACCAAAGCTTTTGAAGCCTACTCAATTAGACGGAAACGAATGCATCTGTATCAAACAGACTGTTATAATAGATAACTTGCCGGTTCATAGACCAAGAAAACTATACGATTTTAGAGCCTGAATAAATAAAATCGTTGAGAAAAAGCTTCCTTTTTTAAATTGCCCTGATTCGTCTTCAATGACTGTATTCTATTGATTCGGTTAACAATGTGAATTATAACCTAAATTACTGAACATCATCGAGCATTTGATTTAATTTCGGATGAAATCTAAAAGAAACTGTAATATTTGAATGTAATACTCACCATCATTAAATAGATAAAATAGCGGACAAATCGGGGTGAATTTGTTAGTAATTAAAAAAAATGTATAAACCCACTCACATAAACATTAACCAGTTCAAGTTCCAATACAATAGTATAGTTTATTTACCAAGTATATATTTATTTAATCTGTTTTGAGGTATTTGCTATTTTATTGATTTAAATACATAAACATTGGTACGAGGCACCAAATTGATAGGCGCCACATAAATCATTCGATTTGTGTGAGGGCTGGGATACTATCCGCACATCCAAACCGAAGCAGGTGGTTTTCTTAGGAGCGTCACACCGCAACCTTTAACCTAAAGGGTTGGTTCACAAGGCGGTGGAGTAACGTCAGATGAAATCTCATGGTAGCCGGTGACCGACGTTGGGTTCGTACGCCATTTTTTCCCTCAGGATACTGGAGTCCATGTCCACCATTGGTTTGGAAGCAGGGTTTTACAACTCTCTTATGTATAGTCTTCGTGTCAACCAACCAGGTTAGAGCACCGGATATTCGCTTTTCGTCCTCTCAAATTCGTAGACAACAGTAATGTCGAGAGAAGGCAATGTGTAGAATTTTCCTGGTAGTGATTGTATGCAAGTAGCCATTTGAGAGCATTTCAAGAGAGAGAGAGAGCTGACTATTCCCACTGTCGGCCGTGCCAGAGTATTTGTTGACTTCATATTTGATACCTATCAATACAATCCAGCTGATCAAATAATAGTGGGTTAAACAGGATTCAAACTTACGGCATATATATTCCAGTTATAACAGAAAAGTGAAATTTAGGATCTCGATTTGAAGTGTTACATCTAAGCTAAGCATAATATTTGTGCTGTTTTATTAATTCACTTAGATTTTTACCTACGATCTAATTTTAAGCAACTACACTATACAACATACTCAATTTATTCATAATGTAAAAGGACTAGATTTATTGAATAAATTTTATATACAACAATTAAAGACTTCAATTAATTCTTTCTAGACAGGAATTACTTAAAAGAAAGAAAACATCTCAAAGTCTTGACAATATACATAATGAAATGTAAGAAGAAGAAGAATAAACGAAATAAACAATTACCTTATCTACTATTATTATTATTATTATTACCAATCGATTAGTGTATAATCAATAATTTTATTTACAATACAGACTATATACAAACATATATCTACAAAATGACCAATATGTCTGAATGAAAAGTAGGAAATACGGAAACTGATTGTGGACAGGACTAGGCATATATTTCATTCATTCATTCATTCATTCATTCACTCATTCATTATATGATGAGAATTGTTAGACATCAAAACTGTCATGGATAATAAATTATTCACATAATTTATTCATTTAGTCAACAGATACTGTTAATCGGTTTTAAAGGGGAACAAAGAAATATATATACATATATCCATTTTTTTTTTAAAAAAAACACAGAACGAAAGAAAAAGCCAAAACAGGTAATAATAGCTTATTGGAAACTGATTATTCTCTTCATAGAAATAAAGACGGAGAATTTCGAAGAAAATAGACTTCAACAAAATAGCCTACATATATATATATATATATATATATATATATATATATATATATATATACATTATGTATCACAAGTTTGACTATTAAAACTATAACATGTATTCAAGGATACTTGTCAAAAGAAATATATATATATATATATATATATATATATATATATATATATATAAAGTGTATATTGCTCTCCAAAAAAATACAATGATATAATTTAGACTATGCATAAGATTGTGGTGGTGGTGATGGTGGTGATGGGTGGGGGAATGACAAAAATATAAACTAATTTCTATGCCAAATATACAATATCGAAACAAAAATACCAAAATTGATTAATGATTAAACTAATGGCTTGTATAAAAAGTCGAAGAAAAACAAGAAAAAAATATGAAAAGAAAAGAAAAGAATGAAATATGATAAAACCTTTTAACATATTTTTACATTTATATACAATGAAGAAAAAAAAAGATTGAGAATTTCATTTCCTTCATGATTGGTTACCGATAAAGTATCTTTCATTATTCACTGACAACTTGTATTACATTTAAAACAACTAACATATTTTATTTCCTGTTAATAAACTTATTCACTTTCTTTATATTGATTCAAATTTTAAGAAGTCTGTTTAATTCACTGATTAATTGGTTAATATGTAAGCTTCAGTCTAATCATATTAATCATTAACAATTCCTTACTTTCTAATTGGAAGTATATGTATTGTAATAATTCAAGAAATCATATTGTTTTACTAAACTTGATGATATTAATCATCTATATTAGTTATTGAACTGAAGCCTAGAATGAAATGAAATCAAAACCTATTATAGATAAGAATCCCTTTTTTTCGGAGAGAAAAACAAATAATATACCATTGGATAATGAGAAACCAGGAAACAAGGCAAACTATAGTTACGAAATTAATAGATGTACCTAGAATGAATAATGATTGTTAAATTTTGTAGTTTTAAAAGACTAATGACAATTATCTCTCCTCATCGAATGTGTTATACAGTTGAAAATAAAAGATATAACTTATGTAGTAATATCTTGAAGTGATTTTGACAATGAAATATTTATCAACACACTTTAGATCCCTCTTCATATAGTATATTCCTGTTTTCATAACCATTGTTTCCTTGATGAAGTATTCATAAATTTATGGTGAATTTTTCCCAGCTATTTCTACGATTATAACACTAATTTATTGACGCAAGGATAGTACTATTTGCTATAAACCCAATTTTATATAGAATATGTTTCCTTCATATTGTGTGTAAAATATTACTTTAGAAATGATTTGTAACAATCGCTAGTTTCACGGTGGAAAATGAAGTAGACAGGTGCACTGAAAGATCTACTTGTTTTGGTATTCTTGGTGGGCTGATGGTTGATCAAATCTAAGTACGGGGGCAAAGTGCTTTTTCAGATCTCAACATCACACACTTCTTATGAAGCAGATAAGATATCCATCTGCTAACAGTCTAATCTGTATGGCTCTAAGGTGAAACGTTCTGTCTAAAAATAGAAAGTATGGAAGTAGGCTATATGTATTCATAGAGTCACGAAGTTATCTTTAAGTTAGGGGTTGTTTACCTGGAAAAACGAATTCGACTGATGAAACCCTGAACTAACACCATATGAGGTGTTTAAAGTAAGCATCACACATCTCTAGCCAGCTCCTAATCCGGTGAGTAATACTGGTTGGAGTTGAAATATATTAAAAGTATGTTAATGTTTGCTAAACGAAGAAACAGCCTTAAACCATGGAGTTATCGACCGCTTTCCCTAGGAGTGTCCGGAAATGTAGATTTCTTAGTCTGGACGAAACGTATGATTTTCATTTAAATTTTACGACGTCTGCTAATCAAAATCCTCTAAATGGAATTGTAGTATTTGGAGTCAGTAGATAGTATCACTATCTCAGACATACTAAACTTGTACAGAACACTTTATCGCACATCAAGGATAACAGTTCATGATCACTGAATATTGTCATTTGTTGTTACGACTTTGTAGAATGCAATATATATATCCTAGTTTCCGTGGGAGTCTAGCCAACTTATTTAAGAAAACCTGCTGATATCAGGTTACCCTTTACTTAGAATCTACAGCAGGAGCATTGATGCTTTATTTAAAAATTTATACACTTTAAGAAGCAAGACAACAGCAAAACAGGAACACACAGCCAATTATGCTAACGAAAAAAAAAGAAACTTCGGCGAGGAAAATTCTCTTTGTTGAATTCTTTTTTTCTTATTAAAAGGGATATTATTAACATAAATGGGATTCGTAAAATTTAGCCTTACTGTGTTACTCCAACAAAATGTCTCATATCGTAATGTTCATTAAAATATATGTTCAAAAAGTAAACCCATTTTTATGTAAGTCTTTACACGTTATACATGTTAACTAAGCCACCATTTATTCGAAGTATATAGCTCAATGAGCGGTAATGACAAAAATGATCGGATACGCTCATAAGCATGAAAATAATTCTGAAATATCTCATAAAAATTACCTAACACAGTAATTGCGTATAAGCCAGACAAAATAGGATGTTAAACTAGTGAAATTACGGACAAGGAATACCACAGCAAATCACATCGGTTTTAATATTTCTGTGAAAGCCACTTAAGCTTATTATGATAGTTCATGTAAAACCGGACTACTAATAACCGTTTAAAATGGTCGGATAAAAGAACTCAAAGATGTAAAATAATTAGATCAAAATGTCTCAACAACAAGTTTATGATTTACCCAACCAACAGTTCATCTAGAGTTTATAGGAAAGTCACATTCTATATAAATGATGATTTAAACCAGACCTTGAAAAGATCTTAATAAGTATCAAAGCAGCCCGATGGTAAATTGCAGTCAATCTAAAATAACGATTTTAATTACTGAGCAAACATCGTATATAAAAACGACTAATTATCCGAAATAATATAACCTCAAATTATCGACATTACTGGAATTTATTTTCAGTATATTTGGCAGACTTTACAAAAACAAAAAGTGATTCATTGAAATAAAAACTGACGTCATTAGGTACGGCAAAGGATGTATGCACACCTCTACATACTAGCTGCTTTACCACAACGAATTTTGTAAACATGTTGTCCCCCTAGATGTAAGTCCCAAACTTTGACAGTCGCATAAATTTCAGATTATTGGTGGACAAGTAAATAACACAGAAACACTGTTTAGTGATTAAGTGATTTGATTTATGGCAGTTTATTAAGGATGAAATCGAAATATGTTGAACATATTTAAAGTAAACCTGTAAGACTATCAAAAAGTGCAACACTGCAGAAGTCTGTATATTAACAGCATTGCTATTAAACATTTGACATGAACATTGGCGAAATTAGACAATGAGGACTATCTGCATAGGTACTTATGTGAAAATGTGAGAAAACCTATGGGACTTTTATAATTTTAAGCACAAGCTAGTAAAATTTCTAAACGTTTGTTAGTTTACAAAAATACGTGTTGAACAAGTTTTCAACTTGTAACTTATGTAGATCGAAAAGCCGTTTGTTAATCTAGCTGGTTATTTAAATTAATTACTGACGTTTAGCATTACATGAAAACAGCTAGTCAGTATTTGAAATTCATATTCACAAGCCTAATATTTAGGTTTCATCAACAAAAGTTTATTCACAAATAAATAAAGAACCAACAGCTTATGTAGCAGAAATTAAGTCAACATGAAAACCGTGAAGTTGTAATTAGACAGCTTTACACTTTGCCTCGTTGTACTCTAAATTACGAACAAATAAATGGGCAAGCAAAATTTTTTAACGTGGAAGGGTTAGCAGGATGGTAAGATAAAAAAACTAATTCAGTAATGTGATGGTACATAATCCCAACTTACAGAACTAATACTACAGGCGGTTACGCCAAACTTACGTGAAGAATTCGTGATCGCAAAAACTTTTTATCTAGTGTAAGAGTACATTTTTTGAAGACTGATGATGAGTACTTAAATTATACTTGCATAATACACAAACTGAATTCATTAAAATTAACCGTGGTTAACAAAATGAGTTAAAATAATGGTTTTTCATAATTTTAGTAGTTAGTTCAACAGCACGATTGTGCTTAAAAATTTTTATTGAAATTCTATATAGTCGATTTATTATGGAAAACCACAAAATTAAAAAGAGGATAAAACTATGAACTTACTTGAGTTTCACTCTCGATAACCAACCTAACTTTATCTTCTGTAAGGTTTTCTGAGGATTTCTGCTGTTCTTCTTCTTCCCCTTCATCTTCATAAACTTTGACTTCATCAGTACAGGCTAAATTATCAGAAGCGGTGGAGCTTAACATAGTTTTTTTTAATTCAAAGATTTAAATATAACTCCAAACTAATGTGAAATATGCAAGTATTTGATATGCATGACATTCAGTTATTTGAAAATGACATCATAAGTTGACTAGCTCTTAACGTCCCAACACGAGGGAACAACACTATTTGCGAGTAGAGCGGAATCTGCATAACCTTTTTCTAGGTTAGCTATAAGTTTGGTTCGTTCATTGATTCAAACAAACGCCAGTCAGATATGTGTAGTCATACGACTGCAATGACTATTTTAGTAGATAACCAGAAACATTTAATTAAATTTAACTCATCAGCTTTCATTTTTCTCAGAAACTGATTCAGGAGAGTTAGATGAGGTTTCATCAAATCAATACGAAATGTTATTGCGAGTCTTCAAAAAATTATCAAGTTTCTTTACAAACGATTCAAATGGACAAATAAGCCTCTTAAAAAATGCATCCGGGTGTTGAAGAACAGTTTTAGACCTCTGGAAAAGTTCATCAAGTCGCATAATAACTGTGAATTTGATTCACTTGAAGTACGAACGGCAATGCCCTGTAAGTAGCCTTTTAACGAAGAAATAAATAACCTCATGAGTAAGTTTGTCAGTGGGACTCTATACTCCAGTGTGTCAAATACTATGAGGGATTGAGAACTATTCCATATTTAAAGCCAGTGGAATGTCAGCCAGCCGTAGCCAAATCACCTGTTAATCCGAATCGTTTCTGTATTTCAGGATAGGTCGCTCAGAATTGAATAGATCACCGGATACTTTTAAAATCCAAGAATAAGTAATGCAAATAGATGGATACACTCTATGAAAGTGGTGTTTACAGCACCCGATCTCTCTTGTACTTTGTACTTCTCCGTTCTCTTCGCATTTGAATAAATTGTTCATATGATTAGGCTCCATTTGTTTTCGAATCGCAACGCAAAAGCAGGATAGACTCATTATCGCATGCGGTAAGCCAGGCTAAAAAATTATGAAGTATAGTGACTTCAATATGTTCCAGGCCCTCAAACCTTTCCAATCCAAGCCAAGTAAACTAAATATCTGAAGATGCATGGGTACATTCTGATACCAGTAGTGTGCTTACCTATTCCATATCAATAGAGTGTTTGTGACACTAGAGTTTGTTTTCATCCTTCCCCAGGATTTACAATAACTAAAATCAAATTAAAAGGACTATCAATGATCAATGCCAGCTCGAGCCCCTCTCATACTCAGCCTAGAAGAATCTTTGCTGAAATGCTCACAACATAAAAAGTGTCTAGGTAGATTACGCAGTAGTTGAAAAAAGACATCTCAGTGCTTTAGTATAATTAGGTATATGGTGTTAAAACAGTAGGTTAGTTTTGCAAATAGATTTTTTGTTTAGGTTCTGACGATTAGTCTGGATAAGCGATTTTCTTAAACACAGGATCGCAACAAATAAGTTGTCATAAATTTTTAATGAGACCAATGAGTTATCGCCATACTTCTCTTCCTTGTTAATCTAACAACCAGTTAAATGCGGTTTTAAACTACTACGTATACTTTTCAAAGTTGTATGTATGGGCTTTAACAGAGTATAGCACGGTCCATAGGCAACAATATACCGACCCCATGTACAGGTTTTACAGTTTGTCAGTGTACATACTGAAGGCCAATGTGACTTAAAAGTTGGCGAAGTAGTAACTTTTGAGCTCCCTAAAAATGATATGTGAGTTTGTAGAATTATGATCTACTATGATATTAGTACTGCTCTAATAATAGACCTAATCCTAAATTTGTAGATTTGTCATGATATAACTGCCTAATCTATAAGATCTTACGTGGAAGTTACACCATCGACTACACCAACTCACTGTATCGTATCAATTACCAATACATGATGTAGAACAAGGTTAGGCTAGAGAAAGAACAATATATTTAATATGAATAGAAGATATAAGGTAACATTCAGCAGAGACCACACCTGCATGGCCGAGCCATGCCGTTCGATCAACTCTAGTCTATTCAATTCATTGTTCGCGCCTTCTCCATTCTTAGGTATTTCTTTGCGTTAAATATTGAATACCTATTTTCCGAGTAATCTCGTATTCAGCTTTGAGGATAGTGTGGTTATGGTGCAATGCCACTACAAGTTGCTCAACTCGACTGTAGCGTAACTCGATATATGTCAGTTCCGGTCAAAATTTTACGACAAAGCTTGTCTCACATAATTACCTGATTCTTCATAGCTCAACATTGCACTAGTTTCTTAGCAACTTTTTCGCCCCAACGTCCGACTTCCTCGCCAAGACCATCTATCTCTTATATGGGTATTTATTTTATTGTGGCTGTAGTGGTAAATAAATCCCCAAAATAAATAGCTCTGTAAGTTTTCGACATTGGATGCTGACCATATGTTTTGGTGGGCTCATCTAGCTGAAGGCGCTTGGTCATGCATCCGCACCAGATCACGTGTGGTAACGCTGTGCCCAACATCTACCGCAATCGCTAGCCAGATTAGATCAGAGAATTTCGATATATTAGTTATTGCCAAATACACTCTTCCGATCTCCTCGACTCTGTCTTTTGATTTCTCTCGGTGGGTATAAATTATATTAGAAGGTGTTGCTGGTAAAAGCGTTGTCAAACACTAAATACCTGTGCCATCATCATTGGTGAGACCGACGTGATCTGGTACACCTAATTGCAACTGTGAGTCTGTTGCTTTTTGGGATTTTTATATATTATTGCCTTATTTTTTTAATTTTTATACATTGTGATATTTTTTCCCCGAGTCTCAGGATATCTCGTACTTAATATTCCCTTATGACCGAACAAACTCCTAAGATATTAAAGATTAAGACCATGTCCCCACCCTCGTTCCAAATCATGCCCTTCTGGCCCGACAATATCGAAGCCTGGTTCTGCTACGCAGAAGCCGACTTCCACGAGTACGGCGTGAACGGCACACGTGCACAATTCCTCGCAGTAGTCAAGTCACTACCGCGGGAATTCAACAGATAATCGAATTTAGCCCTCTGTAGTATGACTTAGCGGTTATCATTTGCTGAAAAATGGGAATAGTAGAGGAAAACAATAAGCAATAAAAAACTAGGTTATTAGGGTTTCCAAACACTTTTCCATTCTATCACGCTTTCGATTTTAACGAACAGCCTTCATGACTTTAGCTCCAACTTTCTCTTCATCATTTGAAGCCATTCCACCTTATTACACGTCACAACATTTTGTTCTATATCTGCAGACTCCGTAACCACAACTCATTCTAGTAATATCAGCTAGTGTGCGTTTTGTCTGACGATATACCATATATTCATTAGTTCCACCACGAACAATTGAGTATTGTTGAGTGTTTAGACCTAAATCCCTCACTGCTACTGTTTCTCTTCTTCAGCATCACATTCTCAGTGCACAGCCATAGAGCTATTTCTTACACCTGGAACAGACTTTGCGTAGCCATTTGCCAAGGTCGCAGCCTACCCCGAGTACCTATCACTAGTTACCTTATAACAACCGAAAACTTATTAAATAGCCACATTGCATGACTGCTTAGTAGCGCCATAATTCTAATTCTGGACTAGATTAGTGTGCGCCAAGACAGCAACCTGAACGAGGTGACGTTTTTGAATAGGTCATAAATATTGTAAACTCATAGTTCAGCACTATCGCATAAAACCAACTGTCAACTCGCTTGTATATCTGCACGAATATTCTGACATTGATTTTATCTGTTTAATAACCCCACTTGAGTATTTCTTCCTCCACAAACCAATGCTGTTTATTGTGTACTTGCTGTGTCGGAAATACATTGTTATCACTGTTACTTTTTTCCGGATTACAGAATGTCCTAGTGTGACCCCAAGGGATCAGTACTAAGATATCCCTTTTGAATTCATATGACCGATCTTGCTCAGAAAGTATTGTCTGACTCATTATTTTTTTCTGTGTAAACATTTGGAGAGATATTTACAATCACGATGATAAGCTGTCACATCTAGAGTATCTGACTAGTCTTCAAAGATGGGCAGATAACAACGGACTTATTTCCAACACTTGAAAGTGTAATGCGGTTCATCTGATACATGTTACAGACTATGCATACAAATCAGGTAACCCATCCCTAAAGGAATCTCAAGTTGAAAAATATTTAGTAGTATTATTACCCAACGATCTAAAGTCTTGGGCGAATGGCGACAAAATGCCTTTCAAGTAAACCTTGCACCGGTTACATTGAAGCCTGTTATTGACCAGTTTGACGGCAGAACTCTTCAGTTAACCTTCAAAAGTTTTACTCTGCCATATTTGGAGTATGAAAACATGGTATTTTCTCCCCTACTACGAAGAGGCAGGAACACTTTGGAACGTATCCAAAGACGAGCCAAGAAATCAGTTCGAGGACTCGAATTCGAGCCTTATGGAATGCAACCTAAATCATTGAAACTTTGCCCGCTGGAGTATAGGCGTCTCATAGCTGAGCTAATGACCTACAGCACCCCGAACACTTCTGGCCATTTCCTTACATACCTACTTAAACCCAGTCCCAACACAAATTTTAGGAGTAGCATCCAGACACTATAGACACAACATAGCAGAACGGACTGTCGGGACGCCTTCCACCCCTTAAAAGCAGTCAAATGCTGGAATTTGTTGCCAGGTGAGCTAGTCCAAGTGACTTCATAGAAGTCCTTTAAGGGAAAATTTGACTTGTTCCTAAGGACTAAGAACGGTACCTTATTATCAGTTTTAGTTTGGGAAGGACAGGAGGCCTGATGGCCTGTGTTAGTCCTGATAATGGTGGTTGATCCAACTTTCTTTTGAAAGAATCGATGGATGAAGCCTCAACCACGTGCTGAGGTAATGAGTTCCAATCGTTGATGTTTCGATGGGAAAGTCGATAGTCAGCTGACAAGTAATTTGTTCTCGGCTAGTGAACTTTTTGGTGTATCCTCGTAAATTCTCTGCTTTGGAAGACAAGAAAAATGAGGGCATGTTAGGTGCAAATTTATCACTAAACAATTTGTAGACTGTAATCAAGTTGCCTCTAGTTCTGCGATATGACAACGGGAAAAGGTTCAGCTTGGTCAGTTGAGATTCATACGGAAGCTTCGCTATTCCGGGAACCAGCTTAGTCGCTGTTCTCTGAACCTTTTCCAGAAGCTCACTGTCTTTTTTTAAGCAGGGGCTAGCAGCTTGTATGCAGTACTCAAGTTTAGGACGAACGAACACTGTATACAAAGTCAAAAACGTCTTAGTGTCGACATGACTAAAAGCTTTACGTATTGACCATAAGGTTCTAAAACCTTTGGCGGCTATTGTACGGCAGTGTGCAGTAGTCTTTAAGTCTTGACTAACGATAACTCCAAAGTCATGATATGTCTGGACGACAGGTAGCTCAGTGTTATTCATCGTGTATGTATCTGTACCTTGATGATTGATATGCATCACAACACACATGGAAGTATTTATCGTCAACTGCCGGGTTTGAGACCATTCAGATAATTTCTTCAGGTTAGTTTGGAGTTCTTAGCTATCACCAACACACCGTATCGTTCTTCATATTTTGACATCGTCAGCATATAGCCATACCGATGATGATAGGAGACGAGGAAGTTCATTTACATACAAGAGGAATAGCATTGGCCCCAAAACTGTACCCTGGGACACTCCACTAAGCACAGTTTCCCAGCTAGATAACTTTGAGTTCACCCTTACTCTTTGTTGACGCCCAACTAGGAAGTGTTTTATCCACATCAATAAATTGCCTCCAATCCCGACTTTCCTTAACTTATATAACAGCCGGTTGTGCGGAACTTTGTCAAAAGCTTTACTGAAATCAATGAAGGCGACATCAGCTTTCACGAGCCACTAATAAGTTAGTGAGACAAGAATAACCTATTCATAAGCCGTGCTGCTTCTCCGAGAGGATCCGGTTTCTATCGAGATACTTAAACAGCTCCTTTCGAATAATATTTTCTAAGATTTTAACAACCACACTAGTTAGGCTAACGAGGCGGTAGTTCTCAGGTTTGTGTTTCGTACCTGTTTTGAAGACAGGACTTACTATGGCGTTTTTCCAGTCTTTTGGTAAACGACCCTGCGTAACGGATAGGTTAAAGCATGTACTTAAAGGGCTTGCAACGAAGTTAGATAATTCCTTCAGTAGCCTAGGATGTAATTCATCGGGCTTCGTGGATTTACCTATGTCAAGCTTATTTAGCAGACCAAAGACATCAAGTTCTTTAATGGTCACGCTATCCAGTGTATGTAAGGGGGCGGTCTGTATACGCTGACGGGAAGGGCGCTTCTATGGTATATACGTTGCTAAAGTATTTCAAGAACACTTGAGTCTTACCAAAGTCGTCCTCCGCTAATGATGAAGCAGTACTGTCTCCCCATAGAGCATGAATATTTCCTTTTCTCCTTGTCCTTTGGTTTATATAAGAATACAAGCGTTTAGGACATTCTATGAATTCCTTAACAAGTTTATCTTTGTACAATTTTCTAGACTTACGGAGGGTCGAGGCACAAGTATTCCGAGCCTTTCGATACTGAGATTTTGACTCATCAGTCCCTGGTAACCTAAATCTATCCCACATTTTTCTTCTCTTACGAAGAAGGATACAGACCTCCCTACTGAACCATGGTGGGGAGTTTCTCGATACCCTTGGTATAGTCCAAGGGATGTGAGGCGTGGTAACTTTTAGGTACGAATTTCGAAATGCGTCCCAGGCCCTTTCAATTGAGGACTATGGGTCTATTGTCCAATCTATTAACGATGCTGAGTGCATGATGTCTGGTATGTTTGCTTTCTGGGTCTGAACTGGACTGACGCGTGCTCGTGACTGGCAGTTATATGGATGTCGAAAACTTAAACTGCGTGATCACTTTTACCTAAGGGTGGCATATAATGTAGATTTGCAACATCATCCTCATAGTGAGTCAGTATAAGATCTAATAAGGATGATTTAGTGTCCTGATCGTACCTTGTCGCTTCTTTCACATGTTGCACTAAAGTACATGTGATAACGGCATCAAATAGTTCCTGCTCGAAGGAATTTTCTGACGATTCAGTTCGCAGATTTTCCCAGTCTACCATAGGTGCATTAAGGTCCCCTAGGATTAGACATTGACCACTTTGTGACCAAGTATTGAGACTGCTTAGCAGGACTTCATTTACTTCACAGCTTGGACTGCGATAGACCAAACCAATCAGCAGCTCTTGTTCCTTGCACTTCAAGCGGAGACTAATTCACATGTTCCGCTCTCACAGGATACACTGTCGATAATGGCAAATGGGATAGCATTCCTGATGAATAGATCTACTTCCCCCTTTACGCTTTTGTATTCTGTCGGCCCTTACTAACGTAAAACCCTCGAAATCAAGTTCCATACTATCTATAGCCTGTGTCAGCCAGGCCTCTGTAACTGCGATTATGTCTGGCTTTGTACAGTAAATCTGTACACCTAGATCCGATCGCTTATTAAGTAAGCTCCGGGCATTAGTGTAGCAGATCCGAATTCTATTTAAGTGGCTTCGAGATCATTCTCTGTCGAAGTATTACAACCCGAAAATCTACAATTTTCAGGTCCTTTTCGCCAGCGTCTAACCTAAGTTGTAGTTCTTTCTCGGCTTCCCGTCTTTTAACACGGTCTGCCAACGGTAGGTCCTTTCGGATAAAGACTCCCGAACCCTTTAATTTGTGTCCATTCTGCAAAATTAGGTCACGTTCGTTCGAAGAGCTGAATACTACTTTAAGCAGTCTGGAATGATTTGGTTTCGAGTCCGCTAGACTCCCTAGTCTGTACACCTTTAGCAAGGTGACCCCGGTCATATTTCGAGGCATGAGTTGATTAGGCAGCTGCCTAATCAGTACAATGTCATGCTCAAAACGAGCTTTAGGTTCAGAGCTCTCGCTCTCCTTGATTCTATGAAAAATAGCTGATTTGTCGCTATGATCAGCTTTCGATTTTTCAACTACTTTTACGGGGACAGGGTTCCCTTTTATATCCCTACTTTTCTTCCTTACAACCTGTACCCATTCGTCAACGGTGCTGGTAGAAGCAATAACAGTTGCGTCAAACCTAGTGTTGGATTTTGGGGGGTTGTTGACGACCTGAGAGATCGGGTTATGTTTACCGCGATTGCGGCTTATAGGTGTTTTCTGTTTGATCCCATCTGGGAGACGGGGAACAGAAGACCCGACTTTTCTTGAGCTTTTGTTTAAGGCAGGCCCCTTTGGAGACTGCTTTTCCTTCTTTGACGGGTGTGAGTCGTCTTTCATTGAACTAACCTTAGTTTCCTTCACGTTGATTTGCGTGTCGACAAATCGAGTGCTGTTTGACGCGTTCCGACTATGCTTGCTAAAACACTTCTTTGCCGCATCAACCAGTGAGATGGCCTCGGTTAACAGGCTGTTCGCATCCGAACAGCACTGTTGACAAAGCCATACGCAACCCTTCTTACTGAGCCGTTTGAAAGCCGCAGGCGTTAAGTTCGTGCAAACTTTGTGGTAACAGCTTTTGCACTCGTCGCACTGCATGCCGCTTTCAATGGGATGACGACAACCCGGACGTTGGTAACTGCTTTTTTTTACACTGCCTGATCATTTAAGGAGTCCTTTTCAAAAAGGAACGAGATGCGATGATACTCAGAAACAAAAAACAATCAATGACCAAAAAGTGAAGAACTGTAGATTGTTAGGACCAAAAGTACTAACAGATACAATTGAAAATGAGGTACTCAGGAGTACCAAAGAAAAAACTAATTAAGAGAACGGTAAAAACGGTACTTTAAGTGGAATGAATTTAATTAAAGTGAAAACAGTAGTCTTGGTACGTAATAAACCATCAAAACAAACAAATTTACTCAGCGAGGAAAAATACCACTGTCCTTTTTATATAGCGCGCGTCAAAGTGATTTACCAACATTTTTCCTTCTCCTTCTTTTATCATTAATATACCTAGGTTCCTAACTAGAGGCATCGGTGATCCATTGCTATTAGATATGAAAGCACGTTAGGCGAACGCTTCTAGTATTCCGTCCTGAACCATTCGAACCATTTGACTATGGCGACTTTGCTGAAGTATTGCGGTACTACGACTAATGTCGTGCATTTCCGTAACGCTGCGGTGCTCAGCTCCTCTGTAGTATATTCCACTTTTCTCATATTTAAATTGAAATAGAGGCGCAAAATGCCACTCCTTACGGAACCAGAACGTGAACAGATGCTTCCTCCTTTACTAAACATCCACCATTGGGAGTTGTGCCAACATGGTTCTAGAGAGGCCATACGACGCTCTTTTATGTTTAAAAACTTTGATGTAGCATTCGACTTCATGAAAAAAATAGCAGACAAATCCAAAGTTATGAATCATCACCCTGAATGGTTCAATGTGTATAATAAGGTATGTCGCTTGTCAGTATCAGTAGATTCTCCAATACAAATTCCATTTTTTTAAAAATCCATGTCATTTTCAGTAACAACTTCACTGCGGTAAGTCCATCCACAGTAGCCCTACAAAACGGTAGTTTATATGGTATGGTCTGCGATTCATTAAAGCTCTCAACATTTATAAGATTTAGATTTAGGGAACTAAATTATGATGAAAAACCGATCAAATTTCAGGTGAGCTACTGGTATTTTTACGCAGGATTCACTTGTACTTTTGACTACTTGTAGTCCTTGTACCAAGACTGGTGTCAGTTTATAAAGAAAATGTTTCAACTGTTTTGTTTTATCGGCTCGGTAACATACATAATTCCCGTGTGACACCGTGTAATGTAAAATAGCTGCATAAAATCACATAAGATTGATCCAATCAGAATATGGTAGTACTTGATATAAATATCAAAACTGACGGAATACTGCCGAATGCAAATTTGAGCCACCTATGATTGATTCTAAACTAAACTTGCGACCTCGCATAATATCATATAGCAGTAAGCAGACTACTTTATCCAAATTTTAATCAAACGAGTGTGTCTTAATATCGTTGGTATAGTCTGCTCAGTCTTGATATCAAGTTTCCCTATAACTCAAAATAATGTTCAAAGAATATCAATGTTACTCATGATTTGAACACTCCAATTCTGAGTTGTCTTTCACATTTAGCTACTGTTTCTTACCTAGTATCGTATATGTTTTTTCGTTGAACGCCTTGAAAAAGTTTAATCATGACTCTACAATCGCAAATGCATGCTTTTTGCGTTTTGTCTATCATTTGCACATCTGATAGTCATGTAACTTAACAATTACATTTTTGTGCACTATAGGGGCTAGTGAATATTCCAGATTGTCAGGTTTGAAAATACAATTTATTAGTTGAAAGCAAAGTGCCTTAACTATTCGTTAAGGCAGTGTATCAGACATGTTGATAAACAATTATAAAGTACTCCATTCGCTTAACCTACCTACCGAAGAGAAATTCAATGACTAGTATAAATGGACTTTTTAGCTTTGCTTTAACTTTCTATTCCGTTTTGCATATACTTTATGGTTGTAAAGGTTGGTTTTTTAAATAGGGTATTCGTAAGTTACAATTACTCGATCATAATACATACCTAGGGATTACTCTTATATGTTGGAACTATTAAGTTAGCAACTCTGTGATTATTAGGTATGAGTGGCGAATCAGTTAGCGAAGTATTGAGTGTTTATCAACTGAGGTGATTGGGACATGTGTTAAGCATGCTCATCTACCGCCCACACCAAAGCGCGATGATGGCCGGTATAGAAGTAGGTTGAAAAAAGCTAAAATCAGTCAAGTTTAAAAAAATGGCACCAGTTTATGAAGTCAACTAACATTGTACTGAACCATGTATGTAAATGCAAAGTAGCTAGTTTGTGTCCAAATGTCTATCGTAGGCGGCGGTCAGAGACCTTAGATGACATTGTTCAGAATCGCTCGCAATGGAGAAAGTGAACTCATTTTTTCTTCCCTTAGATCTTAAATTCAAAACTACCTAGTCAACCTTTTTACTACATGGATCCGTATTTTGTATGCCCAACCTTTTCTGTTACCAATTATACTTTGACTATCTCTACTATTCTGGAATTCACGTCGACAATTTCATCACGTCTTGCTAATGAGGCATTTCTACGTAAACTGGACATACATGTACTGAGTTTTACCTTGCCTATGACTATCTGGTTTTACTGATATCGGTGTCCCACTACCTTCGGCATTGTTTGCCGACGCTGGGACTGGTTGGAAAAAGCGAAGAGGTGGTCATTGTATGACATGGTGTCGTGGTATGAAAGAAAGCTGCAAAAGGCTGGCCTGTGTTGGACCTTCACGACTCCCTGGCTGAGGTCCGAGAGATGGTGCAACACAGTGGCTAGAGACGTTATCAGATATGGCTCAGAATATGAGCCAGTGGCGATCCTGCTGTAACTTTCTTTTAATTCATAAAAAGTAGTTGTTTCTTCCTTAACTTGAAGATTTCTTCTGATTGCACCTTTCCGTTTCCCCCATTATTGTTATTATTATTATTATTATTATCATCATTATTTTCATTACTATTATAATACCTTACACTGGTCTGTTCGTTATTGCTCTTTTTTCTTTTTACGCTCCTTACCTTCTTTTTTTCTGCTCGAATTCTGATTGTTTTGTGTGGCGCATATATATTTGGTGCCTTATTGTACCAATATTCATGTGTTCAAATAGATAAATAAATAAATAGAAGCAAAAGAGTTGCAAGAGAAAGCATCGACAAGTAGCTCTAGATAGTTGTTTAGGTTGACCACAGTCAAACGTTTCACACTAATCAATCAACCAATGTCGTAAAAAGTCATATTAGCGAGCCACTGTCAAACCAAAGACTGGAACAATCGTTAGATCGTTTTAAAAAGAATCTGATCGACGTCAATCTACTTTTTTATTACCCACTTACTCATTGTAACATTAGAACTAATCCTTTTGGTCTTAGTAAAGTTTTAAAAATGATAACTAACTTTAACTTAGTTAATCCCAGTGGTTTTTACGGGTTAACTCTAGAAGACTTCAAATATAATTGTCCAGTGTTATCAATTAAATTGAGTAAGATATTAATCGTTCTTACAACTGAATATAATTCTCACATACTGGTTTTAATCATCGGGAAATAATTGATTGTAGTTTATTTTTTACACGGTTGGATCATGTTTGTTCTGAATGGATGAAACAATGGTCAATGTACTTTGCCTTATTATTTACATATAAAAATAAAAGTTGAGCTAAGAAATGTTTTTTCTCTCAATTAGTTCTTCATCAAGGTTCTACATTATTGGCTTTATGATTCAGTTTAAAAGCAATATCAGGGAGTATATGGTAGTGAATCAGTTTAACAATATAGTAACCAGTTTTTAACACAACAAATGGAAAATTAGTTAATTGACACTAGTTGTTGGCTAATCATTACTTCTAGCTACATAAGAGTAAGAATCTTTAAAACTGAGTATCAATGTTTTGTGTTACCTAGGTGACATAGATAAGTAATTAATAAAATATATGCAATGAAAATTAGATATTCTTCACTGTGGGGTTGTGGAGATTGTTGGAATTAATTAAAATCATGAACCGACCTAAGTTGAACCACCATTAAAAGCCTGGAAGCTTCTAGGTACTAAGTAAAGATGGAAGATGAATTGATATGGTGGTGGGTCTTCAGCTGAAGTGGTTGTGGCATGTACTGCGTGTACCTAGCCACTGCCTATCTCGATCGCTAATACTGTCTAGGGTAAGAGTAGGCTAGAAGAAAATTAGGGGCAGCCAATCCAAGATGTGACAATTTCATGAAGTTATTGACAATCGGAATAAATCACCTTAATAGGTGTAGACTACTTTTTGGGGTCTGCGTGATTATCTCAACCAATGGTTTGAAGGTTTGAATGACATGGCTTAGAATCGTTCACTGTGGCACAGGTACACTTGTAGTGAAGGAAAACACCGGCGAGGACAACCGAATTATGTTTAGCATAACATTACAGAGTTACTTGGTAAAATAGAAAAACCATAATATAATACCTAATTTGGAAAATGTTCAATAATTGTCTCGAACTTCATTATTCTTGCATTACTATACTAATTGCTTTCTATTCCTGTTCATCCTTTATTGATATTCCCAATCTTCTGCCGCCAGACATTACATTCCTGACTCGCGTTATGTACTACTTATGTGAATATGAGTAGCACACCCCACAGTTTTTACTTTTTAGAACTTGAGTCCTGAAATCTCTTTATACTTTATTCTATTTTTCTATACCTAATCTTTTCTACTACTCTGTGGTTTGTCTTAAAATAATTCTATCTCATTATACTAATGTGGCATGACAACTTTGAACTGATACACATATGTATCAGGTTCTACATTGCGCTTAATCATTATGATGACCTATCTGCCCAAACTGAAATATGAAAAATGTAACTAGAATTTAAACTTTGGTTAGTAAATTAGGACTCTTATACTCATTAACTCACTAATTCTTTCAAATAATTAGGTAACTAGGTATTTTTTTAGTTTAGTTATTGATCTGAGTCATCAGGTCTGTCGAAACTTTTTCTTTTTGTTGTTGTTGTTGTTGTAAAACATGTATATCTTATTTTAAGCAAAATATTTATCTGAAACTTTTTAAAACAGATTAGTTTCTATTTCACTGGTTGAAATCATGAGTCAATTGAAGCTAGACCACCATGGAAAACCTAGAAGCACTGGACGGCCGTTTCGTCCCATTGTTGGACTCCTCAGCAATGCGCATCCACGATCCCGCACCCCGCGAGGCTCGAACCAAGGACCTATCAGTCTCGCGCCAGGCGCTTAACCAACCAGACCACTGAGCCGGCATCCAACGGTGTTAATGTCTAACTTCAAACAATCCACGAAGTTGCGCCACCGTACACACGAGACTGATAGGTCCTGCGTTCGAATCTCGCGGCGTGCGGGACCGTGGATGCGCATCGCTGAGGAGTCCAACAATGGGACGAAACGGCCGTCCAGCGCTTCTAGGTTTTCCATGGTGATCTAGCTTCAATTGACTCATGATTTCAACCAGTGAAATTTCTAAACTCTCCACAAAACTCCTTCTGGTATTTACTATTTACCAATTGTCATTTAGTCCCATGTAATATAACTACTAGTTAAAAAACAGTCTGTTTTTATAAAGTAGGAAAAAAGTCATGATTGATTAAGACTTGTAAAACGAATTCATACAATACAAAATTTCGTCATAGTAATATTAATGTATAATCATGTGTTAATTCTTCCATGTTGTCGTTGTACATGGCACTTACTTTTGCAAGTTATACAAGTTAGTGAAACAGATGCATATATTGCTCTTTTTTTAAACAAGAAACTAATGTAAACGATAATTTATGTAATTTCAATGGTTAAGATCATAAGTCAATCGAAGCTAGACCACTATGAAAAACTTGGAAGCACTGAATAACCGCTTCGTCCTATTGTGGGACCCCTCAGCAGTGCGCGTTCACAACCTCGCCCCCCGCGACATTCGAACCCAGGACCTAATGGTTACGCGCGCGAGCACTTAATCACTAGACCAGTAATTCCAGGTTTTCCATGGTGGTCTAGCTTCAACTGGCTCATGATCTTAACCGTTGATTTCGCTATAATATCCACAAAACCCACCTGATGATAATTTATGTATAAATCAGTGTATTGAAATCATTCATTACTTGTTATCTCAATTTAAGATAACTTATTATTCAAATGTGTATTGAGATTACAAAATCATCTCTTGTTATTATTTTTAAAATGTTAAGTTCTGGTCGTTTTCATTGTAGTTTAGAATTAAATATAAAGTTAGTTAGTGGCTTATCAGTCGTAGATAATGCTTTTAATTATAAGATTTTTAGATCTCAACTATTTGACCGATTCGGATGGTATCCGTACAAAAAAATGCAATACGAAGTTGAATGCACAAACCTGTAGTTGGTAATTGAGTCACACTATCTAGAATTAAAACAAATATTTGATTTAAATTCATTGGGCGTTATTTTACTTGTATCTTCCTATCAATGCTTAGGACTGCAATTGATCAATCTCGTGTTGGTATATGTGCATCCTGTGTAGATTGCCTCGATATAGCTTTAAGTCACAAACTTTTTAAGCAAATATGGATAGTGGCTAGCAGTGGAATCCAGTTTGACGCACGTTTCATCCTATTTGGGACTCGTCAGCTGGATGTACCTGCATCCCAGTGTTGCTTAAAAAGCTTGTAACTTAAGGCTATATCGAGGCAATCCGCACAGGATGCATATATGCCAATAAGCGACTGATCGATCGTAGTCCTAAATAACAATGGGAAGATATAAGTAAAACAACATCAAGTGGATTTAAACGTCACCCCAATGCATAAACAGGCTGCTATCAGGACTCACTAGCTAAGTGGATAACGCGATGGTGTTTAAAGCGAACGGTATTGGGTTCAAGTCCTAGAGTGAATATCAACTCTGAGATTCAGGTACATCCATCTGACGAGTCCTAAATGGAATGAAACGCTTGTCCTGGATTCCACTGCTAGCCACTATCCATATTCGCTTAAAAATATTTGGTTTTCCTAGAATTTCATAAATTACGTATGATGAGATCATGTCAACCCTATAAATTTCGATGCTCTTGTGAAGTTGGCAGTTGTCAAAAATAATACTTCAAGGTCCGCACTACTTAATATATAATCATTTATTGCGTCGATAATCGTTCTTGACTGAATTGAATTTTACTCTCAAGTTATCGTTTTATATTCAGTAGGTATTATTTACTGAATATTCTGGATTATTCATGATCGGTTATTTTTTAAAATCTTCATGGATTATCATCTAGCCTTTTCAGATGTACTGGCGCTAACATACTATCTAGTCGTGTAGTTAGACTTAATCCTAACTTTCTGCTTTTAGTTGCTAATTCTTCTAGTTTGCAAGAAAGTGATAATCACAGAAAAATTAATTTGATCAGTAACTCTTGAATCTCATAATCGCTCATCGCTTAAATAGATTTCTGCAAAAGCAAGCCTGGAAAGATTAAACAGGCTTCAAACCTTATCGTTTATGTACCAATCAAATATTTACTTTTCACTCATTTTCAAAACAACCATACCTATACACGTCTGACTGTGTCGTCAACCTCAAAACAGCTTTTCATGTACTCCATTATAACGGACACTCTTATTCGAACATTATTGATCCGTTCGAGGCCTGCAGGGGGCTGTTATTTCAATAGTCTACACTAAATTGTTCTGACCATGCCTACATGTTCTCAATTTAAATTTGTCATGACTGCCTTAGAAGGTGATTCTTCGTCTTATTTTTTGGATATTGGTGACATTAATGGAGAGTTACTGACATAGATTATACAAATTACGTAGTTTTAATTTGTGAAGGTTCTGGCAAAAGTCTTGTGAATAGTTTGAATGACACTCTGAAATGCTCCACCTGAACTGATATGTATGAGGAATTTGTATGTAACCATAAAAAGTAAGGTAATTGTAAGTTTTGACCGATTACATTAATCCGTACACACAAACAACCCTGACTGTTAATAGCCAACAATATTTCTGTATTAATGTAAAAATTGAGATTAAATTTTACCGTGGTGGAGAGTTGTAGCTCAAATAGATGATTTTAATGGAGTTTTGTTCCCTGAGCTGGATGTTTGGTCGTGGAGCTTCCATCGTTATTCTGAACGACATCATCAGCACAAACTTCAAATTAAAGTGAAGTGTTCGGATTTCTCCACATATGGCTTACAGCTTGTCCTATAAACCTCGATATCCTTGTTGACCTTGAACTTGTCATTGTTTACCTCTTTAGTTTGATTACATCTCCTGTTGGTTTGATTTTTGGTCCTATATTTGTCCAAAATTCTCCTGATTGGTTAATAAATTGGATCGATTTCAATGTGTTTGTTGATTGCTGATTGACCTGAGTGCAAAGCTAAAAGTTTTCTGATTTTCGAATTGCAGCTATCCAAGATCTCAACATTTTCCCAGTCGATTGTGTGTTCACATACATTGATATAAGTAAGGATATATCATGGCGTTCGATCGCTAATTGATGTTCATGCATGCGAAGATGAAGAGCGCGACCACTTTACTAACTTGCACCAATTGTGTTTATTATTCAACACATAGATATTCGTACAAGGAGGCACCGAATATATATGGGCCACACAAATCTCATTCGATATGTGTGAGGGCTGTGATACTGCCCGTGTGCCCAAACCGAAGCAAGTGCTTTTCTTAAGGGACCACTCCCCGAGCCTTCGACCTGAAGGTCTAACCCACAAGGCAATGGAGCATCGTAAGGAGATGCAGTCTCATGGAAGCCGGTGACCAACAATTGGTTCATACGCAATTTGTTCCCGCAGGATACTGGAGCCCATGTGCACCATTGGTTTGTGATCCGGTTAAAGCGCCGGACAATCGCTTTTCGTCCTCTCATTTTTGTAAACAACACCCCCGCCACGAGAAGGCAGTAAGTAGGACTTCCCTGACAGAGGCTATATACGCGTGGCCATGTGAGAGCATTTCGAGAGGGAGAGCGGACTCTCCCCACTCTTGGCCAAACCAGGGCATTTGTGTTATAGATAGGATATCCATCTGTCTACCAAAAAAGTGTGAACATACTTTATAACCCTGTATAATCCCAACATCATTCTTTTTTATTGAGTTTGACTAACAAGTTAATAGACCATAAATATTTTTTTTTTAAACTTATAGGTGGACATACTACTCACTTCACATGATGCAGGAGGTCTTTCACGACGAGATATTGATCTTGCCAATTTCATCAATGATGCAGCGTTTGAATACCAAGCAAAATAAACAATTTGTTGATGTTGATAATTCATGTGTGTTTATGATCTTTTGTTTTTGTTTTTTGAATAGATTATATTTTCTTTCAATGGAGCATATATAGAGGAGTCTCTGACTTACTTTTTCTTGAAATAATCTCTGATGAATGCACAATTAAACACCGAGTGTAACAGGTTGAGTGTATTATTTAAACATCATAGATCAATTAAGGCTTGAATATTACATCAGTTGTTTTTAATTACTACCTTTAAACAAGTCTGTTTAGCTTCACAATACATAGTCATTTCGTGTTTCTCCATAATACTAACACTAATGACCACCTTTTCAATATGTATTCCGTTAATGATTCGAAATAATTATCTACTGTTACTGAAAGTCTCTTCTTTGTCCAACGGATTATCATTGCTACTATATCATTTCGATTATTTTGTTATTTATGTTAATTTCACAATATTGTGTTAATGTAGTATAAAAAGTTGAGTCGACGTATATTTTTACCAGGCTCTACATTGATTACGATTAACTGAATAGCTTAGTAGAATCATGGACAATCGTGATAGTTAATCTCGTAGTCTTTATATGTTTTTCAGGTGATTATTTTTAGTCTCTGTTTCAAAATCGTGCCATTTGATTTTACTTTATAAGGTATGAAGGGGTATGAAATCCTTTTCGAAATAAAATCAAGACGGGATTTAGATGTCAAATAAATATTACACCGATTCATAAATTTTAAATATTAATGTTATGATCATTAGTCTCATATATCCAGGTGGGATTCCAATAGACTAATTTGCCGAAAATATTCACCTACAAACGTGAAATGAACTTTGTCAGTGAACAACATTTTTGACAAGTTGATAATGGTGCTATGAATAGTTTTTTCAGCCTATCTTAGCTCATGTTTATGCATCACATGTTGGAAGTAGGACAGGTGATCTTATTAACAAGGTAATGTTGTAAAAGAGGTACGTTGATGATAAGGAATTCAGTGTTACTATATTAATAGATATATTCAATTACGTGCAACATGATATCGTACTAACTTTTGAGGAGTAAAGCAACATTCAGATATCTTTCTTACGTATACGTTTGAGTCCAAACGTTGATTGACAAAATTTGTACAAGAATCAGCCAAAAGTGGCTGTGAATGTGGAAGGTAATAATTGATAGACAGGGCATGATTCGAGAATGGTAAATCATATGATAATAGTTCATAGGTCAAAATAAAGCTAATAATAAGAGGGAGATGAATATGAACAGTTTAGTTGCTTAACAATTATACGATAAAAAATATACGTATAGTATTGGTCGATAAATTGTTCTCAAAGGTTACCATTCAATATACTTATCGGGACATAACAGTAAGGCAATAGTATTTAATGCTTATGATGGGAGCATATGTTGTTGTTAATCTCATATTTATAAGACGTAAATTCATACATTATCTAACTGAATACACTAATCTCACTTAATATCTAACCTATTTTTGCTATTATCTACTTGAAATTGTCCTTAATCCATACGATTGATCTCTTTTGTAGTAGTTAGTATCAATGATACTTTTCCTACATATTTATGTCTTCCTTCCGATAACATTTGACACATTTTATTGGGCAGTGATTTAAAGTCACTACTTGTTATGATTTGTTATTCGCTTGAATGCTATTACTGATGCGTCTTACTCAACGAACGAAGGATTAGTGACTCAGCGACTCGATAGCTATTCTGGTTCGTTGTCCTCAGCTCTGCTAACTCGATCAAGAAGTCTGGGTAAGGTGTAGAAGTGTATTCTGCAGACACACAGCAGCTAACAAGTCAAGTCAAACACACAACTCAAGCGTATTTATACAATATTTACAATCGATATTGTCATAGAAAAATTGTAAACACTAATCAATGAGTTCATAAATTGACCTATTTGCACATTAATCGATAGTTCATCAATTGACCTACTTGCACATCCAATTGATAGGTTCATCAACTGACTGCTATACAAACATTTAATCGATCAGTTCATCAAATGACCCCAATACAAATATTTAAACATTTAATCAATAAGTTGATCGATGCGACAAAATTTTAAAAAATATGAGTTTGGGGATCTATCGTCCCCAACACTCCTCCTCTTTTTAATAGCGGGCTTTCCTAGGGTCAACCTGCATCTTGACTGTAGCTCGCCGTTCTCGGATAGGCCACCGTCTGGGACGTGTTTCAGCTTGTTGTTGAGGTTTTTCTTGTGGTGGAGTTGCCGGTAAGTTGAATGTGTCTAGCAGGATGTCAAGAGGAATATTTACTTCGGTTGATGGGCGGTCTGGGGCTAACCGTTTGCGTAACTGATTCCGATGGCGTTGCCATCTGTCACTGCCTACCTCAACTTCGTACATGACTCGGCCAACTCTCCTGACCACTCGCGCTTCTGTCCATGGACTATGGGTCGGTCTGTAATCACGGGCAAACACAGGACATCCCACTTCGTACGTGGATCACTTTTCAAACTTTGTCCGTTCTGGTGTCGGTGCATTACTTGGATGCATCAGGCTGTGGATCGTCTTCAGTCTTCTTCCCATTAGGATCTCTGCTGGGGACTTTTGCTCCGGCAACGTCTCATTTGGTGTTGTTCGATACACATATAAGAAATTTTGTAACGCGTTTGCTTGCGTCCCCTCCCCTTTTGTCTTAGCCAAGGCTCGTTTAAACGTATCCACAAACCTTTCTGCTTGCCCATTCGACTGCGGGTGGTATGGTGGCGAGCGTAAGTGCTTTATGGCTAGTCGCTGACAGAATGACTGGAATTGGCTGGACGTGAATTGTGAACCGTTGTCAGATACAATGGCATCTGGTATACCGTTTCGGGAGAAAATTTCTGTGAGGATTTGTATTGTTTTAGTCGTCGTTGGCGGTATGATAGGGTTGTTTTCAGGCCATTTCGAAAGGGCGTCAACTACAACTAGATACATGGTTCCGTTAATCGGGCCTGCAAAGTCGACGTGTATCCTGGACCAAGGATGATCAGGTTGTGGCCATGAAACTGGTGGAACTTTGGCGTTCACTTTTGCTGCTTGCTGACACCGCATACATTTTCCAACTAATTCTGTTATATGTTGATCCATTAGCGGCCAATACGCATAACTCCTGGCTATGGATTTCATTCGTTTAACCCCCGGATGACCAAGGTGGAACTGTTTCAGCACTTTTGCACGAAGGGATTCTGGCACAACCACTCTCTCTCCGAACATCAAGCAGTCGTTTACAATGCATAGAGAATCCCGCCGCTGATACAGCTGTTTTATATCACCATCAAATTTCTTAGACGGCCAACCGTTGGTGACATAGCTCATAGTTCTCTTGATGATGGAGTCGCTCTTAGAAGCGTTTTGTATATCCGTTGCAGATACCGGCAAAGTTCGTATTGCGGTCGTCAGATAACATTCGGCGTGGTCTTCCGATAGCAAAGATGCGATTACCGTGGTTTCCTCAGCCGCCAACTGGTCACTAATGAGTCGTGATAGAGCATCCGCCTGACCGAATTGTTGAGTGCGTCGGTACTGGATGTCAAAGTCATACCCCAAGAGTGCTAAGGCCCATCTCTGAAGACGATTTGCAGAATGTGCTGGAATGCCAGATTTCGACCCGAAAATTGCGAGTAAAGGCTTGTGATCTGTGAGAAGTGTGAATCTCCGACCGTACAGGAACTTGTGGAAACGGCGCACAGCAAACACAAGCGCAAGCGCTTCTTTTTCTATCTGGCTGTATTTTTTTTCTGCTGGGGTTAGTGTGCGGGCTGCATGCATAACGGCTTTTGCCGACGCATCCGGAAACTGGTGAGAGATAACAGCGCCTAGGCCATTCGCTGAAGCGTCTGCAGCTACGATGATCGGCATGGCTGGATCGTAGTGTGTCAACAGCAATTCTGAACTAATAATGGATTTCAGTTTACAAAAGGCAGCGTCACACTGTTTAGTCCAGTTCCAAGAGCTGTTCTTATGCAGTAAGCTATTCAGTGGAGCGCGAATATCATGCATCGATGGAACGAACGCTGAGTAATAGCTGACAAGTCCCAGGAAGGAACGTAGCGATGAGACATTAGTGGGAGTTGGCATCAGTTTGATAGCTCGGATATTCTCAGGATCCGGCCTGCGGCCGTCGGCGTCGAAAACGAACCCCAAGTACTTTACCGACTGCAAATAAAACTGGCATTTCTCTGGGCGTAACCGGAAACCGTTGTCACTGATGCGCTGCAGTACCAATGTCGTGCGTTCTCGTAGCTGTTCTAATGTCGTCGCAACAGTTAGAATGTCATCCAAATAAGCCGCGACTCCCGAGATAGGATAGTATCCATTAGTTGCTGGAAAATAGATGGTGCAGTTTTGACCCCGAAAGGTAGACGGTTATACTGGAATAAACCACGATGGGTATTGATAGTTAACAGCTCTCTTGATGCTTCATCTACTTCCACATGCAAATAAGCATCAGCTAGATCCAGCTTAGCGAAAAATCTTCCCCCATTCAGCATGGTAAATAGGTCTGCGGGAACAGGCTCGTACTGCGTGTGGTAATTACCTTCACCTGCTTGGACAAATGGAATGTACAGTTACTTTCCGTGATTTGGCATTTGTTGGGGTATGCTACATAACACCAGCTGATCTAAATTTGCTTGGGTTAGATTGGTTCGATCACTTAAATTTAGCTGATGTCCCGTTGAATACCATATGCAACCATTGGGGTTTCCCCGCGTGGGTTCGAATCCCATCCCCGTTGCCAATTTGTTATGATTTGTTATTCGCTTGAATGCTATTACTGATGCGTCTTACTCAACGAACGAAGGATTAGTGACTCAGCGACTCGATAGCTATTCTGGTTCGTTGTCCTCAGCTCTGCTAACTCGATCAAGAAGTCTGGGTAAGGTGTAGAAGTGTATTCTGCAGATACACAGCAGCTAACAAGTCAAGTCAAACACACAACTCAAGCGTATTTATACAATATTTACAATCGATATTGTCATAGGAAAATTGTAAACACTAATCAATGAGTTCATAAATTGACCTATTTGCACATTAATCGATAGTTCATCAATTGACCTACTTGCACATCCAATTGATAGGTTCATCAACTGACTGCTATACAAACATTTAATCGATCAGTTCATCAAATGACCCCAATACAAATATTTAAACATTTAATCAATAAGTTGATCGATGCGACAAAATTTTAAAAAATATGAGTTTGGGGATCTATCGTCCCCAACACTACTATAAGAATAATAGTCGAATTCATCAAGATTCACTACATCAAACAACGACAAATTATTCGGATTGATTTCTAACAATATACTGTTAATCATACTGATGAAAACAATCCTTATTGTTGTAACCCCAAATGCCCTGTTACGGCCGGGGGTGGGTAGAATCATCTGTCTCTCTCGAAATGCCCTCATATGGCCACGCGTATACAACACTACCAGCGAAGACCTACTCACTTCCTTCTCGTGGCGTTACTGCTGTTTACGAAATTGAGAGGACGAAAAGTGATTGACCGGTGCTATGACCGGCTTGGTGAATATAGGAAGCCCTGATTCCGAACCACTGGTGCACATTGGCTCCAGCATTTTGAGGGAATAAATGGGGTGTGAACCTAGTGTTGGTCACCAGCCGCCATAGGGTTGCATCTTCTGACTTCGCTCCACTGCCTTGTGGGTCAGACCTTTAGGTCGAAGTCTCCAGACGTGGCCCCTTAAGGAAACTACCTGCTTCGGTTTGGGCAGCCGTGCAGTATCACAGCCCACACAAATCAAGTGACTTGTGTAACGGATATATATTCGATGCCCCTTTATACCATTATTTATGTGTTCAAATAAATAATCCTTATTGTTGTAGTCCTAAAATTATAATAAACTAATCTCATCTATCAACTCATGGATAATTTATCGATCGAAAATATGGAGAAAACATTCTGCTATAAACGAACACTAATGTTAAGGGGAAAAGATATAACTATCATGGATTTTTATATTCTCCATAATAACAGAGATCATTGGATTATCGAATCCACTTACGATGTATTCGTTTTATATCTATCAAACCAATAACTCCCTATCCAATAGGACAATGATCAGAAATCTCATTGGTCCGCATAGCTTTTCCTATCCCTAGCGGTCATTCGGTAAACGGGTACATTAAACAGATTTAACTATCCTGTGTTATCATCCTGACACGAACTCACAGGACCACTCATGCTAATTATATGACCACAAAGCTCCATGAATAAGAAACCATAATTTGTTTAAAAAAAACCTTGGTCATATATGATACAAAAATGCGTAACAGATGCATAATTAATCTCCAATAGTTTAAGTATAGTTGACTAATTGACAATTTGCAATAAGAGCGATATTAAAATAAATCTATAATACTTTTCTGTAGAATAGTTTCAAGAGTCCAACCTCCCAATTAGTCGTTTCAATCTAACCATGTCATTTTTTTTTAGTATGGGGTTGTGGAGATCGCTGAGTTTTATTGAGATCACTAACCAATCGATCTAGGTTAGACAGACAGGATTTTAATGGCTGTTTAACTTGCATTAATTCGTTATCTTAAGAGAATGTTCTATTCAAAAGATGTTAGATTTGACCCAGCTTCGATTGTTATTTGGTTTTCGATGGTAGTTTGTGCAAGAATATTAATCATTTTGCGAGCTATTTCAAAATGAACAAACTAGAGGAAATATAGTCACCTAGACAGCAGGTGACTTTATTTAGACTTGAGAAGTACTACTTCTTACTCCGTCGTATGTTTCTGTCTAATTAGGTTGGTCAAGAAGGCGTAGTAGCTAAGCTGAGCAAATAGGCGTGAGATATGGTAATGATAGGACGAAACACCTGATGTGATTCCACTTCTAATTACCATACAACTGTACTTGCAATGAGGAGTTTATCGCATTTTCATTTTTACGTATGTGGGTTATCTTATTATGAATGTAGTTACAAATAAGTGCCAACTAATTTGACACCCGTACCATTAACTTTGGATAGTGAAAGTATGCATAACTTAGCTTATGCTATAAAGGAAAGCTTGAAAAGTAATCGTATGCTTGACGGTAGGTAAGTAAAATTATAGAACATAAGTGACAGTCAATAAATGTTAGGTATCACGAAACGAATTAAAGTCTTATTAGTCGACTTTGACCCTTGACTACTCAAGTGACGATAGACTGCACGAATATAAAAAGTGAAATCATTGTCAAAAGGATAGTAAGAGAAGTCTTGTTCCATATTGCTCCCTCTGAGTTCGGGATTTCCAGTGGCTGTGTTAAATTCTTATTACTTAAGGATTGCTTATACTGACATCTAAGTAATGATGAAGCTCATCAACATGTGTTCAGCATCAGTGATAGTAATTCTTTTAAAGTTACCATCGTGAAACATGGGTATGCTCTACAAATATCGTCCCAATGGCTTCTACACTACACATTATTTACCGACTACGGGATTAGTTAAAAAAGTGGACCAGGTAATCAGTTTATGATATAGTGGTATTAGATGAAGAATAGCTATATTATGCTGCTATTGGTTGACAAACAAGAACTCTAAGAATAGTCCTAGAGATTATGTACTTCAGTGGCTTGAAACTTAATCAGGTATGAGTTAGGACAGAAATCATTGCCAAACCTCCAGATTTCTTCTGACTAGTTTTTTCCTAAAAATAAAACGAACTTAACAGAAAATAATATATTTCGGTTATGACTGAGATCATAAACTGATTGATGTTAGACCACCGTTGGAAGCACTGGACGGCCGTTTCGTTCTATTGTGGGACTCCTTAGCAGTGCACATCCACTATCCCGCTCACGGGGTTCGAACCCAGGGCCTTCAGTCTCGTGCGCGAACTTTAATGCCATTGGATGCCGGCTCAGTGATCTAGTAGGTTAAGCGTTCGCCCGCGAGACTGAAGGCCCTTGAGCGAAACGGCCGTCCAGTGCTTCCAGTTTTCCAACGGTGGGCTAACATCAATCGGTTCATGATCTCAATCAAAAACTTAATAATCTCCACAACCCCTATATTGATATTTTGGTTATGTTTTTCATAAATACAATTCGTATTACCCACCTGACAACTCAATAACTTTTCGCTATTTGATTGCTTCTCTGTATTATTCTTCCATTTTGTATTGCCAGTTAGTTTGATATCCTATTGTACCAATAATTCTGTATGTTGTAAATCAGTGGGAAAATATTGTCTTTCGAGTGCATTGGGAAGTTACTGATGTATAGGGGAAAATAGATATGGTACGATTCCTACTAACACTGTCGCGAATATATCGTTACCACATTATTTCATTGTTTATTTTGGTTAGCACGGAATATATTGGACAGCTTGTATGCAACTAGACGATTACGACTTCGCAGATGACCTAGCTCTTCTATCCCATATACATCAGCGAATGCAGATCAAGACAAACAATGTAACAGCAGCCTCTGTCTGCATAAGTAGGCCTCAACATACACAAAAGAAAAAAACAAGATCCTCAAATGCAACACAGAAAACACCAACATAATCACACGTGGTGGAGAAAGTCTGGAAGAAGTGGAAAATTTCACGTGAATGGATGCGGAGGATGTGATGCAGATATAAAGGCGATGATTGGCAAAGCAAGGGCTGCATTCCCACAGTTGAAGAACATGTGGAAATCAAAACAACTGTCAACCAACATCAAGATGAGAATCTTCAATATAGACATCAAGACAGCTTTACTGTATGGAGCTGAAACTTGAAGAACTACCACAATCATCATCAAAAATGTACAAGTATTTATAAACAATTGTCTGCGTAAGACACTCAATGTCCATTGGCTGGATACCATGAGCAACAATATACTATAGGAGAGAACAAACTTTCAACTGAATAGGAAGTTAGAACAAGAGATTGGAAGTGGATACAACATACATTACGGAGATAGTCAAATTGCATCACAAGGTAAGCCTTAACTTGGAATCCTCAAGGTCAAAGAAGAAGAGAGACCATGAAAAGGATCCTTGAAAGGATTGCCCAGGACAGAGTTAGATGGAGAATGCTGGTAAGCTGCCTATGTTCCTCCAAAATATACGAAAAGCTTTGTGCTCGACTCTTTCACTTTATCCTATTTGGTTGATAGATTCCTAAGTGATATTCTATATGCTAATGAGTAGTAAGTAATACATTTTTCTATTTCATTCTGATTGACTAATAACTAGCTGAACATTTGTTATTGATTAATAATGAGCTCATTCATATAATATTTACCCTTACATAAACAATTACAGTTAAAATCAATAGTCAAGATCATGAGTCAATTGAAGCTAGATCACCATGGAAAACCTGAAAATGGGTTCGTAGATATGCACTGTCGACGAGCCCTACAATAGTACGAAACAGCCATCCAATACTTTCAGGTTTTTCATGATGATCTAGCTTCAATTAACTCATGATCTCAACTATTGAAATGATTATAATATCTACAAAAAAACACTTCATTTTGATATTACTTTTAAGATAGAAAAAAATACCATATCAGTAGTGTTTAGAACATACTATAAAAATATTCTACATGTGATCTATATTGATAAAAATCAAAATATTTTAATCTATCAACTGCATAACGTTTTTTGTTTGCTGATATTTCACATACCCACACATAAATCAATCAGTTTCCATCGTAGTTTTGTTGTTGTTGTAATAAACTGGTAAGAAACAAATCATTTTTCTCATTGAGTATTAGGTGATGGACTAGATATGTAGAAATGTTAACATACAAAATGATTTCAGTATAGTAGTAATAATAAGAAGTCTTTATTAAATAATTTATATGATCCCGTTTTGTGAGATTCGAATCCAAGACCTATCAGTCTCGAGCGCGAGCACTTAACCACTGTAATAAGTCTTGTTAATCCATTGGGGTTTCCCCGCGTGGGTTCGTATCCCATCCCCGTCGCCATTGATATGTCTTGCAAACTAAACGCTATATTCGTTTCCTAAGCTATTCTGTAACCCTCAAGCTAGAACTATACAGCGACCTGAACAACGAGAGAGAAGACACAAAGTATGCAAGAAGTACTTTACTCCAAGGTTCGTTTCAATACAGAAAATACAGGGTTTTTATATTTTAAATGTCCTTGGGTTGCTAAGAGATTTTGGAATGCTACTAAACATAGTAGCAGCATAGCAATCAGCCAATCAGAACCTCTACATGCGACATTTCGCCCCTTGATATTTTTGACTAAAACTTCAAGTAAACGCTGATTGGAGGAAACGCTTCTTAGTGTTTTCTTGATCCTTGCTTGACCTTTGCGAGAAATTTTCTGGGTCACCCGAACACACTGAGCCTACTGGCATTCAACAACGTTAATGTCTAACTTCAACCAATCCACAAAATTGAGCCACATATCCATCATTGTCATTGGTGAGTTACTACCTCACAATAGACCTGGTTGAACTCCACTGGCCACTGCTTCTCATTAGAACTGCAGGAAATACCTCTTGAAGCCAGTCACTTATGAGCATATGTTGATTAATATCAGAAAGAGGTTTTTTTGGAGATTGTAGTAATTTCAGTAGTTGAGATCATGAGTCCATTGAAGCTAGATCACCACAGAAAACCTGGACGGCCGCCTGGTACTATTGTGGGACTCTTCGGCAGTGCGCATCTACGAACCCGTCCAGTGCTCCCAGGTTTTCTATGGTGATCTGTCTTCAATTGATTGATGATCTAAACTATTAAAATAACCAATTACTCAACTGAATGACCATTATCAACCTTATAAATCCTATTTAAATGTAGTAATCTGGAACCATTTTATTTACCTAAATACACTCTTAACATCTTGATATATCATAACAAAGATTGAAAAAACAGTGATTTCCAGAAGTACTCTATGGATTATTATATTCATTCTTATAGTACAATTAATAACTGACTGAATTACTGTGTTTTTATATACTCCGTTTATCGTAACTTATCTTTTAACCGATCAACTATTACTATACTAATGATTATTCCTATTTTATTGCCAATCGATTTTCCTCAGCTTGTCTTATTCATAGGCACTTTTGGCTCGTTTATGTACAACTGAAACTTTTCATTTCATGATATGATGTAGAACATTATGTTTGTATATAAACCTACATAATTTTGAACTATAACACAATGGAACCTAGCCGCTGACTTTTCTTTAGACTCTAGGCAAGGGATACAGAAGGGTTGGGAATAAAGGGCACATATGAATTTAAATTGCATCAGCTCAAAGTTAACAGTGAAAATTAAACGTATAAATAGCCAAGTCAAGGACAATATACTAGAGAAGAAATGGTTGGTGTTAAATAGGAAAATTTATAATAAGCATTCTGACTAGACACCATCTTAACACATGATATTAATAAGCGATTTCAAGTCACAACACTCATGTAAATGGTATTCAGCCGATTAAGTATCAACATAAAAAAAACAGTATGTTCGGAGTGAGGTTCTACCGTTTAACGATAGATCAGATGAAACATCAACTTTCTTCAGCAAGAAAAACATTTTTCGAATGCAGACTAATGTCAGCTACAACGTAGGATCAAGCACATATACACATCGGTCCAAGTTGCCATACCGCATTAGCACAACAAGATGAACATCAAATTCATAGAACTAGTCACTTCAATGGTGGTAACATATTAAAGAAAGATTGTGCATAAGAATATAGTACAGGAAGAAAAAATTAGTACGTAGAAAGAAAGATATGAAGCGATTTTAATCTCAGTTTAAGAGAAGACAGAGAGTGTATACACCTACCCCACTGTGATCGATTCTGAGCCATGTCACCAAGTCTCCAACCATTGATTATGATAGTCACGCCGACCAAAACCAAGAAGCATGCATCTACCAACATGGCTCAGATCAGAAGTTAGTAACTTCAAGGACTGATGCCACGTTTTGGTTTGACCGGCCCTAGCTTTCTTACAATTATCCTCAACACTACTGTGGTGAACGAAAACACGAGTGGGGACAATCGAATTTATTTGACAGAAAATTACTGAACATGTTGGTAAAGTTTAACAATTATACAGTAGATGCTTAATTTGCAAAATGTCCATCAACTGTCTTAAAATGACTCGGACTTCATTGTTCTTGCATTTTCATACAAATTGCATTCTGTTTCTATCCTTTACTGCTCGATCCTCTTGTTTCTTTGCTGCCAAACATTCTGTTCCTGACTAACGTCATATACTAATTATGTCTATATAAGTAGCACACATCACACTAGTCATTGCACGTCGTTGTAATCAGTGTTCAGGCATACACAACACGTGGCCTAACCATCTCAGTCGATGAAGATTCACAACCTCATCAACTAATTTACCATCATTCCCTAAGACTGTGTGTCTAACCTCACTAATACTTACCTGGTGATCCCGGCAGATGCGAGCAATACTTCTAAGGAATCTGTGATCGAATACTAGCAACTTACGAGTATCCTCTACTCTTGAGGACCACATTTCGCGGCCGTGAAGTAAAACAAAACAGACGGTCGCACAGTATAATCGTTCTTTAACTGATAGATATATATCTCCCGTTCATCATAGGCGACGTAAGTTAGTGGAAGCCAAACGAGCTTTTTGAATCCGTTCTGAAACTCTGTCAGACATCGACCCATTAGGGCTGATCACAGTTCCAAAATAAGTGGAGTTGTCAAAGCGCTCAACTACTGCACTCCCTATCTTTAGTTCAAGTGTTGACGTAGGCCAGTTCTGAAGCAACAGCTTGCATTTAGAGGGGAATGGAACGCATCGCGAACATCCTGACACTGTTGCCTAGTGCTATCAAAAAACCACATTTTATCGGCGTCTTCATCAAACAGAACTTTGTCAATTGCGTATTCTAAGTCTATAAGTGAACCTTTTGGAAGGAGATCAATACCCGAGAATACAGACGACGAGAATGTTATTTCTATCAGTAGATGGTCTATGATGAAATTGAACAGAAATGAAGATAGTGAACAACCTTGTTGAATATCACTTAAAGTTGTAAAATCAAATGACAATTCATCATAAACTCTAACTTAGACTAGTGTAGTTCTTATTCGACTTACAGTTCTCATTACATCAAAGACAATAGAAACACACAAAAATTATTCATCAATTTATGAAATGATTAATTGTATTAAAATTATTGCTTGAAAAAAAAGAAGAATAATGTTTTCCAAAAGAAAGAAAAACAAAACAAAACTCACATCAAACAGACTACTACTATTACACTAACAGTAATTACTCAATACAATGTGAATATTGTCTTTAGAAGAAGAAAAACAACAACAGCAACAACAACAACAGTAACTTCAAAACAAACCGAAATTATGAAGAAAAAAAAGAAAAAAACACAAAGTATCAAGAATATCATCACAGTCTATACTAACATACAACCAAATAATTAGAATACTACTTAATTAAGTAGGTATTATATTCATCTACTAAATGAATACACTGAATAACTCTAACCAGGAATGAAATTAGTATGTATATATACGTGTGTGTGTGTGTGTGTGTAAGGAAGAGAGAGAGAGGAGATTAATGAAAGAAATCCATCAGAGTAAATCCTTAAAACCATTTGAAATTTCATATGCAGTATTATAATTGAATGATAATAATCATAAGAGTAGTTTAACGAATGAATAAAGAAATAATTGAATATTGAAATATAAAAGTAAAATGCTATTGACAATGAAGAAATTAATATAAATTCATAAAGTGATAATATGAAATAAGAAAACGAACATAAAGAAAAGTTGATAATCAAAAAAACGAAATTGATAACAAAACAATCATCACATAAACATCATCATCATGACGATAATGATGATAATGAGTGAATGAATACTTAGTTAAATTCGACACTTCTTTTTGTATTATCCGTTCATGTCATGAAAAGGGTAACAAAATACTACAGTGAATAAACGATACCAGTAATGATAACCTGTGCGTATATTGATACCAATGATACAAGTCAATTAAACCAAAAATGAAAGAAAATATAAAAAGTGATAGATTATATATAATTTTAATTAAAGTCAAGGTTAGAAACCAGCTAACTAATCAGTTTGTTAAGTTAGTGAAATGCGCTTTTACGGCATGAATGTAAGTATTACTATTATTACTATTATTATTATTGCATTAAAAATGATTCTTTAGTGAATTCAAAATTAATGGTTTACAAGACGAAATATAATGTGTAATAATGACAAGTGAATAATAAAAAAACAAACACAGTGAATATTATAATATTATGATCACATACATTGTCAATCAGTATACTGCTCTTTCTCTCTCTGGTATCGTCGTCGTCATCATCAATTTTTCAAACTTCCGGTTCCACAACCAATTTAGCTGGTAAACATGTTTCAGGTAATTCTTCAAGCATAGATTGTTGTAAATCTGTTGCTAGTTGACGCATTTTCTCTGGCGTAAGATTGACAACTATTTGAAATGAGAACAATAATAGAACAAAAGGTTCAACATAAATCACATTCAGTAATAATATAATAGAAAAAAAGTATCGTTCTCATTTAAAGTTTATATGACAAAAGAATACGATTTCCTGAATGGAAAGAATTAGTGAGACTATAACTTATGAACGAATCAATCACATACAAGATAAAAAGTCACGAATTTGGGCACAGAATTCATCCATACATTTGGCTAAATAGAGTTTTGACATTATAGCTGATATTAGTTCATGATGAAAACCCTAAATCTAATTTTTAACTCTATCTATCAACTGTAAATGAGAATTCTAACTGCTTTATAACTCTCATTTAGTCCTATTTAGTAGGCGTCCACTCTCAAGGTCAATTCAGTATCACTAAAAGGTCGTTCATAAATTATAGTCTCACTAAAAAATTATCATCAGACGTTTGTGGTGAAACATTGCGATCAATTCATTGTAACTAGTAACAACTTGATAACCATTTTAATCGATAATCAATTAATCAATTTCATAAATGAGTGTTTAAACTATTTAGTAGTTGTTAACTTAACATGTCTATCTACTACAGTTTCTTTAAATTGAGTAAAACTGATCTGTGATTATTAAATAGCCCCCCCCCAATGCCGTGATACGGTCGAGAGTGAGTAGAGTCCGCTCTCCCTCTCGAAATGCTTTCACATGGCCACGCGTATACAACCACTGTCAGCGAAGTCCTATTCACTGCGTTCTCACAGCATTACTATTGTTTACGAAATTCAGAGGATGAAAAGTGAATGTTCGGAGCTTTAACCTGGTTAATGGATATGAAGAGTAAACATGAAGGAGTTGGGATACCCCGATTACAAACCAATAGCGCACATGGACTCCAGGATCCTGAAAGAACAAATTGTGTATGAACCTATTGTTGGTCACTGGCTACTATAGGACTGCATCTGCTAACGTTGCCCCACTGCCTTGTGGATCAAACATTTAGGTCGAAGACTCCGGACGTGGCCCCCTAAGGAAAACACCTGCTCCTGTCTGGGTACCCGGGCAGTATCACAGCCCACACAAAAATCAAGTAACTTGTGTGACGCATATGTATCAGGTGCCACCTTGTACCATTATTCATGTGTTCAAATAAATAATCGAGTTTGTTTTCTACGGAGGGGAGAGCAAACCAGCTCCCAGTTCAAGAGGAAAAGGCGATGGAAATGGATAGGACATACATTACAGAAATCATCAAACTGCATCATGAGACAAGCCCTAACTGGAAATTGTGAAGTAAAATGGAAAAGAGGAAGGCTAAAGAACACATTAATTCGGGAAATAGAAGCAGATATAAAAAGGATGAATAACAACTGGAAACGATTGCCCAGGACAAGATTGAATGGAGAGAGTATTGGTGAGTTTCCTATGCTGTTCCACGAGGAGTAACAGGTGTAAGTAAGTCAGTACAGAAAGAAATAATGAATTCATAGAACGAAACATATAAAGAAATTTCAATCTCGATAGATGAAACAAGATAATCAACTTTATAACCATAAATAACCTCTCTTCAAAAACAAGCTACATTTAAACATAATTATAACCAGTTTGATATAACTAGATTTTACATTCATTTCATAATAGTAATAATAATAGCGATAGTAATAATGGTAATAGTAATAATGATAATAGTAATAATAGTAATGATAATAATAGTAATAGTAATGATAATAATAATAGTAATAATAATAGTAATAACAATGGCGATAGTAATAATAATGGTAATAATAATAATAGTAATAGGAATAGGAATAATAGTGATAATAGTAATAATAATGGTAATAATGATAGTAATAATAGTAATAGTAATAATAATAATAGTAATAGTAACAAGAATAATAGTGATAATAGTAATAATAATGGTAATAATAATAATACTAATAATAATAGTAATACTAAAGTACTCTGATCCCAGTGAACATTTTTTTTGATCAAAAATTTTCATCATTCAAAGGATTCATTCTGTTTAAATTTAATTTTCTTAGTAGAATGGAATCAAAAGCAAAGAGAAGGACAAAAACAATCTTGTTGGTTTGTTCTTTATTTCTAAAGAAGGAAGATGGAGAATTGGCTTCAAAGATGAAAACAAAACAACAACAACAACAAAAAACGAGTTCGCTTTTCTTCCTTTTTTTTGAAATATATTACAACATGATAAAATCAGAAAAAGGAAGTCAGATAGTTACTTGACTTAACAACATGGATTATAACATTGTATATTATTATTATTATTATTATTATTATTATTAAGATAAAAGGAAAGAAGAGTTGAGATTCGGTAGAAAAGAAACATGACATAAACTTAGAAACTTAAATAAAGGAAAAAAAATAGCCTACATATCATTAAGAATTGATTTTTAGCTTGACAACAAGTGAAAACTAAGATGATACTTTGATAATGTTCACTTATGTTTATTTATTTATGTTGAGGATGTTAGATCCCTAATTTTATCTTTGTGGAGCTTGTATACAATTGTATATTTGAGCATTTTTCTTACTACCCACGCACATAGTCGATTGATGAGCTTATCGATTAAATGTTTAAAAACTTCCATAGCAATATCGATTATATTTTTTTGGTATAAATACGCTTGATTTGTGTACTTGATGGACCTGGTTTGTTCTGGTTGTCTATAGAATACACTTTCTACATCTTACTAAGACTTCTGGATCGAGTTTGCTGAATCGGGGACAACGGACCAGTATAGCCTATCGAGCCTCTGGTTGCTTGATTCTTCGTTCCGTTTCGAGTAAGACGAATCAGTAGTAGCATTTAAGCTTAACGAACATAACAATTTAAATACATAAACCTTGGTACAAGGAGGTATCAATTATATATATAATAGAGGGGGCACTCACAGAGTCTTAGATCTAAAAGTTTAATCCACAAGGCGGTGGAACAACGTCAGAAGATACAGTCCCTTATGACTCTTCCAATGATCAAACTGAAAAATGGGCTGCGGTTGACGGTAGGAGAGAGTTCAGTTTCTCATTTGAAATCCAAATCAATCTTACATTTATAGTCTCTGACAGAGAAATTATAGTCATTTCGTTCTCACAGTAGGGTTTTTGTTTACGAAAGCGAAATTAAAAAAAGTAAACTTCTAGGAATTAAAATGAGTCATTAGATATGGAGGGTTGACTGCAGGAAGAAGTCCGGAAGCTCAGATTACAAACCAACAATGAACATGGGCTATCCAGGTTTGAAAGAACAATCAATGTTTGAGTCTTTCTTTACTCATCGACTACTATGAGACAATTATATTCAAACAATCGTCCCCTTTCTTGTGGATTAGAGCTATAGATCAAAGGCTAGAAGAGTGGCTTCTGAAGAAAACCATCTACTTCCGTTTGCGTGCCAAGGTAGTATGGCAGTGCATATAGAAATATTGTGTATAGCGTTTACTAATCCTTGATACCCAGCTGTACCAGATCTTATGTAAATAAACAAAGTAAAAAATGTAACCGAGAACTTTCAGGTTTTACGACGAGAATATTACGCCTGTAGATCACTACTACTGAGTTGGCATTTAAAACAACAACTTGTCATATGGAGATAATACCAGTGAAATAAACTATGGAAAGCGAGATTTGATTGAGAAAAGTATTACACAATCGAAAAAATGTATCAATCCAATACGAACAACTATGTCACATGATCTTATGAGTACTATTATCATTATTCTTACTATACTGTAATACAGACAGGGAAAACAAACAATGATAAACTTACCAAGTCCAATACTACGCAAGAAGTGTAAAAAGTTCATGATCAACTTGCTAGGATTCTCTTCCATCACCATACCAGTACAATCAGGCATCTAAATGAAGGAAACATAAACGAAAACAACGACAATATTATTTATACGAATATTCGTCAATATTAGAACGAATAGTTTTATAAAATTTGGGCACCGAGTAGAGAATTACCCTGAAGAAGTCTAGACAGGTTTGCTGGACGAAACACTGGAACTATTCAAATTTCAGTCAATCATTTACAAGTGATATTGAGTGTGGTATACATATCTGCATCAATTCAATTTATTATATTATAACTGGTGTATGTTACTTATGTTGACAGATATAAGTAGTATGTGACACAAATCAAAAGCTCAATGGCTGGCAACAGGAAGGAATTATGAATTGGAAGAATCAGACAGAATGTAAAGAGCAATTGATGAAAGATTTGCAAATGAAGATTTTGGTGTATAGTTCTCATATTTTACGAAGATATTTTGTCATTTGTATGAAATGATAAATTGGTAGTCCCCCACTCGTGTTCTCTTCCATTACATAAAACATAAGGAAATGGAACTATCATGATAAATGTCAGAGTAGTAGTAGTATCATCAGTGACAATTATTTGTAGAATAAGAAAGTATAAAATAACTTTGAAATTTAGAATTTAGAGAAGGACAATAAATGTATACATCTGACCCAATGCTACCGCTTCTGATTCATGTCATCCAACGTCTTCTACAACCGTTCAAGATAACCGCCCAGGCATTCAACCAAACATGGTTCAAAACAACAGTTAATGACTCCAAAGAATGATACTAAATTTTGGTTTGATCATCCTTAACCTTCTTCCTCAATCAATTGAAAATCACATTGTCAGCAATCAATATACCATCTTTGCTTTATACCCTATCTATAATTTCAATATTGCTCACTCAATGGTTTTAACAAACTCTGACAGTGTTTCCGAAGGCATCTGTAATGAAATATCAGTATTCTACTTGGTTATGATCCGCGTGACTATTATAATCAATGGTTGGAGACTCTTGCTGACATGAATCAGAATCGATCACAATGGCGTAGGCGTAAAAACTCTCTGTCTTCCTTTAAACTAAGAGATTAAAATCTCTTTACATCTTTCTTTGTACAAAATAATTCTTTCTTCCAGTACAATGTCCTGATCTGCAATCTTTTATAAATTACCACCATTGAATTAACTGGTTCTATGAATTCGGTGTTCATTTTGCTGTGCTAATGAGATATGGCAATTAGGACCGATGTGTATATGTGCTTGGTCCTACGTTGTGGCTGATTGACTGAAAGTACAAATGCCTTTTTATTTTTAAAAGAGCAGTCTACTAGGCAAAAAGAATAAGTGTATTCACGCATTTAATTCTGACCAGTTATATGCTATTAATCTATGTAATTTATTAATGAAGTACACTCATTGTGTATTAGAATTTAAGCCATATAATTCATGTAAGCATTAGAAATATTACCCCGGTTGTATGTGAACCGAAATAAATGGATCATATTTAGAAAATGCAACCTGTTGAATCAAAACCATAAATTTTGATTATCATTAAACTACAGTTCTTCATATTTATACAATAACAGATAGATGAAGTGAATGTTTACATGTTGTAGTGTAGTGAACAAGAACACGAGTGAGGACAATCGAATATATTTGACACGAAATTATAGAGCATCTCAATAAAATCTGAGAACTATAAAGTAAATCAATCTATCGTCTCAAACTTGACTGTTCCTATTGCAAACATCAACCCATTGTCACAGATTTTATTGTTCATGCATTCTCATACCATTTGTGTTCCGTTCCCGTTCTTTCCTTATCGATGTTCTACTGAAATACATTCTACGCCTGACCTCTGTTATATACTACTTATGTGGATATAAGTAACCCACACCACGGTAGAGCTTCAACAAATACTGAATAAAATTAGTACTTTCTAACATTCCAACAAGTATACTTTTCTTGGAATTCAATTATGCTCAACTGTTCAATTATAACAAAGAACTAAGTGAACATAGTAAAATAATTTTTATTCCAATTTAAAGATGAACCTGAAAAATTGAAACTCCCTTTTTTAAAAAATATTGTTTTTTCCTCTTCAACAAGATATTGTGTTAGACAATTGAAACATCGAAAAAAAAAGAATTTAAAAGTGAATCTTTAAGGAATTTCCGCAATCAATCATCGTTATCTCCGCACTTGTTTTACTCACTATAAAATGATTCGTTTACACTTTACATATACATCATGATATAGAAAAACATTTAGGTGGAAGGTAATCAATAACTACTAGCATACAATTTCAGTAGTATATCTGAATTTGATTAAATAACTTATTCTGCAGTATTAATAATAACAATGATCACTTTATTCAATATTATATGTTCAGTGCAATATGGCATACTCATTAAAATTTCCTTCAGTAGTATTTTACACATAAAATTAATATAATCCAATCAGTGGTTCTATCAAATGTGAGTGATCATTGTCTACACGATGAAATACTTTCAATGATAATCCTTCATAATTATGAATTATTAAGAAATGGAACCTGAACGTTCTGAGCTCAAAAAACGGTGGGTTTTCGATGCGTCACTCCGAAAAATCCTAAATTGGGATGGGAAATTTGTCCAATGCTTCCATTTTCCTTCCCTGTGGTTCAGGATTTGAAATATCTAAAGTGAAGTGATCAATCGTAAGCTCCCTCTTCCTTACTAATAATAGTGTGTCGATCCAGATGTCTTGAATGACTTAATTTATAAGTAATTAGAGGAGCCCTAAAGCGGTCACATATAAGTTAATAATATAAGGATCAATGATTGATTTTCTGATTGCTATAATGAGAGGTAAAATAGTTTTGAGTCAGTGAACGAGAGTATTTGATTCTCTAAAACTCACCAATAAACCTTAGAAATCAATTGGAGCTCTTGAACAGTTTTAAAACACTCAACACTAATTACCTCTCACTGTTAAAATGATAAATATACTATCCAGTCAATCGAAGCATATTTCTAACTATATTCAGTATGAATTTGTGTGCTATAACTATACTACTTATAAGTAACTAGAAATAATCCTCCATATTTGGTTAAAACTATTGATTGTACACAAACTTATTGGTTGATACATATTTTACTTTTTCACTGTTGAAACCAGAAACTGATCTTAGCTAGACTACCATTTCGAATCTGAAAGCACTGGATGGTCATTTCTTCCCATCACGGGACTCCTATGCGATGGGTATTAACTATTCACCATGAAGGAATTGAACCCGGGACCCTTGGTCTCGTTCACCAACGCTTAACTTCTAGATAACTGATCCAGTCATTCAACGTCAGATGTTAACACTGTAGTTTAAAATCTATAGTAATTATTACTTACTGTAGAGCCATTTACTATTCTTGCATTTAAATAATCGGAGATAAGACAATCTTTAGATTTACTCAACCTTAGGTGCATTGTCTAGCTAAATAAGATCAAGAAAAAGCCTCCTAGTTCCCAGTAAATTGAATTGATTACAATATATTTTTTCCAATAAGACTGATGAAAGCAAATAATATATGGAATTAAAATAAATGAATTCAATTACCATAAGAAATTGTGTACGTTTCGGATCCATACGTCCATTCATATCAGCTAAGGCACGTGACAATTCCACAGCGCGATCACCAGTTACTAAACATACTTCAGTAAGTATAACTGTTGGTTCTTCATTTGGATTTGTTTGAGCATCAGGCATTGGAGGACCAAGTATTGGTCGAACCAATGGTAATGGTGTACGATCCACATAAGAACGTATATAACCAGCTAAATTAGCTGGATTTAAACTTCGTGTTAATGATTCATAAAAATTAGCTACATCAGCATTTTCAACTAAACCCTGAATTATGAAATGAATAACATGTAAAGCTATTTTACAGTAATCAAATTTGAGAGTCATTTTGTTCTAAATAAAATACAACAGATTATTAGGTTCAGGTTAATATCATTTCCCGCCCATCTGGTTTTCTTGTTGAATCATTTCGATATATTCAAAGAAGTTTCAGAACGAATTTCTTCACTTATAATAGTTTACTTACTCTAACTATCGATAGAATAAGCTTACTGACACTGTAGAAGTATGTTTACTAAGCTTCTTATGATATATCCTAACTATCCAAATGTCATCTTAGACACTATGTAACTTAATGATTTGTCAAGCTAATATACAAATTACAATGAAATAAATACACAGTCTTAAAGTACATGACTTAAAATTATTGTAACTCCAGGAACACGAAAAAACAAATACAATCGTTGAGGTTTCAAAAAGAAAATAGTTAATTTTGAGTTAATAGATGCCTTAAGCTATGAAAATAATGATAGAGAAGATTTGTAGCTCAGGTAGATGATTTTGATTCGTCTGCTTACTCTCCCCCTTCCTCTTTCTTCTGATGGTTGACTGAATTATGAAGACCTCGACATCTGGCGGGAAGCACGGAATACAATCAACAGCTTGGATGAAACTAAACGATTTCGACTTTGCAGATGATCTAGCTAATCTGTCACATACACATCAACAAATACAGGTTAAGACAAACAGTGTAACAGCAGCCTCTCTTCATCAGTAGGCGTCAATACACATATGGGAAAAACAAAGATGCTCAAATTCAACACAGAGAACACCAACACAATCATACGTGATGGAGAAAGTCTGGAACAGGTGGAAAATCCCACGTGAATGAACGCAGAGGATTTGATGGAGATGTAAAGGCGAGGATTGGCAAAGCAACAACAGCATTCGCACAGCAACTCAACCAATATCAAAGCCAGAATCTTCAATACGAACGTCAAGACAGTTTTATTGTACGGAGCTGAAAGTCAGTCAGTAACAATGTAGAACTTCGTACGTACGTACATCAGTTCGAGTTGCCATACCACATTAGCACAGAGATGCAGTGGTCGATTCAAATCCCGTAGTGGTAGAGGTAGCAAGAGTATAAGCAGTAATCGGGAAGATTAGGGTTTGGAGATGTTATTTAACGCGTATAATCCAGTGAAATAAATTTGGAAAGAGGAAAAAAAGGGACATGAAGAATTCAGAAGATTAGAATTTGGGAGAACATAGAGAGTGGATGCACCTGCGCCATCGCAAACGATTTTGAGCCATGTCATTCAGGGTCGCTAACCATCGGTTGCTATCATCTCGCGGTCCCCAACCAGGTAGTCTACACCTACCAACATGACCCAGTCCACTTGTCAGTGACTTCATGGATTTGTGCCATGTTTTGGTTTGGCCGCCCCCAGCTTTCTTCCAACCTACTCCTATACCACGGAACTGAAAAGTGGAGAACTACTACAACCATCATCAAGAAGGCGCTAGGTTTGAAGCTATCACGAGTTCACTTAATCTACGAACGAGAACAAGACTCGGTGACCAAAGACCAGCAAGCTAGCTATTGATGCGTCCCAGCCCCGCTAACTAGATGGAGAAGACCAAGCTTGGAATGGGAAGTATATTCTTCAAAACAGCCAGAACGAGCAATCACAACAAACGCAATCCAAAATGTAGATATATCCGTTATATGTATATAATCGATATTGCCATTGAAGTATTTTTAAACATTTAATCGATGAGTTAGTCAATCGACTGCCATAGAAATATTCAACATTTAATCGATAAGAATAGTTTAGTTAATTAACAATTATACGGCAAAAATATACATATAGTATTGGTCCACAAATGAATCCCAAAAATTACCACTCATTATTCTTATCGAGGTATAACAGAAGGTACAAGTATTTATAAATATTTGTCTACATAAGATACTCAACAGCCATTGGCCATATACCGTCAGCAACAACCTACTGTGGGAGAGGACAGTTCAACTTCCAACTGAAGAGGATATTAGGAAAAGACGTTGGAAGTGGATAGGACATACATTACGGAAATCATTGACCCGCATCATGAGACAAGCCCTAACTTGGAATCCTGAAGGGAGGCGGAAAAGAGGAATACCGAAGAACACACGACATCGGGGATCAGAAGCAGACATGAAAAGGATGAATAGCAATTTGAAAGAAATGCCCAGGACATGGTTAGATGGAGAATGCTAGTGAGCGGCCTATGCTCCTCTATGAGGGGTAACAGGTGTAAGTGAGTAGGTAAGGTACATCTATTCGAAACAAAACCCATTTCATTTGAATTTACACATTTAAAAGTAATTAACACGTTAACTTATAAACAATGTTATACATTCATCCAAAACAAATGAAGTATATGTTCTTATATTTTGATATTTCCACTGACTTTTGCCTATATTAAATTTTCCTTTGAAAAGTTCATTTATTTATTATTTTTCTTTTCGATGAAGTTTTTTTACATTTTCATTATGGACAACAACAACAACAATAACATCTTTCTTTTATATATTACCACCATTGAAGTGACTACTTTTATGAATCCGGTGTTCATCTTGTTGTGTTAATAAGGTATGACAACTTGGACCGATGCATATATGTGCCTGGTCCTACGTTGTAGCTGATTGACTGACAACATCAGCATAAACTTCATATAAAAGTGAGCTATCAGAATTTATTCAAATATGAATAAGAACTTGTTCGATTTGACCTTGATCTAACTTGGTTATTGTTGATATTTATTTTGTTATTCTGAGGATATTTAGTTTGATCACCTTCTCCATTCACTTGATTCTTGATCAAATATTGTTCATGTGTTTTCTAATTAGTTGGTAAATTGAGTTGATTTCGATATATCTACTAATTGTTGATTCACCGGAGTGTTAAGCTTTCTCTCTCTTTATTCGAAGTCTTAATATTTCCTTAACTCAACGTTTGTCAACACTTGTCTGCATGAACTAATAGAAGCGAGAATATATCATAGTGTTTGACAGCTAATTGGTGCTTGTTCAAATAAAGATGACGACGAAAACCCATTTGTTTGATATAATGTTTTTTTGCAATTGAAGCAATTTCTTTCGTAGATAATGAGTGACTTTCCTTTCACCATTTGGTTTGCATACAAATGGTTGTTATTTCTCTGTAGTATTACCGACCTTTCATTATTTATTGTATATGACATATTGAAGTTAAAACTAGTAAATAACTCGATTTAAAACCTTCACATGGCGCTTTTGGGTAGTGAAAAAAGCCTTGATAGTTAATTTGGGTGGTCGGCGGAGATCGGACTAACCTAATACTCTGATGTAAACTGAATTATTTGCGTTCCCAATTCATGGCTTACTAAAATATTGCTGGTTTTCCGATGTATATACCTATGTATATGAATTCCATTGAGTCTCAGATTGTGTAGTCTATGTATGTAGACATATGCAAAGGGTATGCGTGTAGGTTAGCACAAGGAACGTAATCTGGAAAATGTCTGCCCTATGTCGAACACAAGATGAGAAGAAGCGATAGAGACGATCATCAATCCCTCCTGAAAGAGTGCTTATGCCTATGTGTATGTCATGGAGTACAAGGGCGGAAGTTTTTGTATCAAAGGCATCCATGTAATACGTAAGAAACAGTCAGCAGCAAATACGTTCGGAGGGAGCAATGATCATTTACTCTCAAAAGTGTGTGAATATACCTATATGTATGCTATGGGATTCATGAGTGAAAAATTTTGTGTTACCCGTGTGACATATGTTTGCTCTCAGGGTGAGCATACCTATGGATATGCAAAGGGATGCATAGGCGAAAGCTTATGTGTTACCGGTATGCATGTACCGCATACTTGCCCGTTGGTGAGACGCTAGCGCGCCAAGACCCGGCAGTGTCGATCCCCCTAAGCGATCATATTCACGAAGTAGGTTTGTGAACCTTACAGAGCAGAAACCATTTCCTGAAATCTTGATCGGTTTCACCGGATAATGCATGATCAACCTAAACGCGGATACAGTTATTTTTCGATTTATCATATAGTCTATTCAAGTTATCAGTTTTGTTACAAAAAAATTATTGTATTAGACAGTTCTAACCAATGCACATATTTAGAATTAAAGTTTTTCAATAAAAGTACACATTGATGAAAGCAAAGATGAGAATAAATTAAGGAATACACGAAAAACAACTCGACTAGTTGGAGAGAATAACGTTTGATGGTATTGTGTCTAGTGAACAATACGATCAGATTGTAATACTTTAATTATCATCCAGGTTAATATCATCAACGCCTAATTCCAATAAAAGTTAGGCGCTGTCGATATAATCCAGAACAATAATGAAAGTTTTGCATTTACACTATAGAGCTCACAGAACACAATATTACTGGAATAAACCATCCAAACTACAAATCTTCTTTGTGATTACAAAGAAAACAACGGTAAAAGCGTGAACGTAATTAGTTAATTAATCATGATAAGTATAAAGAAAAAAATTATTATAAATAAAATCTTACAAATCCGAACCAATGAGCTTCTAATTGACTCATTAAATTATCAGTTAGTACACCGCGTTCAAGTGCAGGTAAATCAGACCAAACATTACGGAACCATTGATAATAACCATGAGTTGATGCATTTGGATTGATAAGGAATAATCCCAATACTTGATCTGGATAACGAAGCTGTAAGATATTTGACAATTTTTAAAATGCGAATAAGATATTCACACTACTATAATGAATTTAAGTAGCAAAAATTATCACAAGAAATTTAAATGACATAACTAGTATTTCGGGAAAATCGTATCTGTTACTAAAAAAACATAAGAATTTAGAATTCAAAAAGAGAGTCGAAGTTATTTATGGAAGGTTAAGTCAAAATTTAAAGTCTAAAGAGTAAATGGATATATATATATATATATATATATATATATATATATATATTTATATATAAAGATATCGAGTTCATCATTATATATACCTTGGGTCGGTTAACTAAACGTTTGACATACCTTTTTTCCAACTGTACAAATACTACAATTAAGCTAATTACTTTATGTTTACATCAGTCGTATGATTGTGATTACTAATTGCATATAAACACACTCTATTATAGATTGATTACAAATAATTACAACAATAAATATCAGAAAAGTCAAACAGAAACACTGCAATTATTGGCGTATTTTTCTCTCCTAACTATCCTTTGCTAAAACGATAGACAAATATGTTAGAACTCATGTACCCTACATATGGTGGGTGAAATATGTAGTTGTAGAAGCTGAACTGGTAAAAAAAAGACTAACTTTTGGATACTGTTGAAAGATATTAACTATAAAAAAATACTTAAAATATGTTCAAAAATTATTACAATCTGAATGTATGTTAAAAAGATATCTGTAATATTGCACAATCGGTATTGGGAATCAGTTCTCTACTGAACCATATGATAGTTATATGGTGTTCCACTAAGCGAGCACATTAACAACACAGTGAATTTTATTTCATATTCGATGGTTATCGACAGAACACCTCAATCTTATTGTCGGTACATGTTATTAAAATGCAACTAAAATTTTAGTGAATACAACAACCTTCCTCCCAAAGTAGTAGATCACATCATCATTTTTAAAAATAATGAGTGAAACGGATATGAGTCTTGGTGAAGTTATATAGGATTACATTCAAAATGTACTCACTTCGGCGGTACATATACTAAATTTTGAATCATATTGAGAAGATTAGTATGTCCCCTGAGCAAGGATGACATGCAGAATCGTGAAGCGTTTCATATTTTTTGCCCCCAAATGCCCTGGTACAGCCGAGAGTGGGGAGAGACAGCTCTCCCTTTCGAAATGCTCTCACATGACCACGTGCATATAACCACTGAAAGGGAAGTTCTACTCATTGACTTCTCTCAGCATTATTGTTTGCGAAATCGAGGACGGAACGCGGATGTCCTGCGCTTTAACCGGGTTTGTGAAAACGAAGGGTCCAACTAGGGGAGTTGGAAAACCCTGATTTCAAGCCAATGGTGCACAAGGGCTCCAGGATACTAAAGGAACAAATGGCGTATGAACTTAGTGTTGGTCACCGGCTACCATATGACTACATCTCCTGCCGTTGCTGCACTGCCTTGTGGGTCAGACCTTTAGGTTAAAGGCTCCGGGTTTTTCCCTCTAAGAAAATCACCTGCTTACGTTTGGACATGTGGGCAGTATTCCATCCCTCACACAAATCGAATGATTTATGTGGCTCATATCTATTTGAAGCCTCCTTGTACCAATGTTTATGTGTTTTAATAATAATAATAATAAATAAATAAATAATAAATACAGAATGTATCACAACTTCAATACATTCAATAACTTTACTTAAAATTTCGTTTAATCGACAATTAATATAAACACAATATGTTCACAGACATTATCCACATTGTGATCTCCATATCATGGATCAGTTCTATCAACACAATCATTGAAAAACAATGATGTAGGTCTGTTTCAAAATACTATAGAACATCTTAAAAATGATATTAAAGTCATAAATGTGACTTTTTGAAATGCCGAGTTAATAGGTTTAATGGCAAAATATATATCATAAAAGTTAAAGGTATTGCGCTCGAACCCACTCACCCCCCGCATCCATTGAGATAAAAGTGCATATTCCTAAGTTACCAAATAAACTGATATCTTAGATTTCCAATTAAAATAAATAGAAACAGGATACATTATGAAATAATTTGTAATCAATTATTCATTGTTTAACAATTTATCAACTATATATTCCTAAATACTTTTCTTATTAAACATGAATCATTTTTACCAACCCCCCCCCTTTTAATACTGTTATAAGTAACATCTTATATGACACAAATCAAATGAATGCCATCTGACTAGAAGAATGAAGTACAGAAGATGAAAAGAAAAAAAAATGTATGTAACTAGTAAAACTATGGTGATTATGATCATTTATTCTCTTATTTTTAAATGACCAATTATAGAGGGTAAATCAACTAATCAATAATAATAGTAATAATAATAATAATGTAAGAAAACTGACTTTATTAATGTGTCTATCGATTGTATTGAGAAAGTAAGACAAAGAGTTAGTTTTGTCATCAGTGATACAAGAAGAAGAAGAAGAAGATTCAATAAACCTTTTTCAAGTGATTAGTATATTATTACAATGGATTTATCTATTCACTTCACTTCACTTCACTGAAGTGTTATTCTATAGAATAAATCAATGTATAAGAATGTAATAGTGCATAATCTCAACAAATCCAGGTAAACTTGATACAATGATGATTTGTGTATATGCAAGATAAACATGGAATTCACAACTATTTCATAAACATTTCAGTAACTAGTGAAAATAACAACAACAACATCAACTTTATATTCACAAGGGAATTAATGGAAGATTTAAGGTTTACAAATAAACATTACTGGTTAATCATGTCAATAGTTAAAATCACAAAATGTTTTAGTTGACAAATAGAATATATCTATGAATTTTATATGAGTAGTGAAACAATGAAATTGTGAACAAATACTACTGAAGAATTCTAAACTAGTGAAAAAAAGCAACGATAATAGGCGGGAAGAATGTATATTTATTGCGTGAAGTTACAAAGTAATTAGATAATACATAGCTTTCAATCGTATTATTATCGTATTGCTCGTACATCTTGAGTACATAATGCAGTTGTTAGGAAACGGGTACTAGTTAAGCATGGAAAATCAATTGATGGAGTAGTGAAACTTCATCAGTTGTGATGGCTGGGACATGTGTTACGTATGCCCAACGACCGACTGCCACGACAAGCGATGCTCAATAGTATAGGAGTAGGTTGGAAGAAACCTAGGGGCGGTCAGACCAAAACATCACACAAATCAATGAAGTCACTGACATATGAACTGAGCCATGTTGGTAGGTGCAGATTACCTGGTTGGGGACCGCGAGATGATAGAAACCGATGGTTAGAGACCTTGAATGACATGACTCAAAATCGTTTGCAATGGCGCAGCTGCATCTACTCTTTGTGTTCTCCCAAATTGTAACCTTCTGAATTCTTCATGTCCCTCTTTTCCTCTTTTCGAATTTATTTCTCTGGATAATACTCCTTGAATAACATCTTCAAACCCTAATGTTTCCGATTACCGCTTATACTCTTACCGCCTCTACCACCATGGGATTTGAATCGACAACTGCATCTCTGTACTAATGTGATGTGGCAATTGAAACTGATGTACGTACGTACGGATTTCTACGTTGTGACTGACTGAGCCTCCAAAAGCCTACTATTTGTATCTGTCGGTGAGTTCTGTCATCTGAACTGTCTTCTTGTCTGATCCTCAAGCGGTGTGTGTTTCCGATGTACTGAAACTCTTTACTCTTTCTGATCACTGTAGAAACTTTGACGCCATGTTCCGCTACTACATACAAACATACTTGCGAGTCGCGTTCACGACAATAAGACGAAAAAACTTTTTACCCTCAATGCTTTACCAACTGATATTAATATTGGAACTACTGAGTGAGCAGTACTGAGGTTAAATGTTAGAGACCAAAGTGTAAATTTATTGATTGGACTTAATGTATTAACTGTGCATCAGTTAAAGGAGAAGCGAGTGGGGAAATATGATAAATTATATATTTTATGAGCGTACATTGACGTGGCATCTTGGTATACACTATATGAATCATATACATATAAACTGCCTCCAGTTCTATGAGACCAAGAGAATTCTTGAGAATCCTAGTACCGATAGTTGACAATTCAATTATTGCCCAATCCAGTGGTTTACGTAAAATCCCAACTACTAAACAAATGATATTCCATTGATGACCAATGGGAAATTAACAAAGGTCGTAACTGACAAACATATAATGTTGAATACCATTTCCTAGTCTTCACAAGAATCAATGATGATATTGTATTCTACTGTTACTGTAGTGAACGAGAACACAAGTGGGGACAATCGAATGTATTTGGATACAAAATTACAGAATCTCTTAGTAAAATCTGAAAACCATACATTAATTACTTCATTTGCAAAATATTCATTAACTATCTGAGACTCTGTTGTTCCTTCGTTTCCACATCAATCACTTTCTGTCCTCGTTCTCTTCTCTTCGATCTTCTAGGTATTACACTTTAGATTACTGAAATGTACTACTTATAACTGCCGATATCACTAGCACACACCACACTACTGTTCCATTGTTTAATTCATCAAACCTTTGACGATTGGTGGCACCTTACCTACGACTGCCACTCGTTTCACCATCAAAATGTAGTAATTTCTTTTTGAATAATAACAAGCTGTTGAAAACAACTGTGAAGTCAAGAACTACATCATCAAGAGAACTTTTATTGGTCATTTTAAGAGAGCAATTGATTATTGACGAGACGCTTTATGCGAAGCCAGAAGAAGTAAATAGAACTCCGAATAGTTGTACTGATTCGGTAGCTGAATGCTATAATTAAATGCATAGACTACGGACCTGATGAATGTAAAACGGTTATTCTGCTGAAGACATTAATCGATGCGATTATCTGGGACATGTTTCGAAAGAGATGACTGCTGATGGAGGAACTGAAGAACGTTTCGAGAGGGAGTGTTAATCCAGTTCGATAAGAATGAGTTGATTAATAGTATCTATGATAAATGCGCACTATCTAAAACTTACTCTAATCTTAGATTGGTTTTTTTTCTTGTTTAATTATCATTCTCGAAATTGTATCTTTTTAGAAATACGAATAGTTATTTCATTGATTCATTGTTGTCGTGTTTTTACTACTGTTTAGTAGGGGTGTGTTCAATGTTTCTTTCTTTTAATTGACTAAAATATTTTGCTTATTTTCGTTTTAATTGCATTAATTTATGTTTGAAAAACGGATTATAAATTGGTTTGAGAAGACATTAAGTTTAGAAACTTATTTGGGAAACTTCATGTAGAAGTGAAGTGTTTGGAATTCTCCACATATAATTCACAGCTTACTCTGTAGACCTCGATCTTGATTGGTCAATGCTGACGTTTACTTTTACATGAAGTTTGTGCTGATAATGTCGTTCAGAATAACGATGAAAGCTCCACGACCAAACCATTCAGCTCAGAAAACAAAACTTCACCAAAACAATCCACCTGATCTACAAATCTTCACCATTTCAAGACCTAAGAAGTAATTGACTATTGTGCTGAGTTGTGCAGATTACGTAGTTGAGGTCTGCAACATAACATAGATACATTTACTTATTGTCTTTCCCTGGATCTAACGTTTCTTAGTTATTTTAAAATTACTTCTAATTTAATTCCACAAATCCATATTTTCTCGATTCGTATCTTCTAAGACTAATCTTTTCTACCATCATTAATAAATACTTTTAATACTTATACAACTCTGACATCTTAGCTGTGCTAATATAGTGTGGTAATTTGAAAGAATGAAAATATTTGTCAGGTTCTGCTTTTCATACAACTGACTAACTCACTGGTAGAAAAATTTGCTTTGAAATTGCGACTCGTTCAAGCGTATTACTATACTATACCTTTATCATAGTATTGTTGATCTTTACTTGTACAGACAATGTACATGGCAACTAAATTGCATTATTTATTAAAGTAAAGACACGGATGAATGATGTAAAAAAATAAACTTTGCCAATCAAAACGTCCTAGGAGATTTCTTTTAACCTGAGAATACATATCAGTATTACAAATGTCTTTTGTATAGAAAGATTAAGGATTTTGATTTAAACCGTTAACTGGAAAAGATATTCTTCATGTCCCTTTCATTTTTCTCTTTCCAAATTTATTTCACTGGATTATACTGTTTGAATAACATCTTCAAACCCTAATTTTTTCTGATTACAGCTTATAATTTTACTACATCTACCACTACGGGATTTGAATCGACCACTGCATCTCTGTGCTAATGTGGTGTGGCAACTCGAACTGATGTACGTACGTACGAAGTTCTACGTTGTTACTGATTGACTGACTGAGTAGATATTTTATTCTTAATCACTGTATTGATTATTATTATTACTATTACTACTACTAAAACTGATGAAAAGTGATAAACTTAGGTTAGGATAAGACATTATATTAGATACTTTCTGAACTTCAGTGGTGTTAAATCGAACTCAGAAATCTTCAATTTATTCAAAATTTGTGAACAAATAAACTCATATATCCTTGAAGCATAATAATTGGATCTTGACTGCGGTGTTCTTTTATTTGAAATCAAGACAGTGAAATAGAAGGTGTTTAAGTTAGTGGACTGAAAGATTCAAAATTATTTTGTCAGCGCACACGCTGATTTGTGTTAAACTAGGCATTTCCTTGGTTAAAGTCAGTCAGCTACGAGGTAGGACCAGGTACATAGATGCATCGGTTCAAGTTACCATTACACAATAAGATGAGCACCGAATTCATAGAAGTAGTTAATTAAATGGTGGTAATATATAAAAGACAGATTGTATATAAAGACTCAGTAATTAAATGTTGATGATAGATTATAAACATAATCATATAATCATAAAAAATTGATGACTAGTAGAATTGTGGTGTGAGTTACTTATATCCATATAAGTAGTACATAATGGTGGTCAGGTATAGAATGTATTTCAGTAGAACATCGATAAGGAAAGAACGTGAACGGAACACAATTGGTATGAGAATGCATGAACAAAGAAATTTGAGACAATGGAATGATGTTTACAACAGGAACAGTCAAGTTTGATTTGATGGATTGATATTATTCAAATTAACAATTTACTATATGGTTCTCAGATTTTATTGAGATGCGCTGTAATTTAATGTCAAATACATTCGATTGTCCCCATTGGTATTTTTGTTCACTACAGTATGACGATGTATCAGTAGTGAAACAGTTGTCAACGATGACATTTTATGAATATCGTACTATATGGCAAATTGATTGTTGTATGATTTGTACTATTAGTTGATAACCCAATAATTCTAATAGTTAAATGTCCGTTTTGAGACTTAAACGAGCTGATATCGAACCCTTAAAGTATCATGATTGTGTATTGCTACAAAATCATACATTAGGATAAAACAATCGTTCAATACTTATTAGTCTTCAATCATACTCGTAACTGTGATTAATCTCCAACAAATATAAGCTATAAATTAAATTAATGTCAGCAAAATCCCATCAGCTAATGTATATCATGTTCATCGTAACACATCATAGTGCAAATCTAATCCTAAGGTCACTAATACTTATTTGAACTAAAAAAACATAAGTAAATTTCAACTAGAAGAGACCACATTCTATGCAATATATCAATCTCTCTTTATAAAATATCATCGATATATATATGCAAGACTATTGTTTAAATTAACAACAATCAGTCAATCATCCTAATCATTATCAACTTACTGCATAACGAGCAAGAATATTTGACCCAGCTCCCATTCCAAAACCCAAAAAATAGTTTATTCTATATTTGAAAAGAAACAAAGAAAGAAGATCAAACAACAACAATAATAACAATAAAGAATAAGTAAATAAATAGAAGCCTAATAATCCAAACAAAACGTCAATTATCAGTGAATATGAAAAGAAAAAAGAAAGAATAGAGAACATGTTTTAAAACAAGAAGATAATGAATAGATTTAAATGGAAAACAATTTAGTTTTAATGATAAACAACCCATACAAGATATTATTATTATTAATGTTGAAGAGATATTATGATAGAGGCTTGAATCTATTACCATTTAATGATATACAAATGCTAAAGAAGTATTATTATTATATTTCATTTTAACACATAGATATTGGTACAAGGAGGCACCAAATACATATGCGCCACACAGATCTCATTTGATATGTGTGAGGGCTGTGATACTGCCCGGGTTCCCAAACCGAAGCAGGTAGTTTTCTTAGGGGTTCACACTGGAAGCCTTCGACCTAAAAGTCTGATCCACAAGACAGTGGAACAAAATCAGGAGATGAAATCCCATGGTAGCCGGTGACCAATGATAGGTTAATACGCCATTTGTTCCTTTAGTATCCTGGAGCCCATGTGAACCATTGGTTTGAAATCAGGGTTTTCCAACTCCCCTAGATGCACTCCGTGTCCACTAATCCGGAAATCCGCTTTTCCTACTTTCAATTTCGTGAACAACACTCCTGTAGCGAAAAAAAATCTGTGAGTAGGACTTTCTTGGCGATATGAATCATGTATTTCAATTATGCTGGGTTTATATACAAACCAAACAGACCACATCGTACCATAAAATAGAAACTAACGTTGTTAGAAAATCAAGCCAAAAGTGGATGTGAATGTGGAAGACTGTAATCAATAGACTGGACATAAATCAAGAATGGTAAATCGTTAAATAATGGTTTACTGGTCAAATAGTTCATAATTCTCGCCGGGATATAACAGGAAATAATCCCATCAATTACCTACATAGTCTAATGTTAGCTGATTAACAGTTAGTTCATCAGTCAACTATTAAATTCCGATAGATGTATTATTGACGCAAATCCTTACTGCTATTATCCGTAAGTTAACAGCTATCTGGGTTCACTAACTTTATATATAACGTATTGTTATTTGAAATAGACGGCACTGAATTCAAGTCTAAATATGAACATCAACATTTAGATAGAGATATATCTGAATGATGAGTCCCAAATAGAAAGAAATGAACGTCTTTCATCCCAGTGTTAGCAACAACTTGGAAAACATATTTATAATTCATTTTTAACAACAAACATCTTACTTAGGGATCTAATATGCCAACAAAGACTGTTCAAATATAGTTCGGAACATTAACAGCGGTAAAACATAAACCCTACCTAATTACAATATTGCTTTTCACTACAAACTGATATTAGTTAAAGAACCATTGATAACTAGAGGGTACTCGACAATCGTTTTATTCTAATTTCAGAGTATACACAGTAGATAAGTTGAAAGCTAAAACGCGAATAAGACAGTTCATTATTATTTTCTTTACTAATCAATTCACGATAATGTGCGACAGAAATTAATTTCCCACAGTGGAAAACTGTCTCACAAACGACTTAGAATTTATTGAAGTTAGACGTTCACATCGTTAGACGTCGACTCAGTTGCCCGGAGGATAAGTGTTCATCCACAAGGTCGAAGATCCTGAGTTAGGCACCCGCTTGTTGAAGACTTTCTCACTAAGAAAAAACGGCTATCCAGTGCTTCCAGGTTTTCAATAGCGGCCTAGCTAGAATTAATTCGTGATTCAAACGGTCAAAATACTACTATCTCCACAAGTCATCTTACATTAATAACAATTAACATTGAAAAAGCAGAAATGAAAAGCATATCACTACAACTTTTGATAAGCATTATGAAGAAACAAAAAACAAACGAAAACTTGCCCAAAATGAACAAGGACCGATGTGATCATATCAGCCAACTGATCCATATTCGGATAACGAGACCTGATAGAGAGAGAAACAGAGACAGTAACAGAAAATACAAACAAATTATTAATTTGTAAACCCAAATAACAATAAACAAGCAATGTGTTGTTTCTCAAAATGTAGTTAGTCATTTTTTTTCGTTAAACAAACAACAATGAATCGCTGATCTTAGCTTATTATTATTATCAAGTTACACGTTACGTGAGTTAAACTACGATACAGAATAACAAGTTAACATCGATACTAAAATAGAAACCAAGCGAAGTTATGTGATGATAAACAAACTGAAATAATAAAACGTGAATTGTCTGTATGTGTATATGTCTGAGTGTGTTTATGAAGACGAAACCATGTGAAACCACTTGTTTTTATTTTTTTTTTGTAGATACCTACGTAAAACGTTCGTAACATAACTTCGAAAAAAAATTAATTAATGAACGTCGTTTGAGTCTATTTCTATTAAAATAATTTGATTGAAGTAATTTTATGGTAATTTCTTATAGAACAACTTGAAGGTAATTCTCTTTGATTTAGTAATTCTCTATTATCATAAACATTAACAGGACTGAAATACAAAAGTTCAATTCGGCATGGTATGTTAGATGTGAAGGTGGTTGAGAGATAAACATCCTCTTGTTGTACACACTATGAAACGGTATTTCTTCAAAGCAAAAACACAAAGACTTTGGAGTGATGAGTTTTCGTTATGTTACCTCTATAATTCCCATATCTTACTATCTGTAATGAAACCTTATGTTATTGTTAGTGAAATGACATTATTTCTGTGGTTAAATTCTCTTTTTGTCGGTAATGAGCTGATACCTTATTAAAACCTAAGACTGATTACTTAATTGCCCAAGCAAACGTTAACTACTTAGGACCTTGTAATCATACATAACATTGGATCATTAATTAGGTAACTTCCTACAGAACTGTTACTTTATATGGTTTGTAACTACAAAATGTACAAAGATTTTCGTTATAAAAGAAATCAAGCGTAATAAAACCATTAAGGAAATAAAGATTCGTTTAGTTTTTAATGTATTAGGCACCAAGTATAGTTAGAAAAACCTTCAAAAAAAGTAAGCACTTTGTGTTTAAGACAATCGGAATTTCTAGTCACCGAATAAATATATGGGGGGAGAGAGATAGAGAAAAAACTTAATCGCTAAGTAAAATCTCATTGAGATCCTGAACTGCTCAATGGTAGATCACTACTGAAAAACTTAGAAGGACTGGACGGCTGTTTCGTCCCAATATGACACTCCTCAAAAATGGAAGTTGCTATATTTACACACACACACACACATCTACTAACACCAGCAGAGTTATAGAAATTTAAAAAAAAAATAGAATAACATCAATTGCAATGAAAATTCAAATAAATGTGGTTAAACAAAAGAAAAATTAAGAAATAACAAATAAATTGAATATTTACAGAAAAATATCAACAACAAAAAACAATGAAAGTTGACGACGCCATATCACTCAACAACAACTTAAATCACATAAATGATGAGTATTAGTGAGAGAGAAAAAAAAACCGAAATCAAAAAATCTCTATTTGATTAAGATCAATGATAATGAAGGATTTCATGAACTGATCCAATGTCCAGCAAAGAAAATAAAAAAAGAGAAATAATCTAGTTAAAAGATACATTAACAAATTGTTCAAATTACAATCTATAACACTATTTGTAAATAGACAACCATGTAACAACAACAACAACAACAAAAAAGAGCGCCAGATTATTACGACTTTAGAGTTCAGACTTAGCAGAGAGAGAAAAAAAAGGAAAAAGACATCCTGATGAATTTGTCTCCAGAGTTAAACAAAAAATAAACATTTAAACAGTGTAAACTTGTAAAAAAAAAATGAAAAAGAAATAGAACTGAAATGATTCGTGAAGGAAATCTTTTATAGAGCATAAATTAGCCCATCGTAGGAGAGAATAAACCAGCTTCCAGATGAGGACGAAACTAGAAAGATACGTTGGAGGTGGATAGGACATACATTACAGAAATCATCAAACTGCATTGAAAGGCAAGCCCTAGCTTGGAATTGTGAAGTGAAATGGAGAAGAGGAAGGCCAAAGTACACATTACGTCGGGAAATAGAAGCAGATATGAAAAGGATGAATAACAACTGAAAAGAGCTGGGAAGAATTGCTCAGAACATGGTTGGATGGAGAGTGCTGGTGAGCGGTCTATTCTCTTCCACAAGGAGTAACAGGCATAAGTAAGTATAAATTAACCTTAAAGATAAAAAGGAGTTAAATGTTTTTGATAATAAAATATCTCGATCCAAATTTGCTACCAGTCACACTTGAAGAGATTATTAAAAATGTTGGAAAATGTGAACACAAGGAAGAAAATATATGAAGAAGTTAAATGACATGTTGCAGGATGTTTAGAAGCATGTAGCTGAGTCTTGTGATTAATTCACTGTGATAATAACAGCAATAAACTATTGTGATATATGCTACTTATGTTTGCAGATATAAGTAGTATGTAACAGCAATCATAAGTAAAATGTCTGCAAACAGAAGATTGAAATGAAGAGAAGATAGAGGGGAACTAAAAGCAATCAAGATAACAACGAGAAGGAAGGAACAATGAAGTTTTTAGGAGACAATTTAAAGATGTACAAATGATGTATTTAATGTATGATATTCACATTTTACTAAACCACTGTGTGATTGTGCGTTAAATAATAAATTGATTATCTCCACCTAAGTCTTCGTTCACTACATTTTCATATTGCCAACTCCATTTGGAATAATTACAACTTCCCTACATAACTCGTAACGACTTGTTTGAATGATTTGTAAACCGTTAACATTCATTTCCCGTTCCATGCAAAATTACAGAGACGAGAACTTCACGTATACGAAGCCTAATTCAATGCACACTTACACCTGTACACATTCATTACTTCATTGAGTCGATTTGCACTATTTATCTACAACGCTATGTCTATCCTCCTCCATATCACTTATGTATGACACCTAGAAATTCTCAATATTATTTTATATATCTTTTCAGTTTCAATAACTAGGTGTCACTGTTGTAGGAGTCACTTAGAATTTACAGAATCATGACTACTTATCACTTTTTTCTAAAAAGAATATTCATCTTTATGAACTATTGTTTGACAATGAATACAATGGTAAACCATTTGTTCATATGCTTTATATGAAACTGAAACGTGAACTTCACAAAATGTAATAAGAAGACGAAGATTATCAAAACTATGTGAGATATATTAGCGTAGTACATTTCACACATATACTCATTGTACAAACGATAATATTGATGACGAAGTGAGGTCACTGAACAAAACATTGATGGGGAGTGGTTATCCTATAAAAATGATAAATCGATAGAAAAGCCACAGTATGCTGGAACCTAGTACATTTTCAGCACCGAAATAGCTTACCTACATCAACCTAAGATTGAGAAATGAATCAAACAGCCTTTTGTTGAAGCAAATGCTCAAATCAATTGTCAACAAAACGAACTGTGTGTCAAAGGTCAATATCAAAGAGAAAACAACGTCCATGCTTCACCGGAAACCTAAACAAGATGTGAACGATTGAATCACATACCATTGTCTTTACCAATTTAAGTGTGTGTGTGTGGCCACATATACATAGGGAGGAATAATCATGATCGGCAAGTTAGGGTGTCTGAACATGTACCTAAATCAAATCAAATGATCTGACAAGAGTAGATAACAAACATTCATTGTTCTCTCTTGCTAAACACATTTGAAACAGGTTATAAGATTAATCTTAACTCGGCTTTTATGATTTTGAACAAAAGTGTTCAAGGGCATTTATTGAAGTCTTCGGCATACAAACCTCTTTTATATATTCAAAAACAGTTTGTTGTTATCTTAAACCTACCATGGTAACATTGATTTTTTATCTTGATTATCTATATTTTCTCTTACCATCGATTTGTCTAGTTGATCTTTTATCGTCTAATATATTAATGTTCTCAACAAACATATGTATTATAATCAGAAATGGGATTGAGGATATTATAGTAATTCATGAGTCAAGCTAAACCACGATGGAAAACCTGGAAGCACTAGACGGCCGTTTCATCCTAGTATGGGACTCATCAGTGGCGCGCATCCACGATCCCGCCTCGTAAGATCCGAACCCAGGACCTATCGGTCTCGCGCGCAAACACTTAACCTGAGCCGACCGGGATCTAATGGTGTTAATGTCTAACTTCAACCAATCCAGGCTTTCCATGATGGTCTAGCTTCAATTGACTCATGAATTCAACTATTAAAATATATGTATGATCTGATTAATCAAAATGTATTACGTCAATATATTTCATATAGTTCTGATACTCTTTGTCTTTCTATTACTTTGTCTAAATTTATTAAAGGGACTAATTGTTTTAAAATATGAACCGTTTTATTTCCTAAATCAATGACTTAGTCTAACTTAATATCAAATACCTATCAGTTATTTGATAAATAAAGAAAACAGAATGATCTTGTATGGAAACATAAACTGGCCTATTTGACCTAAATAGCACCGATATGTCTCTGCAATAGACATATACAATCTAAATAAATGCATGAAAATAACATTTACAATGTTTAATTCGTAGTGTATACAAGTGTATTATGTTAAAAACAACAATGTGACCTTAAAAGTTGTCTCTTTTTTCAAACATATAATTGGCATGGTTATTAACATTGATAAACAAATAGAAAATGTAACAAGACAGATTATGGAAGTATATGAAATAAGAGTAAATTTTAGTACTACAGATAAATGGATAGATTTATATTACTGAAAGTAACTTCAAGTTGTTTCACCTAAAATGTTCCGTTAAAAATTACTTTTTGTTGTTGTTGTTGTTGTTGTTGTTAAGCAAATCTAACAATGCAAATCTTCAGGTAACAATGTCATAAGATGATGTCATGTTTTCTTATTTGTCTGTAGTTTTTTTTTCGAAATTCTCTCACGCGGCCTGTTTGAATAGCTGGGTTACCTGTTTCTGTCATCTAGATAATTAAAAAAGTTATCTGTTTTCTGGTTTGTTTTAACATATCATTATACTTATTAGTTGCATAACCTATTCAGGTGCGTTTGTGAAAAGTGTACAACTTTTCGTTGTACAAGTTACAAAAAAGTTCAATCAGAAACATCGTGGTTGCTGGTATTATACATCCAAAAAGAAAATTACATTATTCAGATGTCTATTCCTGAACTATCAACATCTAACTGGCGACCACTGAATATTTATCATAAAGGTCAATCAAGAAATAAGAAAAGGGAACTTGTTGAAATTGTACCAAACATATAATATTGAATAAAGCCAATAATAATAACACAATGTTAGCCAATATATAACCTCGAGTAAGTAATGACTGAATATTACTTTATTTTACTCGTGGCATTTACTCAATTGGTGATATATATGTAGTGAGAGATCTAATAACTAAATACTAACAATATTCGTTATAACCCAATATTTTGGACTTTAATACGGGTTTATAATATTTGTGGAATTGAGCTACTCAGATACGATCAGTTTTACGGCGTAAATTGATAACGGATACTAGTATACAGCACTTGGCTCCTAACATTAGGAGAAGAGGAATTGTAGGAAAACTTAATATTCAATGTAAAACAGGCAAAACAAAACAAATTTGTACAACTCCGTGTATCCAGTAACGAAAATAGGACCTTCGAGGATATAGATATTTAGTAATCTAAAAGCAATGGCCATCAATCAGACGAAATCAAAGATCATGTGGAAAGTCCAATTACAAAGAAAAACACTTGAAGTTATAGAATCTAGTCAAATTTTAGCATTGTTAATAAAATTTGAGTGATCTTGTAATTGCTTAAGCAAATTTCAGATCCACATTTCATATTTCTGATTTTCGGAAGACTAAACATTCTTCAAGTGTTTATAGATATCATCAATGCAGAGGTTTAACTTGATAGTTTCAAACAGATTGAGCATAAGGTAGAAACTTGACAATAAATAATCTTTATTAAATCCCAATGGGTAGAAAAAATGTATTTCTGATGTTTCATGACTTAATGTAAACAACTTCATCAGAGTAAATAAACAACCGAAATCTATAACAAGAATGTATTCATTATTCTTTAAGAGGTTGTCAAAAGCATCACGAAATTTAACCAGGTTGATGATATATATATATATATATATATATATATATATATATATATATATATATATATATATATATATATATATATATGACACTACTTAGTTTCTTAAATAAAAAAGAAGTGAAGCAGGTGTTCTAACTTTCAGCCTACTTAGTTGAAAGCTGAGTGCTTTGACAAACAAGGTCACTACACTTATTGAACTATTCTATTCCAGTTGATCGTCTGTTAAACAGACAAATAAATAATTACAGTATGTAGTAAGGAGAAGCAAGATACGGGAAAAAAACAAAGGGATACTGTTATAGAAGTTCTAAGTTTAAAATTTATTTTAAGAAAAGAGAGCAGTTGTCAGCTGACGATTGAATTGAAACCATTTTAATCAACGCTTGTAAACATTGGATTTTAAAACATTTGAGCATTTATTACCATCAAGTTTACACAAAATTGTACAGCTCAAAACCCCAGTGCAATTGATGATAAATATCGAATATCCCAATATACAATGTACTCCCCTCTATAGTAATAGTCTTTCAATTAACTGCTTGGTCAACTGATTTAACAACAACTCATCACAATTAATGGGTTTATGAAATGACAAAACTTTGAGATTGAACAAGCAAAATATATCAATCATACAAACGGAAATAAAAGGGACTCAAATTCGAAGTGATTAAGAAAAAGAGAAAAAACAACTTAAACTCCTACTTTAATAACAAAAAAATTAAATAAATTCACAGTTAGATTCACGAGTCAATTTAGGCTAGGCTACCAGTGATAACCTAGAAGTACTGGACGGCCGTTTTGTCTTAGTATAGGATTCTTCAGAAGCAAATCGACTCGTGAACTCAATGGTGAAAATACTACATTCTTGACAAATAATTATACTGAGAAAATTTAACCAAACAAAATTATTCTTACAGTATGGAAACTAGTATACTATTAAGAAGGGTGTATTATAAGTAACACAAGGAATAAATAACTTAAAAAACTAAGGAACCTTATAAAAAATTAGTGAGTAAAACAAACGCATTGCGCCGAGAATCGGAAGCAGACATCAAAATGATGAATAGCAACTGGAAATAAATTGCCAAGGACACAGTTCAATAGAGAGTGGTGGTGGGCGACCTATGCTCCCCCACGAGAAGTAACAGGCGCAGGTAAGTATTTAAGAAAGCAAAACAAGGAGTTAATAGATAGAGAAGAAATATAAGCAAGATTAGTAAAACAATGGAAAACAATTGGAAACACTTCCAAAATGAATTTAAATGAAGGATTAGCGGGGTAGGTATGTATTTCAAGAAGAGAACTGAATTTACGATAAATATATAACAAGAACATATGCAATACAGAAACTTGGTAAATATGTGCATCGGTTCAAGTTGTCAAACTATATTAGTACATTGAGATGAAATTATCAAAAATGTAACTTACAATAGTATAATTAGAAATAATATTAGTAGTAGTTAAAAAAGACTAAGTATAAACGATATAATCTGAGAAGAAAGAATAGAACATAAACGTTTCAAACGATGCTCCAATTTGAATCCAACCATTCATTGTTTACAACAACTTGTTTCAATGACAAGTTAGTTGTTGAAAAGAAAATCTCAGTAGAATTAGATGTATTTTAATAGTGGAGAATAAGAACAAACCTTCCATGGAATAAGAAATTGAACGCAATGCATTTTATAGAATACTGAAAACGTTTTGTTATTATTTCAACAGATTTACACCTATAAAACATTGAATGCACCATCTTGGTTATATATTTATTAACCAATTCAAGCTTTTTTTAATGTTACGTTGTTTAATGATGAAACCAAAAAGAAAAAGAAAAGAAAAAAATAGTTTAATGAGAAAGGAAACAAATTGTCTACACCGAAGAAGGTGAAAAAAAATAGAATAACTTCCCCAACTTTCATTCCAATGGATTCCATAAAACTATGAAAACAATAAGAAAATACAATTAGTTATGAGTTTATAATGAGAGTTTTAAAATAAGAAACAATAGAGATAGTAAGTAGATGGTGAATGTACACCTTGATCAAGATGAAGCAAAAAAAAGAGATTCAAAGAAGAGACTAAAATTACAAGCAGAAAAAAAGATTCTCATTTGGGTATCATTATCTTTGATTAAGAAGACAATTATATAAAAATAGATTTAAAGGCGAGACTCTAATTTATGGACGAGTCAATCAGAGCCGTTTTAGAGATTTCAAGGTTATTGCGCCAACTTCAGTGCTTAATGCTAACGTACGATGGGTTCACAAGGAATTTTGTACAAAATGTGGTAATTGAGCAGCTATAACAAATAAAGCGGCGAGACTATAATGTGTGGACGAATCAATCAGGTATAAGATAACAAATCTCGGATTTGGGCACGAAAGCCTTCCATCCATTTAGCTAAATAAATTTCTGGCATTATAGCTGATGTTAGTTCGTGATGAAAAACCCATATATAATTCCTAACTGAGGCGAATTATGACAACTATCGCGAACTGCATAATAAAAGTACCAGTAACACTGGCTGCAGCCAGGTACTACGATATATAAGGATGATTGGAGAGTCTACAGACTACTACATAGGCTTGGTTATGTGCATCGTGTCATTATCTACAAGTAGCATTTTGTGCACTCAACAACCGGAGTGCACACAAACAATAATGAAACTATGTGGTCGAGGTTGAAAGAGTTTTTGAGACTTTATCATGGCTCCGGAGGCCGACTATTCTGTTGCTGTATGGATGATTTCCTCGGCTGCATGCATCACGATTTTAGAACCTCTGAACCTCTTTCTAACCTTGACAAGTTTTTGAACTACGTATAAGAAGTGCATACACTACACATTTCCTTGGTTTTGCAGAATATATATTTACTCTATACTTAGTGTTCGCTGATTGGCTAATATTTATCAAGGTCATTTGAGATTCGTTCAAAAGTCGCCCATAAATTAGAGTCTCGCCGATATAAATATTTTTTGAACTTATCAATCAGTTTTGTTGCTGTTATTTGTTGGAAACAGAATGGTCACTTAAATGTTGAGAACAAAATTCTGGAACTATTGCATCATTGATATTTCATAGTTTACACCAAGGACAGATATTTGTAAAACAATCATTGTAAATTAGGGAGCGCTAAATGGCTGGTTCGTCTGAAAATGAGACTCTTCAACAGTGCACTTCAACGAACGCACTGGAGATCGAACCCAGGGTTTTCTAACATTGTGGTGAGTACTTAGCCTTTAAACAACTGAGTTGGTGCCTGGTAGTGTATGTGTCTAACTTCAGTAAACTTTTGATATTGTACTACAATCTTCTATTGTATCTTTCCATTTACAAAAAAAATCATTGCACGAATGACATATGATTCAATGTTATATAATTGATATAGTGAACATTAAGTTCATAAATCAAGATGGAAGAGGTAGTGAATCTAACTAATCTAATTTAAACTAGACAAAATAGTCTATTCCTGCTTCCTATCAATAGTCTACATTATACTACATAAAAATTTAATATCTATTAAAATTCTACACAAATAACTGTTTCTAACCATGTGGAAAGATTGAGGCGGTTAATTACCGATAGGATTGAATGTCTGGGTGCGTGTTATATCACAAAATGAAAACTTGAACTTAATATTCATGAATATAACACATTTAATATTAAATTTGATCTTTGATAAAGTCGTGATTGTTTACTGTCAAACCAATGATCTTTAGTTGTCAACAACTCTCTAGTTGACATCAGTTAGTAACAATTTGAATTCAACTAAGGAGTTCACTATTCAATCAAATAACTTTTTAATATATATATTGGATAAAAATTCATTTTAAAAAAGCAAACACTCAAATTCAATTAATTAGACATCTAGATTAGTTAATCATTAAAAAAAACGTAAACCCAAAAACAAAACAAAAAAAGAAATTATCCCAACAACTAATGATCTAGTTACTAATAATCAATATAAAATACAACAGAAAATATATTTGATGATAAAGTTCATTTGATTAGTTCAATACAAGAAAAGAAGCAAAGAATAGAATTCAAAAAGAGGGAGAGAAAAAAAGCTTTAATAAGTATGATCATAAATTCTGAGTTGTTCTTTAAAGACATTACATAAACAGAATCTCGTTTCAATGGTTGAGATCATGAGTCAATTGAAGCTAGATCACCATGGAAAACTTGGAAACACTGGACGGCCGTTCCATCCTATTGTAAGACTCCTCAGCAGTGTGCATCGACGATCTCGCCCCCCCCCGCGAGATTCGAACCCAGGGCCTATCAGTCTCGCGTGATAGCGCTTAACCACTAGATCTTTTGTCAGTGAAAATTAATACTTTCAAAGAAACTGAGAGTAGCTTGTACTAATTGTGTCTTTTTTTGTCTTGGTTACAAGTTTATGATGATGAAAAATATCATGATCAAATCATAAGAGTATAATAACATCAATTGATGAGGAATACAGATGTAGAGGTAAATGATGAACTACTTAACACAGTAACTAATAACCAGACAATTGAAGATACTTTGTATTATCTGAAAATTCCAGGTTTGATTCAGTATGACGTCGTAAATGGGTATAGAAAAGGAAATGGATAATAAGAATATTTAAAAAAAACCTAATACATTTTGATATTTAGTGTTTTCCCTGTTGACGTCAGTTGACTGAATAAAATCTTTTTACAAAATCATTAGAAATAAGAAATTTCATAAACATAAAAATGAACTTAAGAAGTAAAATAGAACATCAATTGAAATTATAACTATAAATTAATGTAAAATAAAAGAGTAAATAGGGTTATTTTAGCGGAGAAAACAATCAAAATGTGAATCAATATGAAATAGTGAAGAAGATTAATTGTTTAAAGGGATGATTTTGGTTTCAACCATGGAGCTTTTACTATTTTTCCCAATAATAAAATTCATCAGCAAAAACTTTAGATAAAAGTGAGTTATTCCAATTTTTCCGTTAAGCAAAGTATTAGTTATATAACGAGGAATTTTATAGTTCAAGTTTGTGCTAACGATTTTCTCCAAAAGCACAGTGAAAGTGTCATGAATAAACCGCCAAGTTACAAAAATGGAACTATGCCAAAAATGAAGGGATATATAAGCTAAAATCATCATATGATCACTAGTGACTGACTTCATGAGGTATTTCCCGGAGTTTTAATGAAAAACTGTGATCAGTGGAATTCAGCCGGGTCTGTTGTAGAAGTAGTTACTCATGGGAGACAATGGCGCACGGTGGCGCAACTTCATGGATTGCTTAAGGTTAGACATTAACACAGTTGGATGCCGGCTCAGTGATCTAGTGGTTAGGCGCTCGCCTGCGAGCCTGATAGGTCCTGGTTCCGAATCTCGTAAAGCGGGACCCCGGATGCGCACTGCTGAAGAGTCCCATACTAGGACAAAACGACTGTCCAGTGCTTCTGAGTTTACCACAACGGTCTAGTTTTAATCGATTCCTGAATTCAATTATTAATAGAATCAATAAAATAAAACTGCATGAATTACATCATCTATAATGAAGTAGAACAGCTGAACTATGACAGTAATAAGGACTGTCTACCTTGTTATTACTGGTAAGACTAGAATTTATAGATGCCCTCTGAGCGACGTTTGGATGACCTTGGGAATGTCCACCTACTATATATATATATAGTTAAGATCAGTTCGTTGTTTAAACTATGAAAATTCTACAAGCTCCACAAATTCCTCTTTACTAACAATGATCATGCGCTCACTAGTGACTAGCTACAAGATGAAACACTCCTAGAGTTCTAATGAAAAGCTGTGACGAGTGGAGTTCTATCGTGTCAGGTATACACTGAATTATTGCATACTGAAGACTTATGAAATATTTATGAAGTCTTTATTGCTGATCGAATTTTAGTGATTAAGTCGTCATATGTTAATCCACTAGTCTACATGACAGAGACTACTTTACATAGGTTGAATCCTAATAAGCGCTCATCAATAAAGTATATCTACAATCTCAGTCGATGCAATTCGATCAATACTAAAGATTAAAAAAACACAACATTGGTTATGACTTAGTGATTAATTAATGGAAATAGCTCAGTCCCATAGAAGTTTAGTCGCGGCTCGAATAGCTGAGATAACATCTCTAGATAAAGTGAGTCCATTTCCCTCAAGATTTCAGGTAGGTTTTCTAGAAATATCAACTAGAATGAGACCATGGTTTTCAAGACTTTCTGCTGAGCACCTCCAACCAACTAACGCTTGAATGTATAGATCATAAGATTTTGAATCAGTAGTTTAAGCTAATATACCCACTGGATGTAACTGAGTCTAAACTTCAATCTAATTTCAAACTGTGGATTCATACTGCTAAGATGTCTTAAACTAGAACAAAATAATTGTCACATGTGAATTAGATTTTAAAGGTTCTGCAAATTGTTAATGCAAAACTTGTAAAACAACAAAATTAGTTTTCTTATAATCTTTTGATCTTAAGAAAAAAAGTGATTCTGTATTTTATCAGATCAATGTGTTTTTTTTTAACAGAGGGTTTGTAAATAGGATGATTACGTCTCACCATAAATACCTTTCATAATTCACAAAAAATAAATAGAGAGAATGAACATGAAATATGCGAACTAGGCATATTTTTACTAATCGTGGTTACTATGTACACCTGAAAGAACGACAGATAAATTATATGTATATAATGTGTATATATTTGGTACGGTATATGTTACTCTTCTGACTCGTAAGTATAGAGCACTGCAAACAGTAAAGATTGTATATCAGCACCATACAGAGAAAAAGATTTTCAATATGCAAGGAAACAAATCAGTAGTTAACACATGAACATACAAACTCCTAGTGCCCCTTACCACCAGTAACAGGTTTGTGTATTAAAATAAAATCAATAGCTTATATGTCATGATGAGTTAACTAAGCCTTAAAGACCGCAAAATTTGTTACTTCAAGTGTAATACCTACCTACGCAAGTCGGTTGAATAATGGTAAGACCAAAAGCAGTAACTTGAAGTTTAAGTGTGAAGTCACACTGTCGACTATACGGAGAATTAATGGGAGTAGGGTGTCACATTCAAACAATCGGCTGATGTAGCAATGGTGACTTGGAAAGTGAATTTCAAATGACAGACATCATTTGTTTATCAGTTAACTTTCCTGATATTCATAAACTTCAAACTAATTCCAGGTAAGAAACATTAATCTCTACAACAGACATTTACTTTAAACAACCCATTGCTAGTTTAAAACATTTGAAATATGTAATAAATACGTAATATAATCACATCAATATTTATTTTTACACTCAAAATTAAGATAATACAAAACATTCATATATACAATTATCTAACCCTTTGTATTGATAGAACTTTATAGATCAAGTTGATTGTCAAATATCTACCAATTGTGTATACTTTACGTGAGGTCAAAATCATGGTTCTAATAGATCAGTGGTAACTTTTCAGACAATGAAACTATTAGGTGACACAAGTTCAAATCCCATAGAAACTATCGTTCCCTCTTCTCTAGGATTGTAGGTACAGCTTGTTGATGAGTGACAACTAGCATGAAACCTAGGTCTAGGGACTATTATCAACCATCATCAACCCCCTAATATATCTATATGTACATTAGCGATTAATATTACCCATTAGTATTATAAATTATTATTCAGTTTGTAATGAATGATCAATGTTATTATGCACTTATTTTCTATCACATAAACAGATAGATTGTTCTTTATTATTTTTTGAAAATCAACATACTATAAGCATCACTTGATTCAATAAAAATTACAACACATGAAACAAACAGTCCATTGATTTCACCAGTAAATTACATATGAAGGGAAAAAAACAACGAAATACTACATATATACACATGTAAAAGTATAAAATGAGAGTAAGAATCTTAATTTAGAATATTATACTTAGTGAAAGTCAGTGGCGGGGGGCGTGGAATAAACCAAGACATTAACACAGCATCAGCTATGTTAGGGGAGATGTAAATTTGTTGACTAAAGGTGAAAAAATAAAACTCAAGTCTGAAGTTGTTAATTTTACATAACTTGACATAAAATAGCGAACAGTAATACAAATCAAAGATTTTAAAGTTAGTATCATTCTATAAACGTATTCGTGATTAACTATTGGATACTGACTTTCGGTAAAATGACTAAAAACCATTCAAACTGGTGATGTAAGTACAATAATTTTTTCATTTCTGCTCTAATTATGTATTTCAATAATGATTCATACTCAAATTACAAACAACAAAAACTAAGAGAAATTTAAGCATCTGTATTGAGATCTAGTCAATCACTAAAACACCAGAGTTGATAAACACTCCTAACAAACACTAACTGATATTTAAAACAATGAGTCCCTTTTATAAATTTCGACAGAACAATGAGATGGAATGGATATGAAAAAAAAACATTTTTCAGATCGACCCCAAATACTCTGGTACGGCCGAGAGGGGGGGAGAGTCCACTCCACCTCTCCAAATGCTTTCACATGGCCACGCGTATATAGCCTCTACCTGAGACGTTCTACTCACTGCCTTCTCACGGCAAGTATGTTGTTTACGAAATTGAGAGGACGAAAAGCGAATGTTTGGTGCTTTAACCGGGTTGGTGGACATGGAGAGTCCACCTATGATAGTTGGAAAACCCTGATTTCAAACCAGTGGTGCACATGGGCTCCAGTATCCTGAGGGAACAAATGGCGTATGAACCAATCGTTCATCATCGCCTACCATGGGAATGCATCTTACGATGCTCCACTGCCTTGTGGGTCAGACCTTTAGGTCGAAAACTCAAGGTGTGGTCGCCTAAGAAAACCACCTGCTTCGGTTTGGGCACCTGGGCAGTATCACAGCTCTCACACAAATGAAACGAGATTTGTGTGGCGCATATGTATTTGGTGCCTCATTGTACCAATATCTGCGTCAAAATAAATAAATAATAAATTTTTCAGATCAACTCCATCTTCTCATTATTGTATCGATACTAACTGATATAGCTAATTTTGATTTGATCAAGTGTATTTAAGTAAAGAACATTCAGTAAGTTGTGATGATATCTTTATTACGTAATTCAGTACAATCTACCAGAAAGGAACCATAATTATTCGTTTAATTGATATCAGAAGGGTTTTTGTGGATATTATAGTAATTTCAATAGTTGAGATCATGAGTCAATTGAAGCTAGACCACCATGGAAAACCTGGAAGCACTGGACGGCAGTTTTGTCCTATCGTAGGACTCCTCAGCAGTTCGCATCAACGATCCCGCTTCGCGAGTTCCGAAACCAGGAATTATCAGTCTCATGCGTGAGCACTTAATCACAAGACCACTGAGCCGGCATCCGACGGTGTTGATGTTTAATTTCAACCAATCTACGAAATTGAGTCACACACCCACCATTGTCTTCAGTGAGTTATTATCTCACAACAGACCCGGTTGAACTCCACTGTTTCTTACTAGGACTTCAGGAAATGCCTCTTGAAGTTAGTCACTGTTGGACATATGTTGATTCATATTAGAAGGGTTTCTTTTAATTAAGTTCAACAAAATAAATGAATACATCTTGAGAATGTTGTATCGAAAATAGATCATAAATGTTTTTAGAAATCATTAGCTACAGCACCATTAATTAATTAATATGCTTATGAATAAATCTGCGATATTAACAGTTCGTATATGTTTGTTGTAATTTGCAATAAACTTTGTTAATCAATAAATATACATGAAACGCAGATACATCAAACTACATGTATATATAATAGAAACTAATATTGCAATGTATATTATTACATAATTCAATATTTAATTGACAATATGGCGAGAATATAATTTATGGACGAACCAATCAGATACAAGATAAAATGTCACGAATTTGGTCGCGGAATTCGTCCATACATTTGGCTAAATAGAGTTTTGGCATTATAGCTGATGTCAGTTCATGATGAAAACCCTAAATTTAATTTTTGACTCTAACTATCAACTGTAAATGAGAATTCTAACTGCTTTATAACTCTTATTTAATCCTATTCAGTAGGATTCCACTCTCAAGTTCAATTCGGTGTCACTAAAAAGTCGTCCATAAATTATAGTCTCACTGATAATATATATCCATCAACTAAATATAACGTTAAAGATTTGGGAATCAATTCATGCATAAGTTAGGAATCAATACAATTGTAATCATTATACTATTACTGAAAGTAAAAACCAAGTATATGAATGGATTGTTTTCCTCATGATTGGATATGTGGATAAAACCAAGTGTTTAACATATTTGAGTGGATATATACTTAATTACGTCTGTTGCTCCTCGTGGAGGAGCAGAAGCCACCAACCAGGGGGCGGACATATATATAATGTAATTTTTCCAATGAATACAACGGACTGGATAAAGTAGGTGTTATAAAATTGATTTAAAGCTTTAGGAAACACATGAAGTTTTGTATATAGCCCACTAAAGAAGCATGAATCTCTAAAAGTGAACCTAGTAATTCAATAAGAGCCTTGGAAACTGTAGAGATAATACTAGGGTTGTCGATTTCCTAATTTGACAAAAATAATGGAAGTTTAAAACAACTGGCTTTTACGATAGCCGATTCATTATCCAAATGAGTACTGATGGAGTAAATTTGAAAACTTTTTATGTGCAAGTGATTCAAATAAAACATTATGGGTTGGAAAAGCTGTATAAAACAATCAGAGCTTGGTGTCTGAAGACTGTACTGATACTTTAAGTAATGGGAATAGAGATTGAACAAACATATTACCATAACTTGAGAGTATTTTGAGAGGAATAAGATTGATGCATCATTTATAATGTAAGGTTTTTACATTATAAATGAAATACGCATACAAAAGTGAAATACACATAAATAGTCTCTCCCGAGATTCGAACCCAGTATCCATCAGTTGAAAGGTCAGTGTTATTCGCCAGATACCTGATTTACATTAATCACGTATTGATCAGCAATTATAGTTTATTGTAAGTAGTCTTATTTCTGAGGTAATTATTTGAAGATGCTTTAACTATACTAGCAACGGTTAGGCCGGAAATCCTCATTACATAACGGGAAATACCCTGAAAGAAACTGGTCGGTTCAATCCATTAAAATGATTAGTGAAATTCATAGTTGTTGGTATTAACTGTGTTGAAGATGTTGACAAGGTGATATCGTAGATTGTACAGTACAAAGAGTGTACAACTGTGCATTATCTTATGATCATATTTGCAATATCCTATTTTTTTAAATACTGGTATATTTCATTTTAATATTTTCTTTACTCTATTTGATTTTTTTTATTTCTTACTTTGCCAAGTTATCACTATGGCAACATGATCTCTTGTACTTTCATTTAAGTGATTATGTATGTTAATTCCCCTTTTATTAGTTAGATAAATTTAAGCATTTGCATACAACTAAGTCTTTATTATACTACTACCCTAACTAAATATACTGGACATTATTGAGTCAATTGTCAAAGGATTTTACTTTGTTGAATATAAATGAATGTGATGAATGTAAACAACATAATCAATTGCAGTAAGAAAAAAAACTTAAAAGATAGTGAAAATGAAGAATTAAAAGTATGAGATGATGATGAACTAAAAAATAATTAGAAAATGAATCCCATTGTGATAAAGTCATTTAATTTTAATCCATTTCATGTTAAGTCTGAAATGATTTCCCAAGGCTCAAAAAGAAAGTCTACATCTCTTAACATTGGCTCAAACAGTCTGAACTGATGCTATACCATAGATTTAGTTGCCTTTAGTCTTTTTCCAACCTACTCTTATGTAACCTAGTACAGCATGTAGAGAGAAGGTTATGTATTTCAATTACCTAAGTTGATGAAAATTCACATCGGTACTAATTGCTTTACAAATGAATATGTACCAACTTAGTAAATAAGAATGTTATAATTATAAAATACTATCGAAGGGTAGTATAATTTGTGGTGGTTAGTAGAATATCAAACGAATTTAAACACTAGGACAAAATACGTTGATTGAGCACATTGAATGAAGTCAAACATACGTCTAGTCCTTAGCACCCATTGAATTATATCGATCAAGTTTCGACGTCCCTACTAGTATACATGGCATTACAGTATGCACTGTTTTGATTGGAGATAGTTGGTAAGAAGCCTTAGTTAACTTGAGTTTCGTGCTGGCAAGGACTCATCAACACCGTAGACCTGTGATCTCGCTCAATTAATCACATATATATATGTTATCAGTTATTTTTAGTAGGAATATTTATATCCACTTATACATAAATGATGCATAGGAATAAGTGACTTTTTTTATTGATGAATTATGATTTTGCATTCCAGTGAGTCATTAATAATACTAATAATAAGTTAAAAAATCATATTTGAGATGTTAATAAAACAGCTTCAAATTGGATAAAACCGTTTACATTATTTTTCACAGTTAACATAATTCCATTTATGTACATTATTCAGTTGATTGTACATGTTTTAATATTTAAACGAAATCTGATAAGTATCATAAAGGGTGCCGGCTCAGTGGTCTAGAGACTAAGAGATCGCGCGCTGGACTGACAAGTCCTGGGTTCGAACCCCGCGGTTGGGATCGTGGATGAGCACTGATGAAGAGTCCTACAATAGGACGAAACTACCGTCCAGTGCTTCCAGGTTTTACATGGTGGTCTAGCTTCAACTGACTCATGATCTCAAGTATTGAAAGTCTGAAAAGTTAACAAAATATCCAAGAAAAATAACACAAGGAGTTATATATGACTTATCCCTATGGTATTACTTACCGATATAATTAAAGTATGTATTTCTATGTTGTTTATATTAAGGGCTGCAGTTAACCAGTCTCTATTGGCATATGTGAATTCTGAATAGACTGTATAGGTATAACTAACTGATTAGTCACAAGTTAGATTATTTTTAAACGAGAAAAGAAAACTTACGAATAAGTTTATAATTGCCATTTGAACTCGTGAACCTAGTGAATAACGTTTTGGTTTTTGAAGCGATCGGAACAATGTTCCAATTTTCGTGTCAATACCAATATTAGGATGAAGATACATTTAGATGACAAATCTGTTGACATAAGTAGCATACATCACATTGCTTTATTACTCCTAGCAAAACAACCCAATCAGGTCTATCGGTTGTTGACATAGTGGAGTGATATTGACTGGTAAACCACTTAAAATTTAAAAGCACCAAATAATGATCTCGTTCCAGTTTAAAACTGTATCGTCATACACATTTAACACAGGAAATCAAGTCGATTAACTTCATATCTTGCAGAGTCAAATAATATACAATAATGTATATATATTACCAGGCAACCTGCTTGAATATCTGGACAACCTATTCCTATCATCTAGATATTAAAAGAAGTTATCTATTTTCTGTTTGTTTTAACATATCATTAATTAATTATTAATCGCATGACCTATTCAGGTGCATTTATGAAAAGTTTACGACCTTTCATTATACAACCGATTTCATACTGTTTTAAATTGTATTTGACAATTTTTCCTGAATGTATAGAACACAAACCTACAGTACAGTTCAATGAAAGTTACATAGTTGAAAGTGATCAGAGCAAAAGGAAATATCTTAACATTAATCAAAGAGAAGAATGCTTACGTCTAAGTGATTAAAATTAACCCATTTCCTCTGAAAATACTAAGTTTGAAAGTGGAATATACATGCTACTCAAAATCACAGAACTCATTATTATTATTATTGTTATTATTAGTATACATGTGTTTATGTATGATGTACGTGCTTATAGGATAGTGATACTCACTGGTAGTAAGTAGGCTAATTAAGAATATGAAACGGTATAAGTATAACACACTGATGACCTCGAGTTAACCAATCAGAATTATGATGATACCTAATGTATTTTACATGAAGTTTACAGTGCAGTAATAGATAATATGTTATTATTAGCCAAGTGATAGTTGGCAAATATTCGGTTCTAAAAATGCTTAAAATCAATAAAAAAAATATGTCATACGATAAAGAAAAAGGTGGATTTTAGATAGTGTTTGAGTTAAATTACATAAATTACCTGATTCTGAGACAGATTTTGTGTTAAAGCACTTCATATCGTTTATTGTGTAATCAAGTGTTTTGTGAAGCTAGATAACTTTCTCCCTATTTTCTTTTACTCTCATTCTATATTTTAACCCTAAGTTTTTTTAAGTTTATAAACAGGAAGATGGCAAGTCATTAAATTATAACTGATGTCAGTTCATGTTAAAAACTATGAACCTAATTTGTAAACTTAATGCATAACTCCAGTTTGACTCTTAATACTTAAACCTAACCATTTAGCATGATCTCTAGTGGCAGTTGGTGACGAAAACTATGTGGGTTGATAATCATAACTCATAACACTAACCCGACTCCTAATATATATGTAAACTTCCCCTTTTTACTTTATTACAAGGGATAATTTGACTTGTGGAGCTTAATTATTACGACCAAAGCTGTTATTCCACTATTATTTCATTACTTTATATTGCTAACCGTTTTATAACTATGCAGAGTCTCCTGATCGGTTGATAAGTCGCCAACAACGTCATTATATTATACTTCTACCACAAAAGGAATATCAACCGACTAGATACTACTAAATTAGATTAGAGAGAATTAAATGGTATTTAGCTCAAAAACCATATGCAAACAGATGGTTCAACGATGACAAAAAAAGTGAAACAAAATATTGTGTAATCTAAATAAATAAATAAATAACTACCGATTCATCAATAGTGAAGATCTTCTACGAACTGCTTCAAAAATACTTCCTCTACTACCAGTAACTGATGAAATTGATTGACGTTGTTTTTGTATATCTGGCTGTGATGATAATAATACTTGATCTTGACCAGGTTCACTAAATTATTTTCAAGGATAAAAAGGATAAGAATAAATAGTAAACACTTATTGCAACAACAAACAAACCAACAACTTAAAGTAGACAATGTCACAACAATTATCATTGAGTATTTACAACAACAAAAAACAACATTCATTTTGTGCATCTTACATAAGATTAAGTGGAGATATGTAAAAAAAATATTGCTATACACTACAAATAAATAAATTGATACTCATAAATTACAAATGAACAACTTATGGAGGAGACTAGTTCAAGTAGAAATGAGTTTCAATTATGAACTGACTACTAAAAAAGCAAAAGACATTGGAGTTGGTAATGTTAACCTATAGGTGGTTCATGACTTATTGGCTTATCTCTAATCATTATGCAGTCCAAAGTTCGATTTCATGGGAATTTCGCACTTTCAGTGTTCATCAAACAACAGTAAAAGTGTTGTTCGGTATTATGTGATCAGCAACAATCTATGGCGAAAACCTCACCTATAATGAAGTAATCACTATAAACCATAAAACTAAACGACAGATAGAAAGATGAATTAAATACAGTAAGAAGCCGTAATTGGTAGAAACCAACAACTCCAATTAAGATGCTGGATTAGTGTCGCACTATAACGCTGAATGACTGACATTGAGAATCAAAATCATCATCTACTAACTTAGTGATCGTACTGTAATTCAATGACATATGAACTTGTAGGTGATGACTACTAAAGTGTTCCTAGTGATCCTTAGTTTTCAATATTTCTTCAACTGGCGTCCCCAAATGCCCTGGTATGGCCGAGAGTGGGGAGAGTCCGCTCTCCCTCTCGAAATGCTCTCACATGGCCACGCGTATATAACCTCTGCCAGGGAAGTCCTACTCACTGCCTTCTCATGACAGGGGTGTTGTTTACGAAAATGGGAAGACGAAAAGCGAATGTCCGGAGCTTTAACCGGTTTCCAAACCAATGATGCACATGGGCTCTAGTATCCTGCGGGAACAAATGGCGTATGAACCAATTGTTGGTCACCGGCTTCCATGGGACTGCATCTCCTTACGATGCTCCACTGCCTTGTGGATCAGACCCTCAGGTCGAAGGCTCGGGGTGTGGCCCCCTAAGAAAACCACCTGCTTCGGTCTGGGCACCCGGGCAGTATCACAGCCCTCACACGAATCTTATTCGATTTGTGCGGCGCATATGTATTTGGTGCCTCCTTGTACCAATATCTATGTGTTAAAATAAATAAATCAATCAATCAACTGGCTTCAGTTCATGATAAATAAATCAATAACGCTTGACGGCTAGAACCATTTGGTTGAGGGTCAATGGTAAAATTCCAATTTCAATCAATTCTCACTATAGCCTGACGACCACAAAATGTCATTGAAAAAAAGAAATACTGAACACAAAGTGCTACATGACAGAAATTGTGAAAATAATTTCTAAAAGAAAAAACAAACAAACACTAAACACCTTGATCATTATGACAACCATACACAGAAACTAGTTACGGGGACAATACATTTAGAGGAAAAATTCAAAATGAATACAATTTTCCCATTGAACTCCATACACACAGGTGTAGAATTGGAACTTACTCATTAGGTGATAATGGTGTTATTTTAGGGATCAATCTAGAGTAATTTCAAATATGTGCCATTTATATAATACAATTGAAATAATTATATATAAAGATAAGTGAAAATATAGTTCTATGTAAAATATTGTAGTTTCTTTATAAAATTAACATCCGTTCTGTTATAACTTGTGGTCTGTGTGCCCTGTTAATGGATAACGTAATGATACCGCCAATTAGAGAGCAGTGAATTATCGACCGGACCAATGAGGCATAAAACCCGTACGAGTAGTCTAGAGTACACTTATTGGTCCTGCTTGCTGCCTAACCTAGCCAGTCAAATCCAGAACACTAATCTCAGCCTCTGCAACATGAATCATTTATTTCAAGCATACTGGGTTTATATACCAACCCGACAGACCACAACGTACCATAAAATATGAAACAACATTTGTACAAGATTTAGCCAAATGTGGATGTGAATGTGGGAGGTAGTAATTAATATACTGGGTATAACTCAAAAATGGTAAACCGTATAATAATAGTTCATAGGTCAAAATAGAGCTCAGAATAAGAGGGACATGAATGTGTATAGTTTAGTTATTTAACAATCACACGATAAAAATACACGTATAGTATTGGTCCATAAATGGATCCCAAAAGTTACCATTCATTATTCTTATCGGGATATAACACATTCACAAATGAACACTTTTGTTGATTGTTATCTAACATAAAGGAAAATCCAAGACAACGATTCACAGTTGTATTCTTCTATTTGGAATTGTATAATAGGATAGAATAATGGCTTCAGTACTCTAGAAAAACGAATATCATCTTTATGATGTAGCCTGTTGCACACAACATAACAGATCGTTGAATATTTCATAGACAATATTCGGTGGAATTTTTGTGACATAACGAATTAGTGAAATCAACAATGCAAATTATAATCATGTTATTGGAATAAAATAAACCTCAGCTTTTATTCGTCTGATTCGAGTGGAATGACGAAGCTAAATGAGTTTTATTCAGCAACTATGATACTTAAAAAATTGCTGTGCTGTTCCACAGTTATGGTAAAAGGGAACGTTTCTTTTGGAACTCGTCAGTTCTAACAAAAACTAAGAGCAAAGCAGAACTAGTAAAGGATTATATAACTAATATAGTAAAACTGTTATTATCGAGTGCTTTAATCACTAAGTCGTCTCCCTTACTATAAGCCTTCAATTTGTAAATGATTAAAACGATAGACAAAGAAAAGATAAAAGTTTATGATCAATAGTTATCTTGATAACTTCAGCTCTATAATTGATTGATCATCGAGTAGTGATTAATGTCACGTTTATCTAGTCTTTTATGTTGACTGAATACTGTCGAAGAAGTCACAATATGGCCACTAATCTAAGTGACTTAACATCAAATGCGTTATGTTGATCTCTTAAGTGGTTTCATGCCATGGTTGAAAAATGTCACCGAGGCGTACCTGCAATTCTATAGAAGCTGATGTTCCCTAGTGTTTCTTAACAAGGTCATGATCTTCCTTCCAAAATTCTACTGAAAGACATAAAATGAAGCCAATCTAGAAGGTATCAACAAAACTCCAACCTGCAGAGTTGTAATACTAATTGATCAGTGATTAATGACCAAGAAGATTGCCCAAACCATATTACTAAATAAATTGGATTGATCAAGTTTTAATGTGGCTACTAAGTCTAAGTAACTCACAAAGACCATTTTGAATTATATGAATGGAATCTCACAAAAAGTGAGGATATGCCCTGCCCCTGAATATAAACAGAAATGAAACCTTCTACCGTTTGATGCCAAGCATTTTCTTCATATATCTGTGAGTCCAATTCGTTTTACTTTTCATTAGGTCATTTTTGTACCATGCCCATTAAGAATAGAGAACATTCATAGGTTGCTAATATTCGGTCATGGGTATCTTCGAAGCATTATCTATGTATTTTGGAACCACAAATTAGGGCTACTAGGTAACAATGGGAAACTGATTGACGAGGTAGTAAATCTTTACCGTCTACTTCGATGGGTAATGCTGTCTGGAGTAACAGTAGTCTGGAAAAAAGTTAGGGGTGGAAACACCAAAACACAGCATCAGTCCACGAAGTCATTGGCAATTGAACAGAGTCATGTTAATAGTTGTAGACTACCTGGTTGGGGTTCACATGACTATCATAACCGGTGGTTAGAGGCTTTTAATGCTATGACTCAAAATAATTTGCAATGGCGTAGATGCATCCATTCATTGTATTTCTCCAGATTCTAAACTTTTAAACTCTTCATAATTTTTTATTCCATTAATTTATATTTCCTTGAAACGTATCACCAGTACCTAATCTTTTCTATTACTACTAGTGCTGTTTCTACTTTTACTACTATGAGATTCGCTGAAACAATTTCATCCCTGTGCTAATGGAGTATAACAACTTGAACCGATATACATACGTATTAGGTTCTACGCTGAGACTAACTGACTTACGTACCACATAAAATATTAATTTCTCTACATTCTATGTTGTCATCAAATTATATGAATGGATGATTTACACAAGAAAATGCTGAATATTAAACAGAAATTCCATACTCTATACAAAAAGACACCGAGATTTTCTGCAAACAAAGAAACAAGTTGATGGATTTTTCAAGGAAGATAAAAAGTTAATTGATTTTGAATTATATCAATTTTCGATAGATGTTCATGAAATTGAAATCAAATAAAAAATAGTCTGTCAGTAATACAAAGTCAGTTGAAAGAATTGAAATTATTTACAAATCAACATTCTATTCATTTCACTTTGATGTGTTATCTACATTGACACAAATAAAAGTCTAATTGTTTGTAGATTTGGAAAAGTTTGTTATATGAGATATCAGCTCACTGAAGACAATGGTGTACGGTGGGGCGATTTCGTGGATTGGTTGAAGTTAGACATTAACACCAATGGATGTTGGCTCAGTGGTCTAATGGTTAAACGCTAGCGCGCGAGACTGATAGATCCTGGGTTCGAATCTCACGGGAGGAGGGATCGTTGATGAGCACTGCTGAGGAGTCCTACAGTAGGACGAAACGGCCGTCCAGTGCTTCCAGGTTTTCCATGGTGGTCTAGCTTCAATCGGACTCATGATTTCAACTAGTGAAATTTCTAAAATTTCCACAAAACCCATTCTGATAATAATCATCTGCTCACTAATGACTGGCTTCAACAGGTATTTCCTGGAGTTCTAGTGAGAAGCCGTTACCAGTGGAGTTCAACTAAGTCTGTTGTGAGATATCAGCTCACTGAAGACAATGGTATACGAAGGCGCAATTTCGTCAAATAAAAAGTCTGTCAGTAACACAAAATCAGTTGAAAGAATTGAAATTATTCACAAATCAACATTCTATTCATTTCACTTTGATGTGTTATCTACATTGACACAAATAAAAGCCTAATTGTTTGTAGATTTGGAAAAGTTCGTTATATTATCATACATACACAAACATACAATAATGACTTCCGTCCTTGCAACTAATATATATATATATATATATATATATATATATATATATATATATATATATATATGTTAGGTAGTTCATGGAATGTCATTATTTGTTGGAATGTTAGGGAATATCATAGGTTAACTATCTACTTAGGGTCATATACAGATTCAATTGTTGTCCGAAATTGTATGTTATATGCACACTTACAAGTTACAATACAATATAATTTATTTTCCTAGAAATATATCAACAGAATTTTTGAGGTGAGAATGATTTGTTCATTCTACCTTCATGGAACAAATTAGTATAAATTTCCAAGAATAATGTGAATTTGCTCAATCTAACCTATATTCATTAATACTGTAAACACATTGAAAGTAACTAATTTTTTCTTTTGTAGGTTGTATTCGCCATAGATTGGTTTCATTTAAGGGATCATAGAAAAACAGGGAACACTAAACGGCTGTTTGATTCTAAAATGAGATTTCCTTGCCAGTTTGGACCCACGATCGTCCCAAGGATTAGTTTTAGAAGCTCTAGGTCTCGAAACGAACGCTTGACCGCTAGAACCATTTGGTTGAGGGTCAATGGTAAAATTCCAATTTCAATCAATTTGCACTATAGCGTGACGACCACAAAATGTCATTGATAAAAGCTGTATCGCTGTCTGAATTCTACTAGCCAAGACATTTACTAGAAGTTCAGGAAGATCTTGAAGTCAGTCATCAGTAAGGTGACTATCATAGTTTATAGCTAAAGAGGGTTTCGTGAAGGTTGGTTTACTTTGTAGGCTGTACTCATCACAGATTGAGAAGTGGTGGCTGATGAAGTTCAAATATATTGCTAGTAAAACAGTCGTTACTTTAGGGATTCGATGACCGTCTATATCACAAGTTGATTCAAGCTGGGATTGTATCACTGGATGCCGACTCAGTGGTTCTAGTGTTTGGTATTAACCTCAAGAACTGAACGTTTTGGGTTTAACCCCTGACGAGATTGTGGAAACGCACTACTGAGTAGTTCCATATTGATTTGAAACAGCTTTCTAGCGACCTACAATATCTTCTGTCAGTAAGACAACTATACATTCATCATTATCGCGGAGAGAGGAAATGAGAAATTACGTTTGACTGAAGTGGATATATAACCTATGATATTCGCTTACAATTCGACAGAGATGTTCCATGTATTACCTGGATCATACTCGTAACAAGTACAAGTGTAATGAACGAAGACTTGGTTAGAGTAAACCAACTTACTGTATCATACAAAATCACATATTGCATTTGGAAAACATGACAACAACACATTAAAACCACTATTTGTCCATCTTCCTTGAGTTGTCCCTTACAAACTCCATCGTTCTTCCATTCCCGCTATCGTTTCGATTGCTTTCTGTTTCCCTTTCTCATGTCCTTATTTTCCTATTCTGTCTGTAAAAATTCCACTCTCAATTCCTGATACATGCTACTTTTATCTGTCCGTACAAGTAGTACACATCGCACAAGTATCAATCTCCTTTTTTTTAAAAATTACGCTAAAATTATAACTAACAACTTGAAATGATGGGAATGTTTTGTAGCTAAGGTGGACGGACTTAACAGTGTTCGGTTTTCTTCCCATAAAAATAGGTGGTTATTACAATTTAACAGTTGATAAGACTAGTAATTTGTTTAAATTTAGTATCCAAGCTCCTTGAAATAATTATTATTATTAATAGTTAAATATAAGAGAAAATATGAGTAGTGTTCAAGTTTTGTTGAGTTATGAACCGTTTACATTGAATCAACACTATTCCAGAATTAAACAGTTCAAACACCACACATTAATAATAGATTCGAGTACATAAACAAGAAACACATGGATTGAATTCTAAACTACAGCATTGTCTAAATTATAGGGTTATAACATCAATGAGAAACGTGTTTAGTTCAATGTCGGCTAAAGAAAAATTCATGATGAGAAAAGAAAACAAAATGGTTGTATTCATTAATTAAATTAATCCTTTCAATAACTGATAACCGAATTCCCCATTTACGTCTATAGGTTAAGCGTTCGCGTGCAAGACCTATAGGTCCCGGGTTCGAATCTCGCGGGGCGGGATCGTGGATGCGCACTGTTGTAGAGCCCCATACTAGGACGAAACGGTTGTCCAGTGCTTCCATGTTTTCCACGAGTCATGAATCCAACTATAAAATTACTCAAATCGCTACAAAAACATTACGCATTTTATAGAAAAACTCTTGATAGAATATAATTACAATTTTGACAAACGAAAAAGAAGAAAATCTACTATAATTAAAAGTTGATAGTGAATATCAGATTTAAAGAATATAAAAGAATAGACATAATACAATTTGATTATATGTAATATGAACATAGAACTTACCCAAAACTAATATTTGTTGCATTTTCATGATGTCCAGGAGCACATATATGATAAACTGTGAAATTTTCAGTAATTACACGCATTTCAGGATTATTGAATAGACTAAGGAAGGATGTATCTGTTTAAAATATACATATAAATATTTAAACAATGAAAAATAAAATCTAGAAGAAGAAATACAAAATGATGAAATATAACATGTTAGAAGTGTTGATTAGTGAATTATTGTGATTTATTGATAATTATTTGTTTATTTGAACATATAAATACTAGTACAAAGAGGCACCAAATACATATACGCCACACAAATCACTTGATGTATGTGGGCTGTAATACTGACCGGGTGCCCAGACCGAAGCAGGTGGTTTCCTTAGAGGGCCACATCCGGAGCAACGTAAGAGAATGCAGTCCTATGGTGTCTGGTGATCAACGATTGGTTCATACGCCATTTGTTCCCTCAGGATACTGCAGCCCATATACACCATTGGTTTGGAATCAGGGTTTTCCAACTCCTCAGCGTGAACCCTACATATCCACTAACCCGGTTAAAGCACCGGACATTCGCTTTTTGTCCTCTCAATTTCGTAAACAATATACTTGCCATGAGAAGGTAGTGAGCATAACTTCCGTGGCAGTGGCTATATACGCGTGTCATGTGAAAACATTTGGAGAGCGGACTTTCCTAACCCTCGGCCGTACCAGGCTATTTGGGGGCGATTGTATGACAAATGTTTAGTTTACATTTCCAAACAGCTATATAATCATTCATCCTTTCTTATACATAAATTATAAAGTTCGAAAAAGATTGACAAAATCTAACAGAGATCAATAATTTAAGCATCTAGTTTCTGTGACATTAACTCAGTAAAAGAAAAAAACATGCTCCATTGTCTCCATTTAGTCCCCTTTTTTACTAACAGTACTGAATAAATAGGAAAACCAATAGCCAATAAATGATATTTAAACTTCTCAGATTTCTATTATTGTGACACCTTGCAACTAATCAAACTACAATGGACAAAGTGAAATGCAAACGTATGACTTATAGGAAAGTATCAGATTTTGAAGACTAATGTAAATGAATTTTGTTGAGACATAGAATATTTGTTCCAATGTACTAATCTTGTCAATTATCCCATAAACATAATATGCTAACAGTGAATTAAATTATTAATCGTTTTACAAATTACTCATGTAAATCATTAACGAAAAAGTAATAATAACACATAGAAGATCCAACATTTTTTTGTCTCAAATGATGCTTAATTGTGCTGTTTGAATGAACTAATGATACCTTTGTACTTGTTGAATGCATGATTTCGAATTCTAAATACAGTACATTCGTTTGTGGTTATCTAGTACTTCTTGATCCGATTATGTTATTTCTGGGATTCTTAGTTCATACTATAATTCAAATACTTCTAATTATCATTATAGTCCAACTACATGCCATGAGATAGTTGGATATTTTGACCAACTTACTTATTTGGACAGTTTATATGACCCACCGCCTTATGAAGTAGGAGTTAACTAGATAATTACAAACATAGATCAGTTTTAAATAAAAATTAAAAGTATATTGCTCAATAAATCTAACACTCCTTGCAACTAATACACGAACGTTGGAGACTTGTTTAGTCAGTAGAACTACATAATGAGGAAAGATTATGAGAAATATATTATGCTGAATGAAAAATGGATAACAGAGTAAATTTTCACAGAGTGGGATGATTAGGACATGTCAACGATAATCATCCTACCTGAAGAAGGTATACTGAACGATGTGGGAGTAGTTTGGAGGACTGACAGTATCAGTGTTTAGATATGGTATCACTTCATAATATTATTGACTAGTAGGCTTAACCTCAATAAAAAATACAGGTTCTATGTTTGATGTCCTCATGTCCTTTTAAATATGTTGTTGGATAACCTAGGTGACGTTGTTCGAAACCGATGATAGCGACACAAGGACACATCATCTATATCTGAATAGTCTAATATCATGCATTAAATTTAATTCTCTTTACCTATATTCTTTTTATTGGCCAATAAATCTTTATTTTACTATGCTGTAATAAATTGAACTGCCATTTAATTATATGATATCCTAAAATTATTGTTTTATGGAAAATGATGTATATTGGTAGCTCAAAATGAGAATTTTAGAGATGTATTATCCTCAGAGCTGGATGATTTTATCGTCTTTCAAAACAACATTGTCACAACATACTTCGAAAATAAGTCTTTTTTTAAGTATTTGCTGATGGCCAAACCATCTTATTCAGAGAATACAACAACTGGAAAAACAACTGTTTCTCTACTTATAATCATATGAATGATTTATCGGCTTATAACTAACCAATGTAACTCAATCAATAAGAGAGCTAATGGATAATTTCTTTGTGTACCATCAGTTCAAAATATCAATAAAGATACTAGAAAGCTTTTTCGATTATTACAATACGACATTGTCAATAAAACAAGCAATAATATTAACAGCATAGAATAAATTCAAGACTAAGAATTCATTCAACTTTACATAATATCAAACAGAAAACTTTTTTAAAAAAATGAATATTCCATACTAAACAGACTAGCGCGTAAACCTCATAAACTGTCGATTATAATGGTAGTTGTAAAAATACTGTAAACATACTACTTACTACCAGGAAAAGTAGTATATCATTAACTAATAAAAGTCTAATTTACATTCAACAATAATATTTATTTAACTTCAACTAATCCACGAAATTGAGCGGCACATCTATCATTTTCTTCAGTGAGTTACTATCTTACAACAGAACTGGTTGAACTCCACTAGTCACTTCTTGTCACTAGAACTCCAGGAAATACCTTTTGAAGTCAGTCATTAGTGAGCATATGCTGGTGTGAGATAGGAACTCACTGAAGACAACGGTGTACGGTGGCGCACCTTCGTGGATTAGTTGAAGTTAGACATTAACACCGTTGGATACCGGCTCAGTGGTCTAGTGGTTAAGTGCTCGCGCGCGAAGCCAGTAGGTCCTGGGTTCGAGCCCCGCGTGGTGTGGGATCGTGGATGCGCACTGCTGAGGAGTCCCATACTAGGATGAAACGGCCGTCCAGTGCTTCCAGGTTTTCAATGGTGGTCTAGCTTCAACTGACTCATGATTTCAATCTGTGAAATATTTATTTAACTTCAACTAATCCACGAAATTGAGCAGTACATCCATCAATGTCTTCAGTGAGTTACTATCTTACAACAGAACTGGTTGAACTCCACTAGTCACTTCTTGTCACTAGAACTCCAGGAAATACCTCTTGAAGCCAGTCACTAGTGAGCATATGCTGATTACCATCAGAAGTGGTTTTTATACATATTTTGGTAATTTAAATAGTTGAGATTATGAATCAATTGAAGTTAGACCACCATGGGAAACCTGGAAGCACTGGACGGTTGTTTCGTGCTACTGTGGGACTTATCAGCAGTGCATATTCACGATCTCGCCCCCCTCCCACGAAATTCGAACCCAGGACCTATCGGACTCGCAAGTGGACGCGTAACCTTTAGACCATCCAGTGCTTTTAGATTTTTCATGATGGTCTAATTTTAATTGATTCATGATCTCAACTATTAAAATTACTATAATATCCACAAAAACCCCTTCTGAATCAATAAATATATATTGAAAATTTCCACACACACACACACAAAAAGAATGAACTAAATTAAATATGGATTCATATTATTTGTTTATTTGTTTTCAATTTATCAAGAATATTTTAATTAAAGGTGTGTAATGGTTTGATGGAAATATATTAAGGTTAACTTGTAACCAGTTAAGATATGACACGTACGTGTAAAAGTTCATTAAACGGGAATAATAAAGAAATTCATAAATGAATTTTATTCGAAATATAATAATAATAATAATAATAATAATAATAATAATAATAATAATAATAATAATAATAATAATGGTATATTTAGTTTTAAATTTAGGACATTAAATAATAATAATAATAATAATAATAATAAATAAAGCATGAGAATATAAATGGAAAACTAATCAAAAATTTCATATCCTTGAAATGTTACTAATGACATATATATATATCCGTATCTAAGGCATTTGTATATTCATCTCATTTAAGTCATAAACAATGATCATTAAATTATCTAATTGAAAATAAGTATAACTAAAATCAGCTGATTAATAAGTTTTTAAAAAAATAATGAAATATTAAATGGATAAATTTATGAAAATTTTATTAGAAAACTGAAACCCTATGAATTCATCAATCCTTTTGTGATGAAATGTTAGTACGGATACAGAAGACTCGATTAGCTTTTGCCAACTTACATCATTTATGGTGTAGATGAGATATCTGTCTATCAAACAAAGGATAGGTTTATTGCGCAGCAGTTCGTTCCGTCCTATTTTATGGCAGTGAAACATGGCCGGTAAGAGTAGACGATATTCGTAGGTTACTAGTATTCGATCATAGATGTCTTCGAAACATTGCTCGTATATCCTGGGACCACCGGGTAAGTAACGCAGCTGTTAGGAAACGGGTACTAGTTAAGCATGGCAAATCAATTGTTGAAGTAGTGAAACTTCATCAGTTGAGATGGCTGGGACAAGTGATACGTATGTCCAACCACCGACTTCCCCGAAGTACGATGTTTTAAGGTGTAAGATTAGGTTTGAAGAAAGCTAGAGGCGGCCAGACCAAAACATAGCACAAATCCATGATGTCACTGACATGTGAACTGAGCCATGTTGGTAAGTGTAGACTACCTAGTTGGGATCCGCGAGATGGTAGCAATCAATGGTTAGAGACCTTGAATGACATGATTCAAAATTCGTTTTCAATGGCGCAGGTGCATCCACTCTCTGTGTTCTCCCAAATTGTAACCTTCTGAATCCTTCATGTTCCTTTTTTTCTCTTTGGAAATTTATTTCACTGGATTATACTCCTTGAATAACATCTTCAAACCCTAGTGTTTTTGATTACTGCTTATACTTTCACTACCTCTACCACTACGGGATGTGAATCGACAATTGTATCTCTGTGTTAATGTGGTATGACAACTCAAACTGATGTTCTACGTTGTTACTAACTGACTGTTTGAGTTAAATCAATTTCAATTCAATGAATGACTGAATATAACTATGTTTAAAATGAAATCTAAGGAGTTAGGGTTTTTTCAATATAAGCTGTTAAACATTCATCTCACATAAAACTAGCATGAAACTCACTTTTAAATGATCCTCCAGTTGTTATTACAAGATAAGAATGATTACCAAAGTGACTGAATTACTACAAACTACTTAACGAAATAATTCTATATAACTTATAATGAGAAAGAATGAAAGACAATCCAGACAGTTAACAAACTAAAAACCTAGATTTTTGTTGGTTTATTCAGCGGTAAATTCGTTTGAAGCATTTTTCAAAACTTCTCAGAAGGCAGCTCAATTTCTAATTTTAATTTGATCAATCAATTGTTGAATTTATAACCCATTAAATAACTGTTACGCCGGCCTTTCAAGCCCAAAGATTACATCTAAACAAATGAATACTCTTTGTTCTCTGAACATAAATCAAACTTTCAAAGTGAAGCTTCTCTCATATTTCCACTCTCTGTTCCCACGTTTAGTGATCAACTGTTGAAAGTTGAATCAGGTAGGAATTTAGTATCTCAAATGTTTATTGTACAGTAACTATTCAGTAAAGAATTTCAAATCGATTACACAATTCATTTTTTGTGGTTGGATAGCATATGGCACATAGGAAATTCAACTTGCAGTCTATTGTATGAATATGTACCGATCCCACTTATTCATAAGTAAAAGACTAGACAGCATTTAGTTCAATAAACCATTCACATTGTATACATTATCTTATTGATAGAAGTGAAAATTCTTAATAATCTTCAGATGAGTTTTAAAATATTTCACTCAAGAAATGCATTAGTAGTCATGACATAGAACTAAATTGAGTGAGCGCGAGAGCAAGAAAGGAGTCACTAGACTGTTCAAAAATAGGGACAAAAACAATATTCATTACAACACACAAAGTAACATATCACATTTTGGTGTATTTTAATCCAAGTATTGATCTAATTTTTCATAATGTTTTTCTCTAAATTCCCAATAGAAGTTTTCATAGAAATAATCAATAACATATTCCACCAGTAACGTCGTATAAATATTGATCAAAACAAAAGTTTTTATTTATTAGTTCTACAAGAACTAACTAAATTGACGATTTCAATTTAACTACTTCATAACAAGAAAATATAAATGATCTTATTAGACGCTACTGAAGAATGTCATAAATTGATTGACTCAAATAAATGTAAAGTGAGTTGGAACTATTATCGAAAAATGTCGTTATGAAATGTCGAGGAAATATTGAAAGAAGTAAATAATCAAACACATCCATGATATAGATTCATTTTAATTAAAACAACATCAATATGATAAAAGTAGATAAAAACAAGAAATCCAGATCCCTACCGATGTACTAATATAAACAAAAGTCATCATTCGCCAACCACAGTTCTGTGTTGTTACTAATATGCTGTGGTTCACATGATTTAAATAAGTATAATCAATCGTTATAACAAGTGAAATGTCCTCCACCCCAAACTATTCCAATAACTTGGATGCCATTTGACTATAAATTTCCTGCAATCCGTTTACATAAGTGCTAAACTTTAGTATACAGAGCTTTATAGATCATCAATCTCTATTTAACAACCAAGTATAATATCGTTTTAATTTTCTGTAAGACTTTTTGTGTAAATCCCTGATAACACAACTTGAATTTCTTAAATTGAATTAAACAGAGTACATTTATAACCTGTTAGGATTTTGCCGAAATCTGATTGCTTTAAACATCAATAAGGCGACCACTTGTTCTACAAATGAATAGTATTAAACAATACTACGATGAATATGAAAATACAAAACTTTAGTGTTATTTTAGAGTGAGATATCATTTTAGTTTGCTCCTTATTTATTTATCTATCTATTTATTTATTTTAACACATAAACATTGGTACAAGGAGGTACCAAACAGATATGCGCCACATAAATCATTCAATTTGTGTGTGTGCTGGGATACTGCCCAAGTGCCCAAACCGAAGCAGGTGGTTTTCTCAGAGGGCCACATCCGGAGCCTTCGACATAAAGGTCTAATCCACAAGGCAGTGGAGCAACGTAAGAGGATGCAGTCCTATGATAGCCGGTGATCAACAATTGGTTCATACTCCATTTGTCCCCTCAGGATACTGGAGCCTATATACACCATTGGTTTGAAATCAGGGTTTTACAGCTCTCATAGGTGGACTCTCCATGTCCACTAACCCGGTTAAAGCACCGGACATTCTCTTTTCGTCCTCTACATTTTGTAAACAACACCCCCTTGGCGAGAAGGCAGTGAGTAGGACTTCCCTGTCAGTGGTTGTATGCACGCGGCCATGTGAGAGCATCTCGAGAGGGAGAGATGACCCTCTCTACTCTCGGCCATACCAAGGCATTTGGAGGCTAGTTTGCTCCTGGAGAATATTGCATAGAGACAGTATTATCATATACTGCTTTCAACCTAGATACTCAAAAATCTAACGAATCTACATGAGACACATATGATGGGAATGATCCTGACACATCCTTTAAATATTGATTAGCAAATTGTATCTTGTTTGAAACAATAACAATAAAATAAACAAAGTAAAAACCATACTGAACAGATAATTTTTTCATGTCATCCAAAAAAAGTGATCATGAACAATAAATAAATCTTGTCGAATAGGATCAATAACTCAATTTTCACAATGAAACATGAAAATGTAGCAGTTAGTATTACTGGTAAAAGTATACTATACTGATGCCCTTGAGTGAATCAGGCAAAATTGAGATAGAGTTTTGTATATCTTTGTACGAAATTAAAAACCCAGTGTTAGATATTTTGCATTTTATGTCAATTAAATGAAAATTGAAAATTTTTGATTACTAATATGTTTCAAACTTTATTTTCCCTTCTAAGATATCTACCACCCAACCACATAGTGAATATGACATGGTGTTTGGACTAGACTACAAAAAAATACCTGCTCATAATCCAGATTGTGTTTTAAAGTACTTCCTGTGATTCAGTACATAGTCACTAGTATTTATGTAGCTAACTAACATTTTTACATTCAAACTCTTGAATCTCAATCTCAAGATTGCTAAGTTTGTAAAAAACGGGCGACAAATAGTCGTGGCATTATAACTGATTTCAATCGACACCGATGAACTTTTTGCGTTGTAGTTAATGTTAGCTGATGACGAAAACTCTATGGTGTTATAAACCCAACTCACAACACTAGCCTGACTCCTTTCATGTAAATCTAACTACTTCCCTCTATGATACAAGGGACCACCATATCGAAACCATCCCTCAACTGTAGTTTTATTGCTTTCTATTGTTAATTGCTTCATGACTAGGTACTGTTTTCTGATTATCCGATGAGTTGCCCAAGGTTGTCAGTGTAGTATAATTTGGTCGCATTATTGTCACATGCTTACGCAACTTATACTTACCTTTAGAAAGATGAACTACCGTGATCTTTCCGATCATTCTTTCACTTACACATATGACCCTGAGATGGTTTATTATAGTATGTGTGTATTTATAAACTTGCTCATATCTTCCATATTCATAAATGCTGAGTCATCATTTAATTAAATTGAGTTGGTACGCCTGCTTTTTCTGCTTCACGTCTCTCATTGTTTGTCTGCATCAAAGAATGCCTGGAATAAGTGCTACCAACTTGATTCGTATTCGGTTCTTTGTTACTACCGTAAAATATATGAAACTAAACCTAGAAATTATGTTCATGGCTCACTCATCGCTCATTCCATCATCATTCCTGATGGAGTCAATACGTTGCCAAAAAATATTTAAGATATCGGTTTTAGGAAACAAGAATAATAATGGTAGGACCATAGTATACTAACGGCATTGAAAAAATTTAAGGCTGATTTTGACATTGACCAACCAGAAAACAGCCACTCAGAACACAGCTTTTGTGAAAGCAATCTAAAACATAGAGGACTAAGACCCTAGGGCTAACTATCAATAAATCAGGCCAGAAACAATAGCACCGTAGTCCGAATAACTTACAAATCTAGTAATTCTGAAACCTAACTATTAAGCCTAATACATTAACCTTAATAGTTTATTCCAGAAAAAACATCATCCAATGCTTTCAAAATGCGACTATCAAAATCAACTTTTCCAATAACAAGCTGTCTAAAAATGCCTATTGAATTCGAGCTAGTATTTCGAAAAGATTAGCTTGGTTTTGATTGGTCGCTTAAAGCAGTCGGTATGGTAGTTTTGCCATAGTAATAATAATAACAATAATAATAATAATAATAATAATAATAATAATACATGTGCACATGTGCTAGTATAATGTTTCTTTGAACTCATGTACTTACGATTAGTTCCAATATCATGATAAGTGATAATTGCAGTTTTATTCTTATTAGGTTGAACGTAAACCCGTTGGTATAAACCAGAAGAAGTGAGTATCTCATGTTCCTATCAGTTGAAAGGTTTTCAAGGTATAATAAAATAAATAAAGCAGTCGATGAACTAATTTACAAGTGATATCATTCGAAAGAAAAAATGAGATCTTAGTGCTTAGATTTTATATACATAATTGATGAGTAACTTAATCCCCATATAGATTAACATATCTAAGCAACCCATTTGGTCGTCTACAAATTTATTTGAACCTGTACCCTAGTGATTGGGACACTAAATGGCTAAAAACTTGCATCATAAACTTACAATGAAGATGCGGTCAGGTGATAAGACGTGCTTAGAAAGTTATTAAGGAATCTTAACCCTCAATATATTAAGAATACTTTAATTCTATAAGCTATTAAGCGGTCTGCTTGAATATCTGGACTGCCTATTCCTGCCATCTAGATATTTTAACACGTTATCTGTCTTTTATTTGTTTCCATAGATTAATATGTCAATAAACTGCACAACCTGTTCATGTGCGTTTGTGAAACCTTTAAAATCTTTCGTTGTACAAGTTACAGAAAAGTACAATCGGAGACATTGTGGTTGCTGGCAATATACATCGAAAAGAATGTGCATTATTTAGATGTCGACTCCTGAACTGCCAACATCTAATTGGTGACCACTCAATAATGAGGTATGGCAACTTGGACCGATGCATATATGTGCCTGGTCCTACGTTGTAGCTGACTGATTGACTGACGATCACTCAATATTTATCGTCGGGATCGATCAAGAAATAAGAAATGGAAACTCGCTGAAATGCTTTAAGCTGAGAATTCTAAATTGTACCAAAAATATAATATTGAATAAAGCTAATAATAATAAATACAGTAAAATCTCAACTAAAATCAATCACTATGTCGTAATTCACATGAAACTTAACATAAATAAGAACTGATCAAAGTTTTTACACCATATCAGTAAACTAAGACGAAAGGAACAAGATACATGGCAAATAAGTTGAAGTAATGGCACTGTCCATGATTGTGACGAAGGCTAAATCTAATATATCGCTCAACAAGAAGGAACGACTTCGTGGAGTGAAAAGTATGAAACTATATTGAAATTCGAGGTACGGGAAAAAACAGAATGGATGCAGATACGCTACTACGACCGATATTGAATCATATCACAGGTCTTTCACTGTTAATCACGATTCTCGTATAGAACCTAACCAGATAGACATGATCCAACTAAGTATTTCAATATGATGGTTAAAATTGACGGACTGATGTTATTTATTCCTTTGACCATCCGCACGTTATTCAAACTGTCTTACGAAAACCAATACTGCAGGTCGAAGAAATACCTAATTATTAATCACAGAAAGTTTTGGAAGGATACTAAGCCTAAAATCTGCAATCATATTGGAACTTGGAATTTAAGGGAAGACAAAGAATGATAGGGCATAACGGTTGGTATAACAAGCCACTATGCAGTCAGTCACACTGACATGTTGGATACCAGCCTCTATAAACAAAACCATGCATCTGTACTATTTAGCCAAAATAAAATGATTTGCAATGAAGACGTGAACGTAATACGTTGAATAAGTTTAGATGCATGTTCAGTTATGATATAATCTTTAAAAAAATACTATTTCATATTGACAGTGAAAATTTGTGCAATCAGAAATATATATATCCAAATGGCCAAATTTAGCTCACCTCTAGATTGGAAGGGGTTCGGAGGGCACAAAAAGAATTCTGTTTACTATCCCCTTTCTCGTGAGATTGTAGTTCAATGCCATGGAAATTCACGGCAGGGCAATCCATACTCATATGTAGGCTATGAAAATAAAAGAAGATAAGTGGGTTATTTCGCCATGCAGACGTCGTGTTATTTTCTTGGGTTGAACAACAAAATGGTGCATCAAAGATATTCAGACAATATGAAGTATTGATAGGAATTTTCTAGCATTATCTGGATTGGTTACAAGGTACATATGTAGTTTAATACAGGTTTGATAGGATACATAACTGGGCCCAGTGGAATTGAGTCAGTTTACTGATGAAAATAAATTTCTTTAACATGTATTACGAAAAGAGCTTACTGTTAGTAGCTGTAAAACACTACAAACTTCGACAACCTGAACAAGCCCAATGAAGAAAACTCTAAAATCACTTAACAAAGTATGTAATAGGGAATAGGAGAATAACTCTGATGACCCCAAAACCGGTACATTAGACTACGGTATAAATTTAGTTCGTGTAGACCTGTAAACACCAACATTAAAATACTCAGTGCTTTATTCACAAGGTAGGTTGAAGTGAAATAAAACTTAGTACGGCAGTAGGAAGTTTGATGTTGAAACTTTGAGTTTGTACAAAGTATGAAAACACGGCATATCCATTTGTGTCGAGAAGTAAGATAAACAATGAAATAGTGTAAACAAGAGCTCTAAGAATGACGAAAGGAAAACTATAAACAATTGCCACAACGCCTTTGATTAAACCCAGTACTCTTAGTTATTTAGGTGAAAATGTATTATGGAGGCGTATGAGTTCTAAATTAAACTTGTTTAGTAGCCAGAAATTGAGATTCGACATGTCATGATTTGTTGCAGCAAATCAACATTTTGTATATAATTAACAAAACGAAACATTTGTCTACGAAATGTATATATTGACTCCAAATACAAAATTTCCTTTGAAAAGGTACCACCGAAAATATTCATAGAAGCTGAATATACATCAGCTGGGTAATAATAAGGAAAAAGCACACATACCGTCACAATTAGTAAAGAGCGGTGTAAGAAAGCCGAAGCCACCTAAAATTTAACCTTGACGTTGGTTCACAAAAACAAGTACGTCAGGGAGACGAAGCTCAAATTTATCACTTCTTTATCACTAGAATGAGCACTGGTTACGCAGTTAATTTTTCAAAGTACGTAACCTTGCAGGTCCTCAACATTGTTTACGAGCATTTTAGTTTCACTAGACATGACTGGATGAAAGCGCTCAGTAGACAGTCATCCGTACCTGATCACATTTAAATACTCTATGAGATGCTTAATCTCCAACAAGTAGTCGGCATTAGAATTCCATGGAAAAATAGTGTTTTCTCTCTTATTCCAAAAGAATAAGAAAACACTGGAACTTCTACAAAGCCAAAAATCATTTCGAAGACTCGTACTCGAACCCGAGGAAGAGCGTATCGATCCACTGAATCTTAATGCACTAAGCCATGACCACCCCCTGAAATTGATTTTTTGGTTATATAAGGTATTCTAAACACTCCTCAGTATCACTTAAAATTTTGTGAGCTCACAAAATTAATTGCGTACATGCTTTGTTCAAGAGGGCGAGGACACATTGCAGCACACTGGCAGCACGAAAAAATGAAGAGAAATACCTGAAGGACGCATTCCAAAAGAATGGCTACCCAATCAACTTCACCAAAAGAGACCAGCCACACCCATCACAGAATCCAAGACAAGCACAGAAATCAACAAAAGGATCACCCTACCATGCATAAAAGACATATTACAAGCCACAGCGAGACTGCTGAAAACCTCCGGAGTAAGTTTTGCACACACACTGACAAAATCACTACAACCAATCCTATTAAAACCGTGAGCTTTTAGCCAGGTGAGTCCATTATAATTAATGCGGTTTTCATCAAATATCGAAGACTTACAAAGCTATTGATTTTGAGGATTTATTTACCGCTAATGTGATTTCCACCAACTTATAACCAAATGATGTTCTTGATGACCCAACATCTAAGTTTCCTTAACTCGCAGACGGTGCATTCGAGTCACCTGATGTATAGCTTTTAAACCTGTTTGAGCAGGGTTTAAGTTTGATTAGGAAGAATTCATTTACTACGACGCTGCAATGCTTCAGAGTTGATCACCTTCGTGAAAAGGTGAAGAAGATTTCTAGTTCAGGTGAATAATTTTGATGGAGTTTTGTTCTCTGAGTTCAATGGATTTGTCGTGGGGCTTTCATCGTTCTTCTGAACGACGTCATCAGCACAAACTTCAGATAGAAGTAAAGCGTTCGAATTTCTCTACATGTGGTACACAGCTTGTTCTGTAAACCTCGAACTTAATTGGTTCTCGCTGACTCTATATTTGTCATTGTTTACTTCTTTGTTTTATTCGTGTCTCCAATTTTTTTGAATTTTTGTTCTTATGTTTATGCATAATTTTCCTGATTGATTGATAAATTGGATCGATTTCAGTGTGTTTGTTGATTGTTGATTGACGTGAGTGCTAGGCTTCAAAACATTCTCTGTAGTTTTGGAATTTCCTTCATCCAAGAGTTCCACATTTTTCCAGTCAAATGAGTGTCCTTAGTTGTCCACGTGCATTGATATAAGTGAGAAAATGTCATGGCGTTTGACTGCTAATTGATATTCATGTAGGCGAAGGTTAAGAGGGCGTCCGCCTTGTCCGATGTATTGTTTTCCGCAGTTGGCACAATTTATTTTGTGGATGATATTTGATTTGTCACGCATCCACATGTCACGAGTGGACACGCCGTGCTCCACATCTCCTACAACCACTAGCCAGCTTAGATTCATCACATCTCAATATATTGATAGTCTACTAAATATATCTTTGGATCTCTTTGCTTCTAACTTCGTACCTAATTGGGTTGCCACATTTCAATTATAAAAAGCGTTACTGGTTAAGACGTTGTCAAACTCCGAGTTTCTGTGGTATCTTTGGGCTTATCAAACCTGTAATCGAACAGTTTAAGAGAATGTTCTGGTACAAAAAAACGCAGAACAAGAATGCATCATTTTGGTGGAGTTTTGTTCTCTGAGCTGGATGATTTGGTCGTGGAGCTTTCATCTTTCTTCTGAACGACATCATCAGCACAAACTTCAGATAGAAGTGAAGTGTTTGAATTTCTCCATATGTGTCTCAAAGCTTGTTCTGTGCACCTCGACGTTGATTGGTTCTTACTGACCTTAAATTTGTCGTTGTTTACTTCTTTGTTTTAGTTGTGTCTCCCATTGTTTTGATTTTTGTTCTTATGTTTGTGCATTATTTTTGTGATTGTTTCGATGTTCCTTTGTAACAAAGGAAAACAAATTAAACATCATCTACAAAATAAATTGTGCCGACTGCGAAAAACACTACATCGGACAAAGCCGATGCCCCCTTCACCTGCGCCTAAATGAACATCAATTAGCAGTCAAACGGCATGATATCTCCTCACTTATATCAATACACGTGGACAACTGCGGACACTCATTCGATTGGAAAAATGTGGAAATCTTAGACGGAGGAAACTGCAAAAACACCAGAGAATTTTTAGAAGCCTGGCACTCAGGTCAATCAGCAATCAACAAGCATATTGAAATCAATCCAATTTATCAACCAATCACAAAAATAATGCACAAACATAAGAACAAAAATCAAAACACTGGGAGACACAACTAAAACAAAGAAGTAAACAACGACAAATTTAAGGTCAGTAAGAACCAATCAACGTCGAGGTGCACAGAACAAGCTTTGAGACACATATGGAGAAATTCAAACACTTCACTTCTATCTGAAGTTTGTGCTGATGATGTCGTTCAGAAGAAAGATGAAAGCTCCACGACCAAATCATCCAGCTTAGAGAACAAAACTCCACCAAAATCATCCACCTGAGCTACAAACCTTCTCCACCATCTCAAGAATGCATCATTTTATTCCTGTTCCAACTAAGGAATGGAGTGTACCAGAAATGACGGGATGATCTGAAAAAAAGAGGCCATGCGAAGCTACTTCAGGACAGTTTTTATTCAGGTGTATCATCTAGTTGAAGAACAAAGTTCAAATATAAATTCGCGAAAATGGCTGATCGCTATGAACTTTGATTGTGACAATGGACTCAAGTCTCTCAGTACTTTAGTCACAGAAAAGCCAACGGGGCCGGAAGAACTACACCGCTAAATCCTGAGACAAACTTCAAGATACATCGCAAACCCAACGACTGTGATATTCAATGTGTCACTTTATCAACGTGTGTTATTTACAGAATTGAAGGATGCAATCGTCACTCCAATGCACAAAAGAGGACCAAGATAAATTCCATTACATTACAGACCTGTCGGCTTTATCAGTGTCATCGTTAAAATACTGGAAAGAATAATCAAAATGGCTGTAACAACTGAATTGCCGGTATTCGGTTTGAACGCAAGACTGATGAACCAAGATTTATTCGACTAGGCTGGACGACGTTCTTCTGTATAGCTTACAAAGCGTTTTTGAGACACTCGTATTATCTTATATCAAAACACAAACTTCGTGCTTAATTTAAACGGTTCTAATTTAGGAAATAGAACAAATTAGATCAGAAATTCAAAATACCTCAAACGGTATGGCCTGTGCTATACAGTCTGAAGTAGCGCGCTAAACAATAAAAGAAACACTTGATATTGTTCTACTTGAATCTTCCCATTGATGTTTTGGACTGAAATTGATCAGTCTCATATTGGCATATTTGCATACTGTGCGTATGCCTCGATATTGCCTTAATTTACAAGCATTATAAGCAAAGATGGATAGTGGCTAGCATTGGAATCCAGAACTCGCGTTTCGTCCTGTTTGGGACTCGTCAGCTGAATGTACCTGTATCTCGGAGTCGATGTTCACTCTGGGACTCGAACTCAGTACCGTTCGCAGGTACATCCAGCTGACGAGTACCAAACAGGGCGAAACGCGGGTCCTGGATTCCAATGCTAGCCACTATCCATCTTTGCTAATAAAAGAAACAGTTAATACCAAATGGTTCAATACCTAAGAATCAATAAAAATATTCCCAACAAGATGGGATCAAATATCCATCTGCAGGCATTACAGCAATCCTTCCAAGCAAACAGTCAAAAGGTTAACAGTCACACAGTGAATCAAGGTTGCTCTTTGACTTGGCAAAACTTGCTCAGCAAAATCGGTTACCAATCTGAGTTTGAGCGTTCCTGCCTGGAGGATTTGGTGATTTACTGCTACTAGACACGGAAGCCTGTTAAGCGAAAGCTTCTTCTATTCCGTCCACAACCATTTGAACCATTTGGAAGAGTTGCGGCGCTTCATAGAGTATGTCAAGTTCCTTCGGAAGTCACGGGACCTATGCTTCTTATAACAAGCAGAGCAACAACTTTTATAGGTACATGGAACGTCTAGATAATTTCGGAGCCCGGGAGACCAGTCAAATAGTAACGGAAATGAAAGGAGACAACTTGGCAGTACTGGTAATCAGCGAAAAGCATTTGACACAAGCTGGACAGCAAAGGATAGATACGGGAGAGATGCTTTTTTACTCCGGTCACGAAGATGAAAATGCTTCACACACTCAGGAAGTTGCTCTAACGCTGTCCAAAGTAGCACGAAATGCACTTGTAGGATGGGAATCTCACGAATCCAGAATCATCAAAGCATCATTTAAAACAGAGAAGGGAATCACAATGAATATTATCCAATTCTATGCACCCATCAATGATAACAATGACGACAATAAAGATTAGTCCTATGATAGACTGCAATGAATCATAGAGAAGTGCGCAAGAAAGGACCTCACCATTCTAATGGGAGATCTAAACGTCAAAGTCGGAGTAGACAACAATGGATATCAAGATATCATGGGACGACATGGACTGGGAGAGAGAAACGAAAATGGAGAAAGATTTGCAAATCTATGTGAATTCAACAAATTGGCCATAGGAGGCACAATATTTCCACACGAGGCTATATGGATCTCACTGGACCACACTACAGAGAACCAGATAGACCATATCTGCATCAATAAAAAATTCCGAAGGACAATGGGCGATATGAGAACCAGGAGAGGAGCAGACATAGCTTCAGGTCACCATCTAGTCGTGGCCAATTTAAAACTGAAGCTAAAGAAGAACTGGACAACTGGACAAACAGCAATACAAATGTTTAGTAAAGTCTTCCTTCGAGATACTGACAGACTGAATGAATTCAAGATAGCTCTCAACAACAGGTTTCAAGTCTTACAGCATCTGCTGAATGAAGAAGAAACTACTACGGAGGACAACTGGAAAGGCATCAAAGAAGCTTTAACTTCAATGTGTCAAGAGGTTCTGGGCCTAAAGAAACACCATCATAAGGGGTGGATCTCCATAGAAACACTGGACAAGATTAAAGAAAGGAAGAACAAGAAGGCAGCAATTAGCATTCGAATGCATTCTCATCCTTTAAGCATGAGGGAGGAAACACCGTATTTCTATGCTCTAAATGGGGTTTAATGAAACTGTTGAATATTAAAGGGAAGGTCCACCGTCAAAATGACCAATAATGTATCTCAGTATTACCAGAGCAAGATTTTCTCGGTAGATATTTTTGTTTCCATTAGCGTAAGACTTAAGACCACATCATCAGCAAACAGTAATAAACCCGACAGTACTTGCTGAAGAAGGTTGTTTATATAAATTAAGAAAAGAAGGAGTCCCAGTTATGAACCCTGAAGGACCCTACAAGGACAATCCGTAGCCTGAGAAAAACTAAACTTTACCCTGGCCTCAGAAAGTCGATTATCTAGACGTGAAGTAGGCCAATCAATTAATGGCGGCTGGACACATCTTGGTTTAAGCTTGTTTATAAGACATCTATGATTGACCCTATCATTATCTTCCGAGAAGTCAAGGTATATAACATCAACCTTCCCCTTGTAAACGAGATTGCCTGTCTGTTTTTCTGCCGCGGTCAGCAGTTTGTTTACACAAGAATGGCTCTTCATGAAACCGTGACGTTTGAGTGAAAAGAAGCTAATGGATAGCATGTAGTCACATAGAAGGTTGGTCATCAGGGACTCCACAATTTTTGAGGATGTTTAGGAAAACGCTACCGGCCAGTAGCTGAAAGGTTTGCTACGTTGGCTTCCTTTAGGAACTGGTGTAATGTAATCCAGTTTCCAATTTTCTAGTACCGTACCTCGGCTTTAGGAATATGAGAACATTATGCTAAGTGGTTTTGTTAGTATCAGAGCCGCATCCCTCAGTATAGAATAATGAACCATATTCTGGATAGAAGTGTTCTTGTTCATATGCTTGAATTTCTGAAAAATCAAGTCAGCTTTCAGGTTCACTTATGGGAGTCCCTTGGAGTTGCTGGTAAAGTTCTCGTCGATGAAGTTAGCACGAGACGGTCGAAATGTCTGAAAGTGTCGTTCTCCTAGGAGGTCGGTAGAGTCACAGTCATTGTCGGTTGAGTCATTAGGGTCTAGCAATTAGGAAACTCCGATTCTAGCATGTTGAAGAGGGGCTGCACAATAGAATGAGCTTTTCGGATTGAAGACAAAATTATCTATACCTGACTATTTAGAATAACTAATAAAAATAATTTCTTTGCAAATGACCGCTGAATGAGCCAACATAGGTCAATCAGCCCACTTTCTTGCTCGTGAAAACTGATTGGATAATTGGTCTTGTTCGTGATGACTCTCTCATTATCATAAACCTCAAGGACAACCCTGACCTTCCTCTCAGTTTGCAGAACAAAATGACAGGATGTTCTGGGGTGAATTGAACAAGAAACTTGAACTTCCTAGAATAGAGCCTTTGACGGTCACACGGGAAAGGAATCTAAGCGTCAAAATCACCCAAGGCTACTTCGTGTAACACTTAAGAATGCTACCAAAGTAGATGATGTCCTGTTAGCTAGTCATTTACTGAAATCCGATGGGAACGTAAGAACACTGCCACACATACCGTATTCTGAACGCAATCTCATCTGGAACATCCCTAAAGAATCTCGCGAGAAGTTTTTCCGCAGAAGAAATATAATTGTGCAAGGTGTGTCGGAAAACATGGACTCTAGTCAAGTAAACCCTGATATTAGGGAATGCAAATTCATCAAACAGTCCTTGAGGCTCAAAAACGTACTGACCCAACATGTGACGAGAATAGCGGAGAAGAACGGTGATTCTAGACCCCGGCTAATGAGCATAACTCTCCCATCCTCCCATATGGCGGCTGCAACTCTGGGAGCATTTTATAAGAACAGACGCCCGTTGCCAACTGGAATCCACATGCATTCTGACAGGCTATATGAAACCAGGACCAAGCACAAAGGCAAGTCGGGGCTGATTACTCCACTTGTGGACTGTCTCGATGATAAAAAATATGTAGAGGACAGAGCCTACCAACTCGGCAAACCTTATACAGGTAGGCTACCTGTCCATTCACGTAAGGCTGACACAGACAAACAGGACAAAGCTCACGCGTTTCAAATTGAAAGCATAAACTGCTTATACATGAACGCCGCGAGTCTACCAAACAAAATGGATGAGCTACGTGAGCTTAGCAATGCTACTAATGCTCATCAGATAAGAATATCAGAATCTTGAGTGTCTTCTCAGGAGCTAGCAGTACCTGGGATGTATTTGTTTCTCAACGATAGAAAAACAGGAATTGAGATTGGAGTAGCAGTATATACACAGTCTTACTTGGAGGCGCACCTCGAGTTTAACAATCTTGAGGAGTCCAAATGGTGCTCTGTAAGATTGTCTACTACTTCGAGGTGCCTAGTCGGAGTCATATATAGGAAGCCCACTGCCGATATCGAATATGACAGTCGTATGCTGGAAGGACTGTCCCGCTCTACACATCTCGGTTTCACTCATATCCTGATTCTAGTGGACTTCGATCTCCCTAGAGTCAATTTCGCGGAACATACGTATATTGGAGGTGAAAACTCAACTGAAGCTCGGTTCTTCAAACTCATTGAAGATTTGGGATTATACGAAAATATGAAGTCGGCAACTCGTAGGAGAAACAGTCAGACACCGCCGCGCTTAGACTGTGTATTTACAAACGAAGAATTTCTAGTTGACAACCTCTCAATCATGGCACCTCTGGGGAAAAGCAGTCACGCCATTATAGCCTTCAGTTTTGTCAGCAAAGTTGATCTAAGATTTCCCACCAACAACATGCGCTGGAATTTCAAACGATTGAATGTGTCAGCTCTACAGGACTATCTACAACAGGTGGATTGAGATGTTCACTCTCAACTCAGTGTGGATACTCAATGGGACTTCTTACTGCACACGCTCTCATTTGCTACAAAGCAGTCAGTTCCTCAAACGGTCCTCAATAGCTACAAACAACCAACAGTAATCAAGAACCACACTCTTCGCCTGTTAAGTCGCGAAAGGCACTGTTGGGCAGAATACAAACGAACTGACAACGATGGAGCGTACAGGCAATACAAACATATGAGGATCATAAGCACAACGGCTATAAGAGAAGACAAGCTTCAGTACCAGATAAAGCTTATAGATAAATTTGCCTCCAATCCGAAAAGCTTATTCCGTTAGGCAGCCACTCTTCGTCAAGCCAAAACTGGAGTTTCCCAGCTGCTAGGTCGTAACGGCCCGACCAATAACGGCGGCGACGCCGCTAACCTTTTGGCTGAACAATACTCTCGAACATTTCAACCGACCCACATCAACTATACTGAGGACAGCTTCATCTGCAACGGCACAGGACTTTAAATAGTGAACCTGAGCGCTGACTTGGTGTTCCAAAAACTACAGCACCTAGGAAAATACATTTCTCCTGGCCCAGATATGGTTCATTCTGATATACTGAGGGAAGCAGCCTCAACTTCACTTTATCTCAGGCTATGGAATGTCCTAGTGTGATCCCCCAGGGCTCAGTACTAGGATCTCTTCTCCCCTTGATCTACATAAATGATCTTCCACAACAGGTAACGTCGGATATATTACATTTTGCTGATGACGTGAGACTTTAAAGAAAGAGATACGCGGCCATGACGATATACAGGCAATTCAGGAGGATCTGACTCGACTTCAAAGTTGGGCAGACGATAACGGACTTACCTTTAGCACTTCAAAGTGTAAAGTAGTTCATCTGCGACACGTCGCAGACTATAGGTACAACTTAGGAAACTCTTCTATAGTAGTATCTCAACTCAAAAAAGATTTAGGAGTTCTGGTGCCCTACGATTTAAAGTCTTATGCTAACTGTGACAAAAATGCCTTTCGAGCAAACCTTGCACTGGTAACATTGAAGCGCATTTTTGGCCAGTTTGACGGAAGATTTTTCCTTATAATCTTCAACAGTTTTATCCGTCCCCATTTGGATTAGTATTTTGTCCCTCACTCCAAAAGGATAAGGACACTCTGGAGCGTACCCAACGGCAAGCCACAAAGTCAGTTCGAGGACTCAAATTTAAACCTTATGAAGAGCGCCTCCATTCACCTAACCTTTATCCATTAGAGTACAGGCGTCTTAAAGGTAACCTTCTGATGGCTTAAAGTATCCTTAACACTTCTGGACATCTTCTTAAACACCTACTTAAGCTTAGTCACAATACCAACTTAAGGGGTACCACCCAGAAATTGGAAACACAACATAGCAGAACGGACTGTAGACACAACTTCTACTTCTTAGGAATTGTCAAATGCTGGAATTCGCTTCCGGCCGAGCTAGTCCAAGCGACTTCCCAGAAGTCCTTTAAGAGGCAACTTGATCTATTCTTCAGGTCTAAGGATAGTATATTGCTATGATTTACCAATTTCTTTTTCCTCTTTTATCATTAACATACCTAGGTTCCTGCCTGGAGTTATTCGTGATCTCCTGCTACTAGATACGGAAGCCTGTTAAGCGAAAGCTTCTTCTACTCCGTCCACAACCATTTGAACCACTTGAACCATTTGTTTAAAATCACCTGGAGGCGCTAGTATTCACTGCAAGTAGCTGAATTGCTGTGTAGCCATGGGTCACGAAAACATTTGGCACTCACGTCCGAAAAATTATGGTCAAGGCAGTAGATGCTGTCGTGTTTGTTCCAATCGACATGGTTTGATCCGGAAATACGGTCTACATATGTGTAGACAATGCTTTAGACAGTATGCTTCTGTAATTGGTTTCAAGAAGTTTGACTAATAATACAGGTTATCATGGATTAAATGTTATTGTTATTAATCTCATTTCCTTAAGTTTGACTTCACAGTATTTTTCCGTTGTAGTACTGTTCTTGTATTGTACCGTCAGGATATAACGCACATATTTTACTTAACACAGCCCCACTTGTTTCTGTTCTTGTGCTATATGGTAGTATGTGTATTTAAATTTATGGCCCTCACCTTAATATGTACAGTGTCATATCATTAGACTGACTGATTAGCTAGGGTCGCCAGCCAGCAACCAAAACAATAAAAATGCCTCTACGGATCTTACTATGAGTAGATTACAACTTCAAGCAATAAAAGTTTACGTATGAACCTGTGATCAAATTTAGGCAGAACGTTGCCAGTTGAAGTAAGACAGTATGACCTCGTCATGGGATTCGTAGTGATTTTATTTCCTAATCCTGCATATTGACTAGTGATTACAGCAAGTCAATCAGACAGTATGGTGCTGCATGCATTATAGTCATGATTGTCTCAGCAGTACTTCCAAGCCTTTGTAAATACCGTTATCCAAGGAATCCAGTTCGGGTTTTTCATTGAGTTCGTTAAGCTTTCCATCATGGATACCCGCCCCGTGATTATCACGTGTCGCATCCAAGCCTTTGGTCACTAGTACCCTAAGTATCCAACACAAACCCCCTGACTTTTGTGGCGAAGAAATGCCGTTTCCCTCAGCCTATGGTAGAGGTCTCATCCTCCATGAAGCAAGTTACATTTTTCATATTTTAAGAATTAATCTACAACCTCCAGATATATTTTAATTACCAACTCAATTTCTTTGTCGACGGTTTTCTGGAAACAGTAGAAATCAAAGTGGTACCCAGTAGCTTTCACATCATTATGGTGTAGATCGTATTATTTGGAGGACAGATTTTTACTGAAGTATAGGAAATGCTGCAACTACGGCCATCGACCTCAAGTGATTTTCCTTTCTGTTACTGGGGCTGTCAATACTAATCATATAGATCAGGTCACAATAGCTGTGGCTGCAGTGGATTTCAAATTTTCCCATTTTTGGTCACACAGAAGGCGGTACTAGTGATTAATAGTTAATATCTAGTTTAAGATATTTGTAACTATTACGTGGTCCATCTTAGATTTTTTATAGGTGTTAAATCACATTTTATGCTTTTTCTCTGACACCTAGACGTTCAGTCACTATAATCCTCATAATCATAAATTAGGTGATCCGTTCCACTTCCTGTTTATAAATCGATCTAATTTATTGCTGGACGGGACTGTTGCGGTGAGTACTATATCAATAAGTAATTGGTGTCTTGTCATCTGAATATTTTTACGGTTATCGACCTCATTGCAAATATTACACATTAAGTGTCTGGTTACGATCTTTCCTAATTGTCATAGTAGTGTCGTTGTTAGTTTCGATTACCTGAATCGTTATTTACAAAAGTAACGAGGTTTGACGTACATTAAATTTTGAAGAATCAATTACCATGACCATCCCTCAGAGCTTACAGCTTGATACTTTGTTCAGTCCATCTGATGTCTTAATTTTTGAGCTTTTATGTCATCAGATTAAACAATTACTCGACCATAGTTTCTGAATTCCAGCGAAAGATGTCTGATTTGTCAACTTTCGCCCCTCGGACATAGTGTCTCGTTCGTCAAACTTCCAGAGGAATAAAATCTAAAGTTTCCTTTATAGCTGTTTTAAGTAGATTATATAGAATGGCAAGTAGTTTGCCGTGGCGTACCCACATTAGTAACTATGTCTTATGAAGACATCAGTAAATATAGGGTTTTATTAGCCAATGACAAGCTCTGTAATAATAACATTGTTTTAAACCGGAAACAATGCAGTAAGATAACAGATATAAAAGTACGAGTATGGAGAAAACGGTATGTACATCACCATGTTACGCACGCAATTTCACAGACATCAAAATCTTGTTAGGTAGTAAGCGGGGTTAAATCAATCAACCCCATAAGCTCATTAATACGCCAGAGTTCCGTATATGGTATAATGGAGGAAATAGATTAAGTAGTGTGATACATTTATATACATCAGGCTCTTGGAGGCAATGAAGTAAATGGGATCAGACCATCTGTGCAGCGGTAAGGGAGTAGGTGTGATAGCGCTTTGGAGTGTTGTGCGGTGCTTATAAGTCTGAAACCATCGATGTAAATCACTAAGTTGCAGAAGCCACATCTCCAGGCAAAGACCAAATACTGCAATATGCTTGAACGTAAAGTATTTGTCAACCTAATCTTAATGAAAATAGTTCTGACTATCACTGGGTATCTTGATGCTTATCAGCCTTCATACGTATACACCATACCCTATTGTGCTCTGTATTTGTGGACCGCAACCCATACAAGCTGAGGTTGTCAGGTGACTGTTCGGTCGACATTGATACCACACAATCGCTCACAACCAGTGGTAACACCCAGCTTCTTAATTAGTCGTATAAAAAAGCAGTCATCGTCAGATTTTTCAAAAACCTTGCATCCAAAAGCCGCTCAGTAGTTTATTGCTAATGGTAAGAGCCAAGTATCCCATCGTCGGAAATGATTGCAGTTATTGCTAATAAGATAAAAACGTAAAAAAAGTTGTTTTTGTTGTCTGTGTTACCTTAAGTTTCATCCCACGGCACAGACTAGTAGGTCAGATAATAATGTGAGAAAGAATGAACATATGGGGTAAAAATCTAAATTACCTTATGCATGATTCTGATGAACTAAATTTCCGGAATATATCACGAACAAAGTGAAGTATTAAAATACTAACCACTCATACCTTGGGATGCAACATTTTCGTCAAGAGATTTGCAAACCTTAAGCTTAACTTTGGAAGGGTCAAGAAAGTGCAGCCTATGACGAAATACATGGAATACTTCATAAATTAGTGATCGTTTACAGTGGGAAAGTATTTTAAAACCCACTTAATAAGTGAAATTATTGTCTTAAATAACGACCTGTTACCGGTAAACGAATTAGCTGAAGGGAAACCTCCAGTACGAGAATGAGTGATCCGATCTTGAATCAACTATCAGTAACGAGCTTCCTTGGTAGTATGAATGGACTCCATTTTTAAAGTCAGGATCTTACCATTACGGTTGTGTGTATTTTTCATCGGATATTAAAATCGAGACCTCTTTGGTTTTCTACCGGTAAGTAGGCTGTATTTTAGGTAGCAAATAAGACTAAATCAGATTATATGAGATCAACAGATATGAAGTGAGAGTTACAATCTTTATTGTTGAGTTCTGAATGGCTCACCTCAAAAAGTTAGGTTGAATCTAGTCGAACTATTAGATTGGTTTGGATGTAAGTTCTCATTGTGCAATTCTCTCATTAAGTGTCCAAAGGTCACTGATTCGTAGCAGGAATTAAGTCTATCTACCAAAGAAGTGATATTTCATACTATGTCGATAGAGATAACCTTCAAGCCACAATTTATTAAACAATTCTAAGCGGATGTCTGGCGCTTTAACCGGGTTGGTAGACACGAAGGTTCAACATAGGGGGGTTGAAAGGCCCTGGTCCCAAACCAATGGTGTATAGGGGCCCCAGGGAACAAATGCGTATGAACCTTTTGTTGGTCATCCACTATCACGGGACTGCATCTCCTAACTTTGCTCCACTGTAGATTAGGTCGATAGGTCAAAGGTTCGGGGAGTGGCCTGAGAAAAGCAGCTGTTTCAGTTCGGACTCCCAGGTAGTATTTCAGCCCTCACACATCGTATGGTTTGTGTGGCGCATATGTATTCGGTGTCTTCTTGTACCAATGTCTATGTGTTTAAATATAAAGCTGACAGTTTAAAAAGCATCCCAATAAATGATGTCCGTGAGGTGTCATACTCATCTCTAACAATAAATACAAGTGACAGATGGAATACATAATCATTTAGTGTCTAGAACAAATATAACCGGTCCAGACTACAGCTAGCTAACTCAGTCAGTCAGCTACAACGTGCGACCAGGCACATATATGCATCGGTTCAGGTTGCCATACCTCATTAGCACAGCAAGATGAACACCGGATTCATAGGAGTGGTTAGGTTAAAGGTGGTAATATATAGGAGAAAGATTGCATATAAGGATACAGTACCGGAATATAGAATTAGTTCGTAAAAAGAAAGATATGAGGTGATTTTAATCTCTTAGTTTGAGGGAAGACAGGGAGTGTATGCACCGACGCCATTGTGGTCGATTCTGAGCCGTCACCAAGAGTCTCCAACCGTCGGTTACGAAAGTCACGCGGACCCTAACCAAGTAGTCTGCATCTACCAACATGGCTCAGACTAGAGGTTAGTGTCTTAATGCGCTGATGCCACGTTTTGGTTTGGCCGCCCCTAATTCTCTTCCAACCATCTCTAACACCCGTTAGCATTGCACGTCGTGGTAATCGGTGTTCAGGCATACGTGACCCAACCATCTCAGTCTATGAAGATTAACAACCTCATCAACTGATTTACTATCATTACCTAATACCCTGAGTCTAACCTCACTATTACTTACCCGGTGATCCCAACAGACGCCAGCAATATTTCTAAGGCATCTGTGGTCAAATACTAGTAGCTTACGGGTGTCTCCTAATCTTAAAGGCCATGTTTCGCTGCCGTAAAGTAGAACAGAACGAACTGCCGCGCAGTATACTCGTCCTTTTATTGATAGATGGATATCTCGCCTTCGCCAAAGGTGACGTTAGTTGGCAAAAGCCAAACGAGCTTTTCGAATCCGTGCTGAGATTTCGTCCGATACCAGCCCATTAGGGCTGATCAGACTTCCAAGATAAGTGAAATTGTCAACGCTTTCGACTATTTCACTCCCTATCCTTAGTTCAGGTGTTGACACAGACCAGTCCTGAAGCAACAACTTGCATTTAGAGGGAGAGAAACGCATTCCTAACATTCTGGTATTGCTGCTTAGTGCTAACAAAGACTCTGCATTTTAACAGCGTCTTCACCAAACAGGACTATATCATCTGCGTATTCTAAGTCGATAAGTGGACCTCCTGGAAGGAGATCAATACCCGAGAATTCAGTCGACGAGAATGTTATTTCCACCAGTAGGTCTATGATGAAGTTAAACAAAAATGGAGAAAGTGGACAGCTTTGACGGACACCACTTGAGGTTGCAAAAGTAGATGACAGTTTGCCATAAGCTCTGACTCGACTAGTAGTGTTCGAGTAAAGAGCCTTTACAAGGTTTATATACTTCTGGGGTACGCCTTTCAATGATAGACACTGCCACAGAATCTCGCGGTCTACAGAGTCAAATGCTGTTTTTAAGTCAAGAAGCACCACCGTTGTCGGACTTCGATAAGCATGTCTGTTGTAGAACCTCACGAATGGTGAATATGTGGTCGATGCAGCCACGACCAGGTCTGAAGCCAGCTTGGTTTTCTCGTGTTTGCAGTTCACGAGTCTTAGTTAGGCGTTTGATAATTATCGAGGCTAGTATTTTAGATACTATATTTGTTAAACTAATCCCTCTGTGGTTGTCACAGGATGATTTTGACCATCTCTTATATATTGGGACGATAAGTGATTGCGACCAGTCAGATGGGATAACGTCTAACTCCCAGATCTTAGCTAAAATATTAATCAACCTAATCGCTAAAATTGGACCACCATCCTTAAAGACCTCTGGACCAACAGCCCTTACTCATTTCAGATTAACTATAGTCTTCTCAATTTCAGCAAGAGTTGGGGGACCTACTTCAAAGTTCTATTCACATTGTCTGGCAATGGAGGGTAGTTGTAGAGTCGCTGAAGGTCAGCTGAACTGTTCCCTAGTGTTCCGCCCATCGTTCTAAACGTCTGGACTGGGAGTAGCTAACTCAACAAAACCTCAAGTCACCAATAAGACAATTAAATGCACATACATGTGTACATTCCTAATATACAATTTAACAGCAAACAGATATTCGGAAACAAAAAACAAATTACTTTATTCGATACTGTTATTATTGTTATTATCACTAGTAGTAGTTACTATCTGTTATCACTGTCTTATCTCAAAGGCAAACAATATACATAATTATATATTGTTTAGTCAAACAAAACAGAATTTTGACAAGAGGGAATTGTAGACCAAAAGAATGAGCGAAGAGAGGGAGGTGGGCGCAAGTCAGAAAATGTGAACACCACAAGTAATACGCGAAATAAAATATTTCGAGTATGAGATAGAAAAAAGAGCAATACATAATAGCCAGAAAAGATTAAACGCATTAGAAGACATTTAACAAAAATGAAGCAGAACTATTCAGTTAATAAAACCGTCGCTTTCTGTAAAGAAAGCATCCATCGTCAAGTACCTCATTCTTCACACGTACACACAGAGAACGAAGTTATTTTATGTGAGGATCCATTGGTGCACATAAGTTAAAGTGTGAGAAAAGCTGTGTCGAAACACATGTTTTAGAGGAAAATATATCGCACGAACCAAATACGCGACTGAAAGAGACATGATACATTTGAATTAAAGCAGCAATAATAGCAGTAATAATATTCGTCGAAAAAAGAACAATGAAATGAAGCAGTGCATAACATGTTTATGCAATTTTGACCAACAGGCCTGTTTATCAGTTTGCATTTACATACACACACCTTCAAGAATTAAGACAAGAAGAATTAAAATAGAACTGAAGAAAAATGAAATACATAGTTAAGTACCAAATGTTTATATTTATAAGACAAGACTACAATTGAATACAATAGATTTAGTCATTGGCGCACATGCAACCATGAATGTAAGCGTTAGGCGTAAAATTCAAATGTTTACTGCATGTGTGCATATATATACTGCGTATCAACACATTCATATCTGCACATGTCGATCTAGTAATAAGTTGTATATGGAGCAGAAAAAAGCACATTTATGAATTGAGAATGTATGTTGCCTTGTCATGATGGACAGTAGTATAGTAATAATAATAGATAACAGATTGAGGAATTAAAATCGGCAAGGCATGAAAGAGAAAATACAAGGTGACCATAGTTTTACTTAGAAAAGAAACACAAAATGAGATTATGCAATCAGAGATTAACGCTGGAGGGAGAAAGAGAGACACACACACAAAACTGTGTGGCACAAAAATACATACTATCGAGAGAGAGAAAAAACAGGATATTAGAAGACGAAATGGAAAACAATATGATGAATAGAAAAAAATCGATTTATTTCCCTAATTCACATATGGAAAAATGTCTCTTTTTTTCTTCTTGAATTTCTATTGGAAAATCCAACACTAGAGAGTAGTTTTTTTTCTTCTTTGTTTATCCACAAACGAATGAACTCAAAAGATATGATCATAATATTTGAATAGTGACAAAATGAAGTTATGCAAATAAGAATGAGTACAAATATTTGCCATATTCCCTTCCACTTCTCAGTGAATTGAATTACATAACAATGAAACAATATAGATAATAGTTTATTTCACCTTATCAAACTTAAGTATTGTTGTAAATATATTTTATTTCAAAATACATTATTTGTGTCAAAGCACAAAGCGTTAAAAATAATGAATAGAAAAACACAAGCATACATAAATACATACATACATACATACAAAAAGAAAGCATTAAATAATAATCATTTCATAAATTTAGTAAGAGCAACAAAACATGGCAGCACATAGTTTATTTAATTACTGATCTATACTCGTTCCATAACAACAATAACAATAACAACATGATACGAAATATTGATCATCATTTGAACTAACCGCTACTTCTATCATTGTTTCCGATTAAAGTACTATAATTTGAAAAAGATTTTACATACAAAAATGTTTGAGAGAGACAGAGACATAGTCGAATGGAACTATCATCATTATTATTACTAATGAATTGTTTTGCCTGTTTCAACATTTGATTTATTTAATTTTAGGCATTGAACAGATAAAATCAACTAACATCACTCGTATGTGTTATTTTAAAAAAAATGTGTATTCTAGTTATTTATGAAATTGTTAAGCAAGTGTATCTGTATCTCAAAGTAAGTATTAACATTTGAATGAAGAGAAATGTAAAAGCATTCGATTATACAACTATTCTTTTGTAGATTACAAATGGGAGAACAAAACCGAAAAGAAAACACAAAGAAAAAAATAAGATAAAAAGGTATTTCACAACAAATAAGAAACGAATGTGAATTATAATTGTACGATTATTATTATTATTATATAATGTGTTATTTGTGAAAATACTTTCTGCATTGTAGACATGCCATCTAACACTCGCTCACAGGTTCTATGCAAGTGTACAACATGATTCTTAAGCAGTAATCGAGAGAGAAAAAAAGAGAAAGATATGCACTCAATTGAATGATGAATAACTGCACCAAAAACAAACCATACATAAATCAACACAACCAATAATAATAATAATAATAGACAAATATCAAACAAAGAAAGGAAACATAGAACAAAGAAAATAAACAGACCAACAAATAAATAAAACAATTAGTCAATTAATACAAACCACATCCTTTTAGATTATTTGCTATAATCACATCGGTAACAGCATCGAATACAAACTGGATATTATTTGTATCAGTGGCACATGTTTGATGACAATAAATTTCTTTGTTAGGTGATCGGTTTTTTGCTTCGAATGACGCTTGAATATAAATGGCTGCTTCTTCATACGTTTGTTTACCTATTTTATATATGTATCAAAGAAAAAAAGGATGGTTGTTAAGCGTCGATACCACATCAGACAAAATCAATGGGATAATGAAAAAAATTGGCCAGATTTATGTAGATGGGAACATTTTCTTAAAAAAATCATTTTCCTGATAGATTTACTGACATTATATAATGGAAATTGTTTTCTGTTTAGAAAATTTATTCCTCTTCCACTCATCGAAAAAAGACAAAAATTCGGCTACTTATGAATGATGAATAATTGAGATTTCAAGTGAACAGTGTTATCTTTATTTATTATCTGGTTACATTTGTCTTATAGCTTCAAACCATATCATCGGCATATCATGATCGGAATACAAAGTGAAAGTGTTAACTGTTATATACAACTTGCAGATTACTACATCCCCAGTCCAATAAATATGTGAACTAATTGTCAAAGATTTTGGTGAAATTGAGAAAGAGTACGCCGTTTTTTATGGAGATAGTTTATTTAAAAATAGCTCGTTTTTAGGTTGATCAAGCATTTCAGTGGGGTGTTGTGAAGATCTGAAAGATGTATCAAAGCTAAGATGGCTATCAACCCCTTGTGTTGATGAAAAACATATGACGTGTACTGCCTATTAAACAGAATGTGTATTACTATCATACACAAATCTTTTGTACATGGCTTCTGAGTTAAAATAATTTCTTGAATGAATTTAGGTTAGTTCCTAAGTGATTCGAATTGTAGATCACAAACAAACTGTGTTTGCTCATAATCAACACCCATTTGCAAGTTGTTCAGGAAACATAATTTTTCTTAACGCCACAGATACACTTTGTGTTAATGTGTGTTAAACGACTTTACTATAAAATTTATCTGCTGACACATTACCGACAGATTAATAGTCTGCCAAATAAAATTTAACAACTGTTCAAATAACACAGGCATATGAAAAATCTGCCTGCTCATAAACCTAACCTACACCAGGTAAATGTCCAGGGCATTATGTGCAATATGTAAATACTCAGAACTGCTAAAATTCAAACAAGTACATTAAATAATTCATTAGTACTTTTTTTAAAAATCTTCCCATTGATGTTTAGGACTGCAATTCATCAATCTTTTTTTAGCATATGTGCATCTTATGCACTAAATTGCACAAACCAATTGCTAATATGAACTTAGTAGCTCAGTGAATAAAACGTTTCCGTTTGAACCGACAGATATTGGATCTGAATCCAGGAGTGAACATCAACTCTGGGTTGCAGGTGAATTCAGCTGACCAGTCACAGATTGAACGAAACATGCCAGCCACCATCCAACTTTCCTCAAAGCGCATCAAGTAATTATGATTTGTTTTTCAGTGGCCTTTATTCTTTTGCATTATTGATAATAAAATGCGTGTTTAACTGACAAGTAAGTCAAATTGATACAATTTCGAATAATATTTTAAGTATATAAATCATACTATACCATTAAATCACTTGATCATAGTTGAATCTATGTTTTCCAATTTATTAGATTTGAGTGGTGAGTCAGTGATGTGATTGAAAAAGACCCATCCCTAACACTTGTAACACCATGGGGTGTCTTATCAAGTTTAAGTGGGATGAACTCTCGAGAAAGTAACGATGGGCCTATTCTGTGGTCTCGTCACGGAGAACAAACTATTCCTTTATTTCTAACTACCATGCGTGGCAGGAGACGTAAATGCTTCTATGAATTTGGTGTTCACCTAGTTGTGCTACCTTGATGTGGTGGTCGGGCTTGCCTATCGTGATGAAGCAACCGAGCTATACTGGCTGGAACAACCGTTCCTCAAGATCCTACCATGTCAGACAGATCGGTTGAAGAGCGGTAAGACTAAAAGCAACAAACCCAAGGTCCGAAGGCAAAGTCGTACTGACTGTACAGAGGTACGGCGGCAGTAAGGTGTTTCCTTCAAACAACCAGCATGACAGCGATGCTGCCTTCCCACAAAAAGGGGTGAGTTAGAAAAGGTCGACCCTAAAAATGTACACCTCACCTCATCCCACGGATATCCGTCTCCGGCGGTAAGGTCTCAACAAGTACGGAGCTAACACAAAAATTACCCATAAAAAGGTCGTGTGTGACCGACCTCAAGCAGTTGTCCATTGGGCACTGCGGTCACGCTCCCAGGTCACTAAAACCACCTTTAATACAATTTCCTTTTCAGGTACCTCCAGAACAACCCTTCCACGGTGTGGGCAACCGAGAAGTGATAACCGCCCTCATACTTGTAACAGCACTCAAGACCACTGTATTCATAATCAACCTCCCTCTTCAATTCCTATTATTCCTCCTACATCGACTTTCAACTCTAAATTTCCTCTTTCGGCTTCCTCCTCAAGTATCACCATAGCCAACGATTCTAGTGCTCAAAACACTGTCCCAGGTCTACTGGAACTTCGCTCCAAACTATACATTGGAGCTTTCAACGTACGAACCCTATGCCAAATCGGTCGGCAGGCTTCCCTGGCTAGAACCCTAGAATCTCGTACCATTGATGAATGCTGTGTCTCTGAAACACGCATACAGGATTCCAGTGTGGTCATTCACTTGACCTCACCTTGGCAAAACGAAGAGCCAACGAGATACACCCTCCGTGTATCTGGTGACCCGATGGCCAGCTCTCGTGGACTGTCAGGAGTAGGCATAGCACTAAGCATGAGGGCGGAACAAGCACTGTTAGAGTGGATCCCCGTTAACAGTCATCTATGTGATGTTCGGCTAAACGGCTCCGTAAGAACTCGGAAGCATAAGGATACACATCGTTGCCGACTGCAGCTCAGATGAAATGAAAGATGAATTTTATAGAAAGCTAAACGCTCAGACATAGTACTCGTAGCAGGTGACTTTAATGCCCAGATAGGTAGTTTAAACCAAACAGAAAGGTATTTAGGTAGGTAGTTTAGTATTCCAGCACAGCGAACAGATAATGGTGATCGTCTGCTGCAACTGTGCACAGACAATCGTTTATTTTTAGCAAACAAATTTTAAGCACAAGGAGAGACACCGTCTAACATGGCGACCCCCTACACCAAACCAACAGTGAACTCAAATAGACCATATTGCCATCAGTCATCGTTGGAGAGGGTCAGTAAAAGATTGTCGCTCATTCCGGAGTACCTGCTTGGACTCCGGCCATGCCATAATACGAGCACGCATCTGCTTGCGCTTCATTGGACGCAAAAAAGCCACACTAAAAAGGCCCATTAGAACTGAGTTGAGTAACGAGAAAACCAAAAGTAGGTTCCAGAAACAACTGAGGTCACATTTAGGTAGTTCTGAAAACGTTTGGCTTTTGCTAACTTACGTCACCTATGGTGAAGGCGAGATATCCATCGATCAAATAAACGACGAGTATATTGTGCGACCGTTCATTCTGTTCTACTTTACGGCTGAGAAACCTGACCATTAACAGTAGAAGATACTCATAAGCTACTAGTATTTGACCACGGATGCCTTAGAAATATTGCTGGCGTCTGTTGGGATCACCGAGTAAGTAATAGTGAAGTTAGACACACAGTCTTAGGGAATGACGGCAAATTACTTGATGATGTTGTGAATCTTCATCGACTGAGATGGTAAGGCCACGTGTTATGTATGCCTGAACACCAATTACCACAACGTGCAATGCTAACCGGTGTTGGAGATGGTTGGAACAAAGTAAAGGGCGGCCAAACCAAAACGTGGCATCAGTCCACAAAGTTACTAACTTCTAGTCTTAGTCATGTTGGTAGATACAGACTACTTGGTTGGGGTCCGTGGGACTATCGTAATCAATAGTTGGAGACTCTGGGTTATATGGCGCAGAATCGATCACAGTAGTGTAGGTGTATACACTCTCTGTCTTCCTTTAAACTACGAGATTAAAATCGCTTCATATCTTTCTTTCGACCAACTAATTTTTTTCCTCTATTATATCATTATACGCATCCTTTTATAATATGACTATCATTGAAGTAACTATTTCTATGAATTTGGTGTTCATCTTTTTATGCTAATGAGATGTGGCAACTTGGACCGATGCATATATGTGCCTGGTTCTACGTTGTAGCTGACTAACTGACTGTGAGGAATCTATAAGGTTCTCTCATTATTGAAATCGAGTAGAACGACATCATAGCACAACACAAATAAGTACTTATCGCACAAAAACCAAGTATAACAGGTTCGCGTACTCTTGATATTATGCCCTGCTAGGAATGAATTAGATTTCGAGTGGTTTGAATCAACAGCCTATTTGTTTGAAAGATATATTTACTTCAACTAGACTATCAAATACTTTCAGATTTCCAATGGTGGTCTAACATTGATCGATTCATAATCCCAATCAAAAACTATTCAGTTAATTGGAGAAAAAAGTATGGATACGATAGAAGCCAATTTCCAAAGAAAGAATACATACCTGGATATTCTGGGAAACAAATGGTCAATGGGGAACGTTTGATTTTCTCTTCGAATAGATCTTTCTTATTTAAAAATAAAATAATACTTGTATCAGTGAACCATTTATTATTACAGATTGAATCGAATAATTTTAATGATTCTTGCATACGATTCTGTAAAAAGAAAATAAAAAAAGGAAAATAACAAACTTGCAAATATACTACTTATTTACTACTGAGCGAAAAAAGTGAAAATAATCCATTTGAGGTTTATAAATATTTTCTTTATAAAAATAAAATTAGGTGGTAAGAAAGGTTTGTAACTTAAATGGATGATGTTGGTTGAGTTTCGTTCTCTATAGAGAACGATTTAATTTTATAGTTTTAATTGTCCTTCTGGATATTGTCGGTAGGAAAATTCTGGTGGAAGTGAGCTACATGAATTCTCTTACATATGACTGCAAACTTATTCTTTCGACGTTAATATTTCATGGTTGTTGTTGTTGACCATTATCCTATCAGTGAATGCATATTCATTTTGAATGTCATCCCTGCTGACCTTATAGTTCTCCATGATTTTGTTTTACTGGTTGATAAACTGGTTTGATTTCGATATGTTTATTGATTACTGATTGACTGAGTGCGATGCTTCCAAGATACCTCTGGTCTTCTTGGTATTTCCTTTATTCAAGATATCGCCATTTTCCCAGTTGAACATGTGTTCATAACCATATACATGAATTGATATAACTAAAGATATGTCACGACACTTGAAAGTTTGCTGGTGTTCATCCAGACGATCACACCTTGTTTGATAGTGTTTTTTTCGCAGTTGAAACAGTTTATTTTGCAAACGATGTTTAACTTTTCTACTTTTGTCATTTCATACTTTGTATAAGATTGACTGAACCGGTTTCATTGGTTTCTACAAATACCTTACTTTTACCTGAATTTTTTGCCGATGATTTTATCCAAAAAGATAATCAAAACTTCATGATGAAACCATCCAGCTCAGATGATCAAATTTCTTAGAGAATAGAGTAGTATACATTCCTCCCGGTTATTAGTAGTATGGATTGGGACATAAAAAAGTGAATACACCTACTCCTGCCTAATTATTTCAATCTTCACGATTTTTACCATTAGTTGACAAGATTCTGTGAGGAAAAAAGATTGGGACATGTAAAAGAATGGCAGTCTAAATTCTATTAGTGCGTTGAAAGTCTTTCGGATCAAACCTTTAAAGTGTTTTTCTGATTAGTTAGTTTACGATTCATGAATTTAAAAAAAACACGATTGACTTATTATTAATAGTAGCAATAGTATTTAATAACAATATTATATACTAGTCGCTAACATTGTCTTCTTTTGCTTTTATACATTAAAAATCTGGTATTCGAAGTGACTACAAGCTATTCATGATGATCTTGCTACATTTAGAAATACAAATAAAAAATATGGAGTTTATGTAAGGGGAATGTGTTTTCGAAGAGCATAAAATACAGATGCAACAGACTAACTATACGATTTATTAGTTACTCAGAATTAATATCGAATTTACTTTCATTCCTTCCTAAAACGACGACTACGCCGATCAGAAGTGACGTAATCAAACTGGTAAATTGATATGAATATCCAAGAAAGATAGTAAATTCACATTACTAATTAAAATAATAATGATTTCAACAGTTGTAGTCCAGTTGATCAGTAATAATCAATGATAAACCTAGCACAAATATGTGTTGGTCGAAGTTGCCATATCATATTGGCGCGATGAAATGAAAATTAACAAGGTGAAAATAGATCGAAATAATGTGGTAACAATAATAATGAAAAAAATTGAACATAAAGAACGCCATCCGATAAATTAAAGAGGTATGTATGAAGGAATATTGGAACTTAATGTCTAAACTAAGATAGAATGCATCATTATTAGTGAGAACGATTCGAGCCATGTCATCCAATGTCTCCAACCACTGATCGTGGTTACCGTACGGACTCCAATCATGTATTCTGCACCTACGAACACAGATCAGACTGATAGTCAGCGACCTCATGGACTGATATCACACCTTTAATTGCCTGAGCATAGTTTTCTCCCAACTTACGCTTCCATAAATCATAACATTGTTCGCTAAAGTGGACAGTGGTTGAACATATAAAACACATTATTTGATTTCAAAAAATACTACTTTCCTAACCATTAGTTCAACTAAAATAAATAACAATCAAAATTATACTTTTCTATCGTACACATAATCACTATCAAAGAGAATTACTTGTAATTCAATCACAAGATTGTAAAGTCCGAACTCCGTGTTATCTACTTTGGATGTGCTTAGTATAGTGTCAAAAATTTTTGATCCTATATCGAGAAAAAAATCAATTGTGATGATACGTGACACTCCATTGGTGAATGTCTTTTATGAATTCCTCAGTCAGTATCGAAATAATTAGTTAGTATCAAAGACCTAGAAAATTCATTTTATGTTTCCTAATAAATCAATTCCATTACAAAATTAATAAACGGATACAAAACCAATCCATACAGATCTGGATCTAGGAAAAAGAAGCCTTAGGATTCCCAGGTTAAAAAAATATAGATTTGTAAAGGAAACCCATCACGCTTTCAAATTCATGATGACTATTTTAGAAGTTCTATACAACATCATACACAAAAGTAAAAAGTAATGATTAGTAATTTCGAGAATCTACTAAAAAAATTTTAAAATCAATAGACATACTGTTGTCTCATCTTCATGTAACACTTGATCGTATTCACTCATAGCAACACAGAAAATAATTGCTGTCACATCTTCAAAGCAATGGATCCATTTTTTACGCTCCGATCGTTGTCCACCCACATCAAAAAGTCTAAATTTTATCAAAGATAAAAATAACAGGGCAATATAACACATAAACACAAGTCGAAAATAATTATTAGTCAGGAAATTTTTGTTAAACGAATTGTAACTTAGCAGGAAAGTGAAATATGTTATATAAGATTAAGCATGTGATTCTAACCTAGTGGAATAGTGAAATGACCACGAAACTCAACTGTAGGGTAAACAAAAATAAACTGAAAATACCCGAACTACTTATAAGTAAACAACTTAATTATACACAAATATTACCAAAATGGTTGATGTGTTATTTTGACCAAAGACAGAAGAACAATTTGCTTTAAAACCAATAGCAATTAGTAATCTCACTTAGAAGAGGTTAACAATCCGAGAACTTTATGGGTTCGATTGGTCACACTTCATAATAGTATATAAGAAGAAAATGAAGGAATAAAATGAAAACAAGAGAGTTTAGAGAAGTACGATAGGTTGGCTCAGTACGCAAAGAAATGATCACATGAACATTAATTTCAAACGTTAAATAAGCATCAACTTCTTAATATTGACGATGCCCAACAAGTACCTATTTCAGAAAACGCATCAAAAATCAATAAATCCAATTGTTTATGACGTATTTGGAAAAGAACATCCAAGTTAGAAGGTTTAGACACACAAAAGAATCTATCTATCAGTCAATAGATCTAACCAAAACAAATACCTATTTGAAATAAAAATTGAACATTTGTATTTTGAATAAAACTTCTTGATCTATGATAGCTTAAAGGAACAAAATATTTTTAAAAAAAAATAGTTACCATGAAATGAATCAAGCTATAAAGAAAGAACTTTTGTTATCAAAATATCATTTACTGAAAATAAAGAAATCACTGTGAAATATATACCTATTTATATGAAATGATATAAGCTGACTGGTTACACTGTAAGATTCATAGTTAATGACTGGTAGAATTTGGTTGTGTAGATAAAATTTCAACCTCTCTTATCTTTCAAAATGAAGAAGAAAAAAAGGCGAGACTATAATATATAAACAAACCAATCAGATATTAGATAGCAGGTCTCGGATTTCGGCGCAAAATTCATCCATCCGTTTGGATAAATAAATTTTTGGCATGATAGCTAATATCGATTCGTGATGAAAACCCCTAATCTAATTCCTAACCTTAACCGTCAACTGTAAATCAAATTCTAATTCCTCATACTGGTTTATAACCGTCATTCGGTCCTAGTTATTAGTTGAACACTCTCAAAGTCACCCTAGCGTCCCTCAAAGGTTGTTCACAGATTATAGTCTCATCGAAAAGAAAATAATAAAGTCTTACAGAACTAAATTTAGTCAAATGAAGTGATATTAATGACAAAATTGAAGCTGAAAAATCCACTAATTCATAGTCATATAATATACCCTTGTGGGTCAGGGTAATTTTACATTGGTTCTCAGAACCAGAAACCATCCAGACTTTCACGTGACAACTCCAACAATACAGCTCAATCGCGTTTAACAGGAGAGTCACACACTGCTAAGGCTTAAAATTTGTAGCCCAAATAGTACAGCTCAATCCCGCTTCACATGAGAACCAGACACTATATAAGTTGTAACTCTACAATCTGAATAGTACAGCTCAATCCTGTGGTGCACAGATGCCTAAGAAATATTGCTGGCGTCTGCTGGGATAACCGGGTAAGTAATAGTGAGGTTAGACGCAGGGTATTAGGAAAGGATGGTAAATCAGTTGATGAGGTTATGAATCTTCATCGACTGAGATGGTTGGGCCACGTGTTACGTATGCCTGAACACCGATTACCACGACGTGCAATGCTATCCGGTATTGGAAATGGTTGGAAGAAAGTTAGGGGCGGCCAAACCAAAACGTGGCATCAGTGCTTGAAGTCACTAACTTCTAGTCTGAGCCATGTTGGTAGATGCAGACTACTTGGTTAGGGTCCGCGTGACTATCGTAACCAATGGTTGGAGACTCTTGGTGACATGGCTCAGAATCGATCACAATGGCGTCGGTGTATACACTCCCTGTCTTCCCTTAAACTATGAGATTAAAATCGCTTCATATCTTTCTTTCTACGAACCAATTCTTCCTGCTTGTACTATATCTCTATATGCAATCTTTCTCATATATTACCACCTTTCACCTAACCACTGTTATGAATCTGGTGTTCATCTTGTTGTGTTGATGCGGTATGGCAACCTGGACCGATGCACATATGTGCCTGGTCCTACGTTGTAGCTGACTGACTGACTGACTGTGGTGCAACCACCACACAGGTACCAAGCATCCTGGTGGACAAAAATGCATTAATTAATAATAAAAAAAAAGAATTAATGTCAAAATACACATACTTGAAATTCATATTTTTAAATTGAAAGTGTACTTCCACGATACCAGTTGTTTTAACACGAGTTCTAAGAATATCTTGCTCGGTTGGCATATAATCTTTAGCACCAAGACGATCCAAATCATCAAGAAAGCTAAAAGAGAAAAGTGTAATTTTCAAATAACACAATGTCAGTTTTGACTGAACAACAGAAATTCAACTATTTATATATAGAGAGATATAAATGATTATTGACATTTAAACTGATACATGTTACATAACAGTTATTTAGTATAATAACAATATATATTACAAACACCTAAATGCTGTTCCTTTAAACTATGTGATTAAAATCGCTTCATATCTTTTTTCCTACCAACTAATTCTTCCTTCTTGTACTATGTCCTGATATGCAATATTTCTTTCATATATTACCGCCATTGAATTAACTACTTCTGTAAATTCGGTGTTGATCTTGTTGTGCTAATGGGGTAATGACAACTCGGACCGATGCACATATGTGCCTGGTCATACGTTGACTGAGAAAAATTGAATTAAAATATCGAAATGAGGATAAATAGGTCATTTTAACAAATGGATATCACTTAGTAAACCCCTAATCTCAACAGAAAATAAGTTCAAAAACAAATCGACCTACGTTCCAGAATCTGATTACTTCGACAACGGTAACAAACGATCAAGATGAAAGTGAACCCCAAGAAAATACCCTATTAGGAAGGAGGAGGTGTTGGGGGTGCTATGTCCCCAGAAATTACTTAGTAAAATTATCACTTTTGTAGTTTTATTAATGAAGTTCCAATTTCTCAAGTTCGCGCCGAATGAGCCCATTTTTACCCTCAGTTTCTATTTCCCATCTGGAAAGACCTTAAATGTCATTGATTCGTTTCCTCTTTTAGTACCCTATTTTGTGATGTTTTTCAAGGACATTATTCATTATATATATATATATATATATATATATATATATATATATATATATATATCCCGTATGAGTCTGGTTTTTCCCCTCTAGTTAGTAGGGCTGGGACTCAGTAGAATAGCTAAGCTTATCCTGTTGTTGTGTTGTTGGCTTTTGTTCCGTTCGCCAGTCTTAGATGATATCGTAATCCTTCGAAGATAGCACTATCAAGTAGTCATTTAGACGGCAACTGAAATGTGGAATTTCCAAACAGTAACCCCTTATTATGGGATCTAAAAAATTTAACAGTGAAGTAGAGAAAATGTAATATTTAACGAAGACAACATCAAAGCGGAACAACTCTCTATTATAACGACGAAGACCATGAGGTGGTACATAGAAAAGTTAAACTAAAAAGTTGTGGCAACCGATTGGGACATATCAAAGGTCTCACGAAAATGTGAATCAGAAAAATGATATCGACGGTTATCGTCACAACTAATAACTAACACTTATTCACAAAAACTAGATAACCTGATATCTGAATAGCATAAACATGTTTAACAACTTATCATCTCAATATTATTCATTGTCATGTACATATTCACAACTAATTACAACTTCGTATTCCTCGTAATATATGCTTATCACTGTAAACAGACTATCGGTTTCCATCCCCTATTTATATTCTACTTTAGAAAGTATTTAGTAATGAACCTATTCTATCATTAACAACAAAAAGCATTTAGTATGTTTACAGTAATTGGCTAGCTGTGTTGACCTTGAAAGAGACTTTGTTTTGGGTCGCAAAAAGGACAACACAGACGACAAACTTATTTATTTGTACTATTTTATTTACGAAAAGTTATCACCCAACTGTCTTTAATAATATTTATGTGAGGAAAACAATGAAAAAAAGTAGACTATTAACAGTTTTCTAAATTTAATTGATTGATTATGATGATAAAATGTTTGAGACAGCAGTAAACAACAATTTATCCTCTATAACAGATCCGTTTATAATTTGAAAGAGATTGCTGGAATGGAATTAATGCCTCGAAAACAAGTAAATAAACGAGACAGGTAAACCATAATCAAATTTACATTTACAGAAATAATCAATTGTATGAACGAACCCCGTAGAACCTAATGAAGTTTAGGTAATAGGATACTATCACTTTATTTTAAACAGTATGACCCATACTGATAACCATCAGATTGACTGTCCCAACTATTATATTAATGTTTTCCGAATCAGTAAGCTTAATATAAATTGTCAAGCAAATAATAATGTAAATCAATTATTACAAACTAAAGAGGTGTTTGAGTTCATCCAGCGTCACCAATGTTGATACACTAAAAAGCTTTTCCTTTATCACATGAACAATGAACTAGCGTCAAATTTAATGTCAATAATTGAAAGCAAAAGTGATCGAATAACGACAGTTTTTAGTGGAATAGAGAGTAAAGTTCAGTTATAAGTCAATCTTTTTTCAATTAACTGTCTTCTCCAAAATATTTACTGTTATAATTTTCATTCTGACTTACCAGATGTTCACTTAACAGTTCAGTTCTAATTATCGCTTAATAGGATTTCGGAACTCACTGTCTATTGCTCATATATAAGGGAACAAGTAAGTGAACAATACTGACGTTAAATACAGGTTAATAGGTAATAACAGCAAATCTATTGATCAGGCTACGAAACTTTATGAACTAAAATAACTAATATCCGCGTTACCAATATCCAACCACCGCCTTCTTCGAAAGATATAATCATACATATTCATACATCACTTGATTTTATATAATTTTCAAACCATGTGAAATAAGTACGACTGAAATTTCAGATGTGGTAACACTACGCTGTTTAACAACACTGGTTTTGCATTTCCTCTTTTGGCGCTTTCCATTTTTTCAGGGGGGTAATCGCCTCGGTTCAATTTAGATTGACTGCCCTGTTGTAATTATGAGATGCTGTATGTTGTGAGATAGGTATTTAGCTTGGTAATCTGGTTTGGCGATATTGTAATTGTGTAAGATATCAATAAAAGTGTTCATCGTTGGTTTCTCTACGTGAACACCATACACTTTAGCGATACTTATAATATGTTAAACATAAAACGAGTGTGTTATCGTCTATCAGCCACCATCTTTTCATGTATACTACTACTTTTTCTCATTGACATCCGATTGACAATTAGATGCAACATCGGTTGTACAACACCATAATTAACTAACAATGCAACATTAGTTTCGCAAGGATGATAAAGTGCGAATTGACCCCGCAAGTTTTGCAACCAGTTTAATGGAAATGATGCAACGACCCAAACCAATTCCTTCACGCACAAACACTCATAACGAATAGTTTAACAAGTATCTTGCTTTTGTACGCATTATTTCAATGAGAAGGTCGTTGAAACTTTTTTATGAAGGTCCCTATCGAGTAATACAGAGCGCCAAAAAATATTTCATAATCGATAGGTGCGGAAAGACAGAAAGTCTCTAGATTGATTGAATTCATCTTTCCTGGACATTCAACAAGAAGACAATAATAAGAAGATAAAAAAGGGATTTCAAATCTTTGTCTCACCGAAGCTGGAAACCAACAACAGCTCAACTTCAAACCCTATTAGTACAACCCATTCCGGTAAGACAATAAACAAGTCTAAACGTCATATTCATTATGCTAATTTTTTTCGTCACAACTTGTCAAGTTTTTCATCGTTCTGCATTAAAACAGTTTTCGTTTGTTTATACACACAATAATCCTATAATTATCAGAAGGGGTTTGTGGAGATTTTAGAAATTTTCACAGATTGAAATCATGAGTCAGTTGAAGCTGGACCACCATTGAAATGGTGGTCTGCTCACTAGTGACTGACTTCAAGAGATACTCCTGGAGTTCTAGTGGGAAGCCGTTACCAGTGGAGTTCAACCAGGTCTGTGGTGAGATATCAGCTCACTGAAGACATTGGTATATAGTGGCGCAACTTCGTGGACTGGTTGGAGTTAGACATTAACATCGTTGGATGCCGGTTCAGTGGTCTAATGGTTAAGTGCTCGCGTGCGAAGCCAGTAGTTCCTGGGTTCGAGCCCCGTGTGGTGCGGGATCGTGGATGCGCACTGCTGAGGAATCCTATACTAGGACGAAACGGCCGTCCAGTGCTTCCAGGTTTTCAATGGTGGTCTAGCTTCAACTGTCTCATGATTTCAATCTGTGAAAATCCTATAATTATCTAAATTCCGTTTAATTAGCAATCTCTCATACGTTTTCATTCAAAGTGTGGGTAGTTTTGGTTATTTTTTTTTATGAATTAGCGTCCGACCAATTCTTTGTGTATGTTGACTACAGAGTTTACTAATTTTGGGTGTTATTATTATCACTTTTCCTTTTTTTTAAGCTCAGTAAAACAAACGTACAATTATTTTAAGTATTAACATATTACATAGGCCTAAATATATATTGTGACGGAGAGAATACTTGGGATGATGTGACTTTCGAAACTATTTTTACGGACTATTATTATTTCTATTTTTATCATATAATTATTACATAATTGTATTATTGTAATTTTATATTTTCATTATTCTACGCTTTTAATATACCGACTAACTATTGTTGTACGTTTCACCATTCCTTATTTATGTCCAATTAATCATTCACCTTTTTTACTTTCGTTCTCTGCAACTTTTGACGTAGTTATGCCTATATATTTACTGCATATTCATGTTGATAAGCGGCCAGGAAATTAGTCTGTATCATTTTATGAGTTGATTTACATAAGCTATACTACCGCACTACAGCTTGCTGTGTCCTATATTATCAGACCGAAGACTGGGTTATAATAAGAGCATATTTTCTGAACCAATAAGAATAAGAATCATTTCAGGACTTTAAATCCAGGGTTTATCTTGCCAGTTGGAGTGTAGGACGCTAGTGATAACCGGAAACACGATACGTAAAGGTAAAGAAAATGCACAGGATTTTCATTGCTGAATCTGTTCTCTAGAAAATCCCGATCAATCTATAGATATAACATAAATATGTGTCTTACAAAATAGCACTACATTATTTTCCGTCTAATTTGTGCATTTTCCCACCAATGTCTCCTCCGGACAATCTAGAAGGAGGAAGATATAACAGAGACGAGTAATTTAGACCGAATTCGTGAATCATTTTGCCATTAATCACATGTTCTGAATAAATGCATTTAAGTTGTACAGTACTGGTTATTGATCATAAAATGTTGTTTAAGTCAGCATTGAATCACCTTGTACACCTTCGGTATGGTACATTTCATTATAATTCACCAAATACACGTGCTACCCATCTGACACCTTGTTCTCTAATTAATTGCTGCCACATGAACAGGATTTTAACGTACCTGTCATATTTCTTTACAGTTGGTGTTCCTGAACATTATCTTGGTTAACTATTCTGTCCCACCCCCAAACTATATATCATCACTTATAAAACCAACAATCATCAATAACAATTGTAGAATTTATTTTCTGAACCTATAGAACATCCAAACGTTGAACCCGCTTCCAAAAATATATGCTTTCAGAGGAACATCAGCACTATCTATATGAATTGCATTTTTGGTTTGCCATAAGAGCTAAAGTACTTTTTACTTTAAATCCAAAATTTCAACATTTAGCAGGAATTTCTTCAGTCTCACAATGTGTGTATATACGAAGGTATAAAAATTACCAGGAAGCAAGGATATTCTTTTTTGTTTATAATCGATGTTGTTTTCTCGAAGTAAAAAAAACAAGAGCGAAATTCAAGACAGAATTCAACGTAAGAAAACTAAATGACAAGGGTTTTTTGTACTTCTTAGGGAACTTTTAACCAATATGTCTTGAAATGGTGATCTTTTGTATATATATACAAATACAAAATATGCCTAAATAAGTAAGTACATACAAGAACGGGATATATAAACACATTCATCATAAAAACCACTTACTATTTTGCCGAATCATTTAATTGATATTCATTTGACCGTGCAAAACATTCTTGTACACCAGAATCAGCCCATAATCGTTTCATTGCATCGAGTAAATCTTCCGAAAATGGTTTTGTATCCTCCATAGCTTGGATAACATCACAAACAATACGAGCATCTTCTGCCTGATATAGTTTTATACAAAATATAAAATGTAAGTAAACAAAACACGTTTAAACAGTTAAGAGTATAAATTGATTACTACTGTTATTAAATAATAAGAAACCCTTAGTTCTTTAATGAGATCAACAATCAAAAATAAACTCAATAATTTTTATAGAATAGTGTTAAGTGTGAATTTTAGAACTTCTCAATTTACACAAAGAGATTATCGACTAAAAACGTGTTTCATTGGACTAAAGTAATCAGAAATCTCCAACTAATTGAAAAAAAAAGAAGAAATTAGTCCTGTTAATTGTTACTCTAAATGAGAACCAAAGTGTTAATAGGAAAAGTGATCAAACGTTTAAAGAAAAAATTAAGTAAATATTTATAGATTAAACTAGGTGGCATAAAACTATTGTAATAAAATGTATAGTCAACAATGATACATTACTTATTCATGATTATGGTATTTTAAAGGTGATATCGAAAATATAAAAGAAAACATGAAATTAGGGATTCTCAGTTTTCAAACAAATATTTAAACACTCCATAGACATTTTAAGCAGAGATGAATAGTGGCTAGCAATGGAATTCAGGATGTGCGTTTCGTCCTATTTGGGACTCATCAGCTGAATGTACCTGCATTTCAGAGTTGATATTCACTTTGGGACTCGAAACCAGTACTGTTCGCTTCAAACACCATTGGGTTCTGCACTTAGTTACTGAGTCCTGATAGCCACCTGCTTGTGCGATGGGGTGAAGTTTAAACTCAGTTGGGGTTGTTTTACTTGTATCTTCCCACTGTTATTTAGGACTGCAATTGAACATCAACGCTGGGATGCAGGTAAATCCAGCTGACGAGTCCCAAATAAGATGAAACGCGTGTCCCAGGTTCCACTGCTAGCTGCTATTCATCTTTGCTTAAAAAACTTGTGACTTAAGGCTATATTGAAGCGATCCGCACAGGATGTATATATGCCAAAATGAGACTGATCAATTGCAGTCCTAAATAACAATGAGAAGATACAAACAAGTAAAACAACACCAAGTGAATTTACTCCACAGATATAAGACAAAAACTAGAACTTTAAAACGATCAAAAGCTTGTTCAAGTTATTCATTTAGAATCAGAGTCAAACGAGAAATTCATAAGCACATAACTTAAAAGCTGAAATTCTCTATAAGCCCTACAATTTCCGTGAAAAATAATACTCAACCATAAGATATAGTGGATTGTCAATGAGGAAAATGATGATTGACTAATGATTTGTTCTGCTCACAATTGATTGATCACTGGGTGGTGATCAATGTCATGCTTGTCTAGTCCTTATTAGTGCAGATCGAATGCTATCGATCATGTTGCAATGTGGCCACCAGTCTAGGTGACTCGACACTGCTTAAACAATGACAAAAATTATACGACAGACTTAAGTAATGAATAATAAAAGACTGACTTATTCTTTAATTCATCACATCAGAATAAATGCTTGGAAAAGTTAAATGCATTAACATAGAAACAAATCAAAAGAATCGTGAAGAGAAAAAAATATACATAAACAGATAGAAAATAAACACACGTAGAGATTTTGAAGTGTAACAATTGAATCAGCTTAATAGAATCAAACTAGAGTATCTGATACTTTTCTAGTTTATACGATACGATTGGAAATTGTTCTGGAAATAGTAACTATACAATTTGATTTAAATGTGGACAAGAGATAATTCGATGCCATATTCCATGCTATTTGGCGACAAAATCTAGAATCCGTATACATTGCATGTGTTCATCAAAAACATATTGCTACAAATACAAGACGTGTACTCTCTACCTGAAAATTCTAAGACCCTTGCCAGATTCCCAGTTCGCTCTTAAGCAACAAATCAGCCCGACCCAATTAAATATCTATCTCCTTATTAAAAGAATATGGGTGTCCAATGTTTATTATTATGTAGATAGTTCGGTAGAATTAAATTTTTATTATCCTATGTTTAAACTACATGACTTCGTTTGAATGCTGCATTAAAGAATAGCAAAACAAAATAATCCCATATGAAAAGCTTATTTAAATGTGGTCTGATATTTAATCTTGTAGCTTTTAACCAATCTATGTATGAACAAATTTATAGGAGAAGAGTGGATGTCTAATTCCTTCATGAAGAAAAGAAACTCTACAGGGTCAAGGTCATCTAAGCAATCAAAATCGAATACATCTATCTGAAAGTAAGAAAGCTATTTCAGCTTCTCAGCTGCATCTGAACACTCACCTTCACATACAAACAGAAATACATATATACACATGTCAATAAAAATCTGAAAATATTAAATCAGGTCAAATAAGTTGAGGGAGACAGATTTTGTTAATGTTATGTTACATAACTTTACAAACGGAAATCAATCAGACTATTATATACATTCAACGTCCCAGAAATTGTACGTCTTCTTCAATTTTAACGGCAACATTTCGCATATCTTGAAGGTCATGTTAGCTTATAAAATTTCGATATGAATACAAAGAGCTAATTGAGCTCTTGCCAGCCAGTGCCAATTGTATCTCAGTCAAGATTTTAATCTGTTTACCAAAGGATTAATGTACTTTTCAACCGTAAAACATGGTCTATGTACGTAGAGGACATGGGTGGATTGCCACTATTGGAATACAGATTTTTTTCTAAACATTCTTCTCGTATCATGAAACTATCAAGTGAATCAATACAAAAGTTAAATGTAGAAATTTAAGCAGAAATGGTTGATATCTATGTTAACCTTCATTACTTGTATACGATATATGTTGTGACAAATCATCAACCCATAAAATCACTCTCACTGCAGTATGAGAAGATACAGGTTACTAGGTTGAAGTCAGTGAGAAAATAACCGTGATATATATTATGCTCAATGAATTTAAGTAATACGACTTGAAATATTCAACTATAGAATAAATATGTATTTATTCTTCGTCTTATCCTCAATCTCAAATTTCCTTCACTTATTCTACTCGTTAATGTAACATTAGCGCATTCTGTATATGATTTTACATTACTATTTGTAGCGTTATGATTATGATTAGACTTATTGTTTTTCATTTTAAAGATCCCATTCCCCAATTTGACTAAACAATAAAGTAGGTACTATTCTACATTTTATCGAATAGTCTACTTTATGTTTGTTGAATGTTTCAGAAAAGTTACGAAAATTAATGATAGTTTATGTCATCCATTGATATTGATTAGTGAATAAACGTTACAGTATGTATATATCTATAAATAAATAAATAAAAAAGAAACTGTTTTAAGTTTCCAAAAAAAGAACTTCATATTCGGTACATTACATTTTAGGAAAACAGGGATTATCTTAATTTTATAATTTTGTACAGTAACTAATTTATGATTGAGGTAAAATGCTGTAGGTCAAGGTTATGAACTCAAAGACACACTAATCAATAATGGACTGATTTCCCTAGTTAGGGATATATATATATATATATATATATATATATATATATATATATATATAAATGCATGCATATATACATACATACATATATATGCATATATTGTGTATAACAGATAATCTTACATCTATTCCATATATTCAACGATCCCAAGATTGTATACATACATACACGTCTGAGAAATAGATATTGAGCTTTACAAAATATTGATGGGAAAAAAATCATATCACCCCTATTTCAGTTGACTTTAATTTTTCACCTAATTTTTATACTAATGAAATAGACCAGTGCTGTCTTTTAATATGTCCAGTAGTTTAGTAAGCTGGTCTGACTTGAACTAAAGACTAACTATGATGCAAATTGAAAGAGTGGAACAGAATAAAAATATTATTCCTTCTCCACAATCCTTCTCTCTTTTATTCGCAATGTATCTCATCCTGATATAATGAGAAAGTATTAACAACCCCTTTATATTATGTATCGACAATCATTTTTGTCCTGACATCATTCATTCATAGAAAAATGAGATGATTTTTCATCAAAACGATCGATAGATTAGCCATTAATAACCTTGAGAGTTTGATAACCGTTCAGTTGTAAATTTAAACGAAAACTGATTAGTGTAACGAAGAGATAAATATAACGTGAAGAGTTGTAAACGTCGAATATTTTAACTAGATGACTTCCTGGAAGTCTACTAAAAAAATAGACGAACTGTGATTAATCTTATTGACAGTTTATAAAAACACCACGACGTACTTTATAGTAATGTGGGATATAAAGAATCTGAACTACAATTTCTAGTTAAGTATGAGTAATAACATTAAGACTGTAAGATTATAATACGATTTGTCAGATTATAAAGCCGAAATGATAGTGTCTAGTTCTTAGCGCTAATTAATGAGTTCTATTAATTATTGGTCTGTTTCATGGTTATTATTTCGTTCACACATTATTCAGTGACAATTTAGACTAAACATAAAGACAAATGTATGGATACCACAGCACCATTACTTTCTTCATGAACAGATCAACCTTATTTATTACACATTAGCAAATGAAGCTTACAGAAAGATTCTTTATATAAATCCCAACTGTTCAATGATGGGAAGTGATGTAGTGTAAGCAATACAAATTAAAAATTTCTACAAATCCCTCATATTAATAACAATAATGTGCTCACTAGTTTCTAATTTCGAGAGGTAATTTCATGAGTTCTAGTGAGAATAGGTGACCAGTGGCCATCAACCGTGATGAATTTGGGGCAATTACTCACTAATGTCATTGGAAGGTGCTTGTGTAATATCCCGAACTGATTAAAGACAAAATGCAAATTACAGGATGCCGATCCAATGGCACTAAGTGTTAAGCACTTGCCGCTAGACCTTAGGGTCTGGGTTCGATCACCGATATATCATGGATACGCACTAAGGAGGAGTTCCGCACTAGTTGTCCAGTGGTTCCTGACTTTCAATAGTTATTTAACTAAGGTCGGTAAGTTGTTTAAAATAAATGATGGCTATTGACTCAAAATTAAAGTGAAATTTATTCCTGGTGTTAAAATAAGTAACTAGAAACTTATGGTAATTAGAACTAAACTCTTAATGTTCTAACTCCGATAGAAAAAAATTTACGTCCAACTGTTACACAGATACTCCAACATATAGTAAGGAAAAATTTGCTTATAAAACTAAACACTAATGAACCTTAGACTATTCAAGAATTCATCCCATCCGTCCAATAATGTGAATAGATGTACCTATTATATTAACAAATAAGTAAATATCGTTTTTATTAAATCATAAATGCTTCTTTTCAACTTAATCTAAATGGGTAATTATCAGGATCCTTTTCAAATGTCAAATGATACTTTTAAACCAATAGAATGATCATTATACAGGACATTTTTTAACAAACTGTGCTGGACGAAGATTAGTGAGTTCAAAAAAAGAGAATATAAAAAATGACACAGTATTCCTTGTTTCCATGTTAAATAATATAACATAAATTTAAATACGGTCAACATGCACTAATTCACCAAAAGAAATCATCTTAGTTATTTAATGACGTTAAAAGTGCACAGAAATGGGATTATTGATTTTCAAAAAAAAAAAAAACAGAAAACATTTTGGTGCATATTTATTAATGAATTGACAAAAAGTCACAGTGATTATTGAACCTGCTTGATATCACGAGTCTAAATTAATAATTTCTTTATAATAACTGTCTCACATCATCATTTCATATGATATTTCACCTAAGACTGAATACAAGTCTTTATGTGGAAAGATACCAACAATTGATATTGATTTCAATTAAATCCGTAGATATTTAAAATCCCATCGAAAACGCCTTCCAATAATAAGAATTTTAATGAACAGATAGATAGCTGTTAAAATTACAGAACTTAATTGATTATTGACTAATTTCAGTCAGTCAATCACGACGTAGAACCTGTATGTATGAACATCTATCCGATTCGAGGTGCCATAATCAATTGGTAAATCGAGATCAAGCTGTCAGGTTAAATCCCAGAATAGTAGAGGTAATAACAGTATCAATAGTAACAGAAAAGATTAGGCGTCAAATATACGATTCGAGAAAACATAAATTAGTAAATTTTTTTTTAAAGACAAGAAGTAATAAGCAATTCAGAAGTTCAGAATTTGGGAGGGGGACAAAGAATGGATGCACCTGGGTCATTCCAAACGATTTTGAGTCATCTCATTAAAATTCTGTAAGTGTTGGTTACGATAATCACTCTGATTCCAACTCAATGGTCTAAACTTGTTAACACGGCTCAGACCAGCTGCCACTGATTTCATGGACTGATTTTATGTTTTGGTTTTGTCGTCCCTAGCCTGCTCCTACACCAAATAACATAATATACTAAGGAGAATCAAACTTATATAAGGCAGATGATAATACACCGTATTTGAAAACAAGCCGAAAAACGAGTACTCCACTGTTAATTTTATAACGGGACGAGTATTGGAAAAGTTGAACATTTGGAACTATCCTAACTGAAGTTGTTATTTTTATTTTCCTATTTGTAAGTTTTTTCGTAGTGAATAAAATGTTCTTGTGTGTTGTACTATTTTTAGGTTACTGCTAATTTATTACAGATTTATTAATCGTTATTCTCCCACCTATGGAGCAGTTATGCCAATATTGACATTTCTTGATTATGTTGATCTGTGGTCAATATTTTACTCTATTTTATTGTATGAGTTTTCAGTCATGACTGAATTCAGAATATAACAGAATCTGGCTGCTGATTTTTCTTTTCTATCAAGGTAAAAGATAGAGGAGAACTTAGGGACAACAGACCAATGAGAGCTTGAATTGAGTCTTCCCAAGGTTAGCGGTGAAGGTCAGGTGCGTAACTGGCCACGCCTAGGACACTAGACTACAGAAAAAATAATAAACGCAGAATAGAAATCAGTTAGAACTCTAATAGGTGACTTTAACACAAGATACCAATCAATTTCAAGCCGTAACAGTTCATGAAGTCATTAACTATTAAAATAAACCATGCTGATAGGTGCAGACTACATGGATGGAGTGCAGTCGATAAACGTGATTGAAAAAATTGGGCAATATGGATCACAATCCGTGACAATGGTGGGGATCTAATCATTCTTCATCTTCTACCAACTCTAGAGTTTTAAGATTATCTCGCACTTTTAGTCCACAAAATCACCTTTTTCGATTCTATTCTTCAATGTTTAGTATTTCTCACTATCATTCCAACTCTCTTACATTCCATCTCGTTATCCTGATATGGCATCCCAACTTCAGTTGAGAAATTTTATCGAGGCTCTCTATATTAATTTTGATTTGCTGACTGATCAGTTAGTCAACTAGAGCGATATTATCTCTCTACTTTCGAAGATGGAAATAGAGTTAATGCTAAGAAGTTGATTCAGAAGATTAAAGAAGCGAGAATGAATGTTTTTAACTATTTCCCTTGATATTATAAAATATCTTATGCGATAGTGTACACAAAAATCTTCAGAGTACACAAGTCCATCACTGTCAAATGTTTGAAGACTATTGTAGAGATTGAATGTCAACAAGTTCCTTGAAACTACATCTTTCTTCATTTCGCTAACCAAGATTAAGGGTTCTAGAGTTAGTTGTATCTTAGAAGTTCATTGTAGACGTCAAGTAAACTAACGGATGTTATCTACACATTTATTCAGACGGTTTCAAACTTTCCGTAACCTTTCACAATGTTTTCTAGTCTTACTGATCTTTAATTTAGAAGATGATAACGTCTTAAGGACACCTTTGATTTTAGTGAGCTGTAGTAGTAGTCTACTTCTCTTGAGAAAGACTAACTGTAAGTCTATGGACGATAAGTTAAACTGATTGAAAACATGAAGTATCATAACATCACTTAACCAACTATTACTAACCATTAGTATGAAATGAACTTTAATTAAATTCATTATGAAATAGTTTCTTTTCAAAAAGAAGGTACTCAGTGTCGATGGTGACGTCCAGAGTTGAGTCAATTGGAAATAGTTAGGAAATTCATACCAACGAATAATTTCTACAATTGCTGATGAATTATGATAAACATTATACCTTGTCCAACCAAAACTTAAGAGATATTGTTCAATTCGACTTGCCCCATCAAAACACTACAGTTTCCCTTTACTTATTTACAGATCAAAATTAACAACTTTTAATCAACACTGAAGAGAACTAGCCCATTTGACCTACCGATATAAAAAGATCCACAGTTTTAGATCATTTCTGAACCAGAAATATCCGTCATATTCAATGAAAATGTAATTAGAACAATGAGGTTTGGCGAAAGTTCTTGCATAATGGAAACTACTATATAGTAAGAGAAGCCATCATAAATAAATCGATTTTATAGATGCTGTCCCAATTGTCAATATAATCAACCCTATTTCCTGATGCTAGAATTTGATACCTGAATTGAAGTAATGATTTATTTGTAGCATCAAGCTAATGAAAATAGATTTTCCTTTACGTAATAATGCAGTGTCTAAATATTCGACTTAACATTCAGGTCTTAATTGATTGGAAAATGAGTGACCTACAAGCTAATTTCCACCAATCGCCTTTTGACTTTTATCATGTCCATTTTGTGTTCCGATTCTGCATATAAACATGTTATTGTATTATAAAATTTACCAATTCTTCTGACTTAGTGGTCTTGTCCTTGATTTATAATCATTCGAGAGCTTAAGTCAATAATACAGTCTCGTGAGAAGTCATCGTCTGGATACATCATAACAGTGTGTTCGTCTATCGATAAAGTCTACCCATTGATTCTGACACTTAGTGCTGGTTTATTTATTATTTATTTCAACACATAGATATTGGTACAAAGAGGCACCAAATACATATGTGCCACACAAATCTCATTCGATATGTGTGAGGGCTGTGATACTGCCCGGGTGCCCAAACCGAAGCAGATTAGTGTATCATGAAATTTGAGGGTAATGTTAGCAAGATTATGTAACCTAAAGGTTTGATTGTTACATCTAAATTAAATCCGGTGAAATATATAAATAAAATCTTCTTCATTGTACCCTTTGTAACGAATTTCATGATTATAGAAAATTACTTTTTGAAATATCGAAGAAATTCAAGACTTACTCCTTGTTCACTATCACCGAATTGAATTCCAAGAGTGTTCATTGCTCTGAGAATTGCAACCATCGATTGAATTGTATTACTATAAACCACCGGTTTATACTGTTTATTATCTTCTTGTGTAAATCCACCTTCATGAATAATTCTAAAGTGAAAAAACAGTAATTGAAATGAGTTGAGAAATTAACGAATAAGTTTATTTTTTAGACAAATAATCCACATAGTGACAGATAAGACGGTCAGTCATAATCAACGTCTGGTATTAATACGTGTTGGCCCAAGTTATCATACTACATTGGCATGACAAAATCAACGGTAAACAAACTAACGGCCAAAGCTTAGTAATCACATTTCTGTTTGTGTACAGTGTTATGATCCACACCGAATACATAGAATCAAGTGGCATGACTCAGCTTACTAGATTTTGCCAAGAGAGGTTATCAGAATTGTGATCCATCTAGTGTGTCGACCAAAGACGACGTATCAAATTAGCAGAACGAGATGAATAGTATAACAGTGGGAATGACAGTAATATCAATGATTATCGACAGGACCCTATCCAACCTACCAACACGGCTCAGTCCATACATAATTGTATGGTCGTTTGGTACATTGGTAACGTTACCCCAAAGAAGGATAGATGAAATATGTATGCATTAGATAAATATCAATGTTAATACATGAATGTTTAAGACTAGTGTTTTGCCTACACCAAGTCACGGTTGGCTATTTATCTTGAAAAGGATAAAGATAAGTCCCTCATTAGCATTTCACAAAATTCATCTGGAAACTAGTCACTAGTTGCTTTATTTCAATCCATGATGGACAAAAATTATTCCAAGTTCTAATAATTAGCAAATTTTAGGAATATGGGAAGCCAATCAACCTAGCAAATTTAAAATGGAGTGAGATTTCGAGCCACCTTGGTTTTTCAATGGTTCTTCTAACTGTGATACCACAGTTTGCGTTAAAAGAATCATCTACACAATTAATTGTTAAAAAAATTGTCCTAATAAAGCATATGATGTAATAAGCTGAAATTCCTTGTAACATTGATTGAAAATAATATTTTAGTCATACAAAAAACGCCAACTGATCTACAATTTCCACAAAAACCCTTCACTGACCATAATCATGTTTTCACTAGTGACTAGCTTCGAGATACCATTCCCAGAGTTTTAATAAGAAGGCGTGACCAATGGAGTTCAACCATATCGGGTGTGAAACCGATGGTAATGGAAAATGGTAACACATTAACACTGTTACATCCCAGTTCAGTGTTCTAGAGGTTAAGCATTTGTGTATGAATTCGAAGGTCCTTGGGTCAATTTCCTGTGCTGGGGGTCGCGCATCCACACTATTGAGGAGTTCTATGCTAGGATGAAAAAAAACTGTTCAGTGCTTCCTAACTGTTATTAATGCTCCAGTTAAGATCATTTCGTCATTTAAACTATAAAATAACCTATCATGATTAAATTAAGTGTTCTCTCGTAAAACAAAAGAATTACAGTTCACCAATTAATTAGTTAATTGATTTCTAATCAACGAATTTATGGACAATTACATTTGATAAATCCTTATGTAATAAATTTATTTAGTTTCTAACTATACAGGAAGTCAAACATTATATTTCTGTAATAAATATAGTTCAACAGGAAAGATTTACAAAAATATTAGAAATAATACCAATCATAATAAAATTAATAATTCTCATCAATGGTAAATTACAGTACACTTGATTCTCCACTCTGTTAAGTGATTTTTTCAACAGTCAGCACGGTAACATAATAAACAGATTTATATTTAATAGTTGAATTCATGAGTTAAAGCTGGAGCTTCATGGAAAATCTGGAAGCACTGAACAGCCATTTCGTTTTAGTATGGGACTCCTCAACAGTGCGCATCCACCAGCCTGCTTTCGGGATTCGAACCCAGAACCTATAGGCCTCGCACAAGAACGCTTAGCCTCTAAACCACTGCTCACTAGTGACTGGCTTCAAGAGGTATTTCCTGGAGTTTTAGTGAAAAGCCGTGACCAGATCTGTTGTGAGACAGTAACTCACTGAAGGCAATGGTGGACGGTGGCGCAATTTCGTGGATTAGTTGAGGTTAGATTTTAAAACCGTTGGATGCCGGCTCAGTGGTCTACAGTCTAAGCGTTTGGCCGCGAGACCAATAGGTCCTAGGTCCGAATCCCGAGGGTGAGATCGGGGATGGGCACTGTTGAGGAGTTCCATGCTAAGACGAAATGGCCGTCTAGTGCTTCTAGGTCTTCCATAGTGGTCAAGCTTTAATTGACTCATAAATTCAACTATTAAATTACTAAGATCTCCAAAAAACACCCCTTCCTAAAATTTAGATTTAACTTAACTCCGATAATTAGAAAATATAGTTTGTATTGATAAGATTAGAACTATGAAATAACTAATCAAAATATTTTACCGACTAAAATCACGTTCATCTGTTAATTTTTAATATTTTAAGACCATTTAAATGAGAAAGATAATATGCTCAAATGAGAAGTTTTCAACATCACGGTACATATTCACAATATGAAATCCGATATATGGTAATAGACAATCGTTTACAACGATATCTTTTGGATAGGATATCACATTTTGAAATTACTCTAAGTGACCAGATAAGTAGAAACAGTTATTACTCAAAACTAAAGTGAACCATGTGGCATTTACTGATATCGAATGTTTAGCTCTTCAGTGACAAAAAGGTTTCCAATGACGTGGTTGCAAAAATATATTCGGTCATATGAAAAGTTGGTTTCCATATATTGGTGGATACGATAAGTAAACTTATTCAGTTGAAATCAAAATATGACCTGGTATATAAATGTGTCGATCCAAGTTGCCACACAATATGACCACAGTGAGATGAAACTATCAAGACGACATGTCCAAGCCACCGAAGTCGGTGTTTCAAGATGGTGACACCAATTGAATTATCATCTCTATGCCCGAACACATGATGCCGAACCTCTGCATTACTGACATGGTGTTGCCACTGAATGTCAGCAATCCTTCATAGACAGCGATAATCGAACACAGAAAATCGTCTAACGTCCGCAACTCGGAGAGGCCAGGTTTCACAAGCATAGAGCAAAACTGCTCTCACCGACGCGTTGTAGATGCGACCTTTTACAGCCAGACTAACATCACGAAGGCGCCAAAGGTGGTCCAGACTGGCATAAGCCGCTCTGACTTTCACTATACGTGCATTGATCTCATCACTCACACCCCCACTAGCACTTATGCAGCTACCCAGATACACGAACTTCTCGACTACTTCTATCTGATCACCATCCAGGGTGAGTCCAGGATTGGAATCCTGCCAGTCTTGTAGAAGTACTTTGCACTTCGAAGGTGCAAAGCACATACCATACCTACGAACACTGGTTGCCAACTGATTAAGTGCGGATTGCATGCCTTGGGCATTATCGCACAGTAAGACAATATCGTCCGCATACTCAAGGTCGAGAAGTCTTTCTTCAGGCAACGGATCCACACCACCATTACTTACATCCATCAGAGCTGTTTCCAGAATGTCGTCGATGGCAAAGTTGAAGAGGAATGGTGAGATTGGGCAACCCTGTCTAAACCCACTGCTCGAATAGAACAATAGAGAAAGGTGGTTGTATGCTCTCATTAAAAATCTGTAACTGTTGGTTACGATAATCATGCGAACTCTAACCAGATAGTCTACACCTGTTAACAAGTATCAGCCCACTTGTCACTGATTTCATCGACTGATACCGAGTTTTGGTATGATCACCCCTAGCTTTCTTCCAGTCTGATTCTGCACCATAAAACATCGCACGTTGAGGTAGGTGGTGGTTGGGCAAACTTAACGCATATTCACACCTCCTCAATTGATGAAGATTAACTACTACTTCATAAATTGACTTCTCATCTTTGCCTAATACTCTGCCCCTAACCTCCTCATTCCACACTCAGTTGTCTCAGAATATACGAGAAATGCTTCGTAGACACCTATGATCGAATACCAGAAACCGACCAATATCCTACCTTTTGATGGCCATGTTTCACAACTTTAAAGTAGAATGGAGAGAACAGCTGCGCAGTAAACTCGCCCTTTGATTGAAGGATGGATATCGACTACAACACAAGTGATGCAGGTTAGCAAAGGCCAATCAAGTATTTCGAATCCTTGCAGAGATTTTATCAGACACCAAATAGTCAGTACTGATTAGGCTACCAACATAAGTGAAGCGATAGATGCATTCAACTAATTCAGTCCCTACCACTAATTCAGGAGATAACGCAAACCAATCTTGAAGTAATATTTTACATTTGGAGCGAGAAGACCTCTTCCCAAACATGCTTGCAGTTTTGCTTAGGGTACCAGAAGACTGTATTTTGTCAGAGTCTTCGGCAGACAGAACTGCCATCCGAGCATCCTCAGTCAATAAGTGAATCTCTTCGAAAGAGAGCAATTCCTAAAGAATCAGACTATCAGATAGTTATGTCCAAAACGACGTCTATGAGGAAGTTAAATAAAAATACGAAGTGGACAGCCATGACAAACACAATTTTATGTTATCTATTCCGAAGACAGTCGTTCATTATAGGCTCTAATTCGACCAGTAACGTCCGAGTAGATGACCTGTACAAGGTTGATATAGTGAATTATAAACTATTTAGGAAGTAACCACGTTAACAAAGTTGCACGTTAGAACAATTTGCAGACAAGGATTACTACAATAGTTCAACACTGAAACACTCCTTTATTCTTGAGAACACCTAGTCGTTCGAATCAATAGTCTTGCTTTTTTACAAATTATTATACAAATAATCAATAGTGTTTCCTCATATTCATTGAGTCTAATTATTATTCGACACCAACTACTTTTCATCTGAATTTTCATAATTATCACCCTTCTGTTGACAGGACATAAATTATATTATGGATTGTGATGGAGCACGTTGACTGATCTATTCTTAGTCAGTCAGTTCAGGAGGATAATTGGAGAAGACCCTATAATCTACCTGTGTAAAGTTAGAAATATACTAACGTTTTTCTTATTGTAATTCAATCCCATTCAACTTGATTGATTTGGGATATAATTACGAACTTGTCAAAGCTGTGTTCTGATTTGGGTCGGAAGAATACTAAGCAATAAGGATATCAGGGTTGAATAACGGAAGACTTAATACCTTCCTAAACCAATGGTAATTCATAATAATTAGTGATAATAATAATAATGTCATAATGATAACAATTACTGTTTGCTGTTAAAAAAATAAAGACATTTTAAACACGAACCAAGACTGTATAGTGAAAAATACTAATCAACAATGACTGTTTGTCAGATCAACAATAGAATGTCCAAATGTCATACGAATAATCGTCATCAAATGACTAATTTCCACTAAAAAAAAGCACCATACACGGTGTTAGGATATTCGGAGAAATATACCAATAATTATCATGTTAAGTTTAATAGTGTCCTTGGGCTTTAAATGGACATTCCTTATTGGTCGGTGTTTATTTCACTTGTTAAATATTGTACAAATGTTGTTTTCTATTTTATGGTACGATATGGTTTGTTTGATTGGTATATAAACAGAGTATGTCCGAAATATAATGATTCATAACTCAGAGGCTGAGGTTTGTTTTCTGGGCTGAACTGGCCGGGATAGACGGCGAAGTAAGGCCAATCGAGACTCTAGGTCGTTCTTGCGTGTTTACGTGTCACTGAACCGATCGATAAATACGCTGCGGGTCAAATCTGCAGTCAACCTGTCACAACACACGGCAAACTTATATTCAATCCATGAAGGATGTTCCTGTATAACTAGTATTTTATAGTATTCATAGTCTAAACAATAAACAAATACATAGATTTCTTAAAGACGTCTTTATTTCCTATTTTAGACCAGTTCTTCAACTGCAACACACACACACACAATCGGTAATATTGGTAATTTTTATTTTGGTGGAGTTTTGTTCTCTGAGCTGGATGGTTTGGTCGTGGAGCTTTCATCGTTCTTCTGAACGACATCATCAGCACAAACTTCAAATAGAAGTGAAGTGTTTAAATTTCTCCATGTGTTTCAAAGCTTGTTCTGTGCACCTCGACGTTGATTGGTTCTTATTGACCTTAAGTTTGTCATTGTTTACTTCTTTGTTTTCGTTGTCTCCCAGTGTTTTGATTTTTGTTCTTATGTTTGTGCATTATTTTCCTGATTGGTTGATAAATTGGATTGATTTCAATATGCTTGTTGATTGCTGATTGACCTCAGTGCCAGGCTTCTAAAAATTCCCTGGTGTTTTTGGAGTTTCCTCTGTCTAAGATTTCCACATTTTTCCAATCGAATGAGTGTCCGCAGTTGTCCACGTGTATTGATATAAGTGAGGAGATATGCCGTTTGACTGCTAATTGATGTTCATTTAGGTGCAGGTGAAGGGGGCGTCCGCTTTGTCCGATATAGTGTTTTCCGCAGTTGGCACAATATATTTTGTAGATGATGTTTGATTTGTTTTCCTTTGTTATTTCATCTTTTGGTTTGCATAAGATTGATTGTAGTGATTTCGTCCGTTTGTGTGCTACACCTATTCCGAAGGTTTTCAGCAGTCTTGTTGCGGTTTCTGATATTCCTTGTATATGTGGTAGGGTGATCCTTTTGTTGATTTTTGTGCTTGACTTGAGTTCTAATGCTGCATCAACATCGAGGTGCACAGAACAAGCTTTGAAACACATATGGAGAAATTCAAACACTTCACTTCTATTTGAAGTTTGTGCTGATGATGTCGTTCAGAAGAACGATGAAAGCTCCACGACCAAACCATCCAGCTCAGAGAACAAAACTCCACCAAAGTCATCCACTTGAGCTACAAATCTTCTCCGCCATCTCATTGGTAATTTTTACCCAACACTTTATCTCATAATCACCAATCTGGAGTCCTTATTCCGAATAACTTGGAAATATACAGAGACATTTAGGTTAAGTCATTTCCATTATAGATTGACACTAATTATTACAAGTTCAGTATATAATCTGCAAAAAGAAACTAGATCAAAGATCGTTGGCATTAGAGATTACTGAGGAAAACTATGCAATAAAACTTAAATAGACTTAATAATGGTCCCGATGTTTGGAGATGTTTTACCATGATCATAATGATTCACAAAGAAAATGTATTTTATTGTATATCTTGCTAAAGCCCATGATTGTTTAATGTAGACGTATAGTCTAGACATACATTAGCTATCTACTTATAGTATCATGTTTATTTGTTGATCAACATCTTAATACATTTTATTAAAAAGATTGATAAATGAAACTGTTGAATTGACTTAGCTTACTTCATTTGTTTGACGATTGTGCTCTTTCCTGATTCACCGGCACCTAAAATGTATATGTTTGAGAGAAAAAAAAGAAATGAGGAATTATATTTCAATGTAGAAAGTTTGAAAGATAGAAACATAAAAATGTGATTAGTAAGTTGGTGAATGTTTATTTAGAAAATGAAGTACTTGACAGTATTACACTAAGCCTCTCTAAATGAGAAGTGGTGGTTTAGTAGGTGAAGTATTCAATTTTAATCATTAAGACTTATGTTTAAATTCGATTTGACTTACTTTGGTTTGAGTACCAAAGCAACAACACATCAGCTTTGATGACAGGATGTGTAGTTCAAAGCTGAGTTGTATTTAAAAAATCTTGTACAACAAGGCACCAAAACATAAAGTGCACCACACAATTTCACCGAACGTAATTATTAGCATATTTTCGTGGGGGCTAGGATATTTCCCGGGCACACGAGCCGAAGCACGTGCTTTAAGGAACCATTCCTGCAGCCTTCAACCAAAGAGTCTGATCTACAAGGCAGTATGCAGTCTCATAGTACCCAGTGACCGAAATAGACTCACACACCATTCGTCCCTTTATGTACAGGATGTCACAGGCACAACTGGTTTGGTGTTAGAGTTTTTCAACTTCCCTTGGTAGATACTCCGTTACCACTAACCCGATTAAAGCACCAAGTACATGAGGCTGTAATTAGTAAATGATTTACAAAGTAAAGTTAATGAACTGTATTATAATTTGAATGTCATTAATTCATCAAGCGAGGGTTTAGTTAATCTATTTGAACTATTTTAATGTGTAATGGCTAATGGCAATACTAGTCTGTTCAACATAAAGTAGACAGAACTAAGTTTAAACTTAGAATCCGATTGGTTGTAACTCATATGTGTTAACCAATTGAGGCACCGCTCCAAAAAAGACTTTATAAGATGAACAATTAACTAAAAATTGTAAGTATGGACCTTTTCCCTACTTAGATATAAGCTATGAGAAAATAGCCAATAATCATTCTTCTACTACATCACGTTTGGTCATCTATAATAAAGAATTGGCTACCATTGTCATCGTACAAGTGACCACCACCATATTAGTGTGTAGATACTAATCAAAATCGAATCAACTGTATTTTATCTGAATGAACGTGCATACTAACTAGATATCATGCAGGACCACAGAAGGCATATACACTTATTCGTATTGAAACTGATAAACATGATTAACGTAGACAATCGAATGTGCCAACCAGTTCCCTCAACATCTAGTCTTGTTCAATGTGAAGTAAGACGAAAAAATAACAAGACGTGAGATAATTAAAGGAGTGTTATGATTTATTTTATATCCAGTAGCCGGCTAATGGTCGATAGATTACACAAAATTTTCACCCGTTTTCAAACTAACAACGAGAACTTCAAAGAGACCAGTTAAGCACCTAGCATTATTTATGTATTATTAAAATTTAAAAAACTCGCATGATTATCGAAACAAAATGAAAGACTATCCCACAGCATCAATAAGAAATACCAATAAAGTGTACATTTCTGGTGGAAATCTGAAGTAACCAGTACAAGAATAATTTAGTGTAACCTATGAATGGGTGGGTGAACGTCATAAGTAGAGAAATAGCTAGTGAGTTAAATAAAAGTTTATAACTAAGAAAACAGTAAAACATTATAAAACTTTTCATACAAATATATTAAATATATATATAATGAATCATCCTCGGATAATAACTACCTACCAGTTTCCCACATTCAATTATTATCACAATTCTAACAATGAAGACGTCTGTCAACAAAATTTAGCGGTATATCACCCTATCTAAACACTTCAACTAGTATAGATCCAAGAGGAGGTAAAAAAAATACACATCTACACCCCCACATTTGTGAAGATAATATTTAAGATGATCATACAAACACATTGTTATGAATGTTATGAGGTTCTCTTGAAGTTCAATGCATACAAATATTATTCTTAATAAAAGGATGGTTTGAATTATCCGGTTATTCACATTTAAGACTGGATATTTGTGTACAGGTACTAGATATAATTGTGTAATATCTTTTTAGATACTAAGTGTTACCATGACTATTTCTGTCTGAAAGCAAAGTAGACAAGGTACGAAGTTTCATATTTGCATTTTTACCCAACCAATATGACCATTTTTACAATCCTAGAATGAAAGCATACCAAAGAGATTAATTAAACAATCAACAATTCAAATACTATCTAGCAAGATATTTCTCTTCGTATTTAACGAAAGAATTGAGAATATCTGTTTTAATGTACATAAGTAAACGATTTGTGTTTCACCTTATGAATGAATACAGTTAAGTTAGTTTCTAAAAGACGAAAACTACCGGATTCTCGATTTTATAGCAATAAAGGAATATACTTTTAAGAAATGATAAGCTTCAAGTAAAAACATTACATAGTGCTCCCTATTTATAGAATAATATGTCAGCCATTAGTCTTTGCTTAAAAAGGTGCTTCACAATTTTCCTTATACGATCCGAATACACGATACAATAGCAGATAAATAATTGTTTGTAAGTTGTTAATTACTCGAGCCAAAGTAAATCAGACTGCGAATGTACAATTAGCTTGTAGCTTCCTTAAAATTTTGAAACTGATTAATATTCAGTAACTGATAAAACATGATCAAAAGACTGCTTGCACTAATCGACAAAGGTAGTTGTTTTTTTATTAATAAGGTATAACCAAAGGAAATTAGGAAAAGACGTTGGGAGTTGATAGGACATACATTACGGAAATCATCTAACTGAATCACGAGGCAAGCGCTAACTTGGAATCCTGAAGGGAAACTGAAAAGAGGAAGGCCAAAGAACACATTACGTCGGGATATAGATGCAGATATGAAAAGGATGAATAACAACTGGAAAGGATTGTCCAGGACAGGGTTGGATGGAGAGTGCTGATGGGCGACCTATGCTCCTCCACAAGGAGTAACAGGAGTAAGTAAATTTAACCAGTTACGAAGGTTATTAAAATTTAACTCCTTAAGCTCATAGTTCCCTAGGATTTTAATGAAAATACTTTTATTAATATTGAGTTGAATAAATAGTAATGAAGTGTTCCACAGAATAGGAAAACTCAGGAGGTTTAAAAAGTCTTAAAGATAATATCAACGAAAATGTATATTAGTAATTATCTAACAAATTTTTAATAGAACAATCCTATCAATCAATAATTTGCACTCATTTACGAGAACATTACTACTCAAATAAACGGTATATTGATTAAAGATGAAATTATGTTAAGAAAATTATACATTTTACAATTGTACTCTTCTAATATGTATGGCACTGATAAATTAAGATCATTACCTATAGTGATATTTTAAAAGAAAAGATTGAAAATAATCACTCTAATATAAACATAAGATGTTATCAGAATCAGTCAGCTACAACGTAAGACCAGGCACATATATGTATCGTTCCAAGTTGCCATGTTATCAGAATTATAAATGAATTCAGAAATTAATAAACATACTTTATAGATCTTATAAACAATATGCTACTACTTCAATCATAGGTTTAGATTTCATGTTAGGTCCCGATAAACATAATGAATGGTAATTTCGGGATCCTTTTATGGACCAATACTAAACGTATATTTTTATCGTATAATTGTTAAATAACTAAACTATTCATATTCCTCTTATTATAAACTTTATTTTGACCTATGAACTATTATTATACGATTTATCATTCTTGAATTATGCCCTGTCTATTAGTCACTGCCTCACACATTCACAGTCACATTTGGCCAAATCTTGTACAAATGTTATGTGTGATGTGATCTGTTTGATTGGTATATAAACTCAGTATGTTTGAAATATAAGGATTCATATTGCAGAGGCTGAGATTGGTGTTCTGGACTTTACTGGCTGGGCTAGGCGGAAAGCGGGACCAATCAGGAATCTAGGCTGCTCGCACGTGTTTTACGCGTCGTTGGTCCGATTGATAATTCGCTGCTTCTGATTGGCGGCTTTGGGCTATAACATTTCATCGGTTGACAGTGGCTAATTATACCTTCATTAGTTTGATACGAATGATATATGTATTCGATTATCGTATTATAAATAACTGTAAAGAAGATAACCAATAAAACAGTATCCTAACATTTATCATCTTTTACTAAAGTTCTTAAATTCAATGAGAGATAGATATACCAACATATTCAATGATTAGTTATTCATCATCTGAACACACTGAGAGCATTTACCTGGACTTAATTTTTCGAGATATCATCATATATTTTATTCACGAACAGTGAAAATGAGTCATTTACTTCGGGCGAAGTTGAAAACCTATACGTTGTTATTACAACGGATAAAGATAAATAATCATAGGATATTTTCCGATCGTTTTTTTTTAATCTTTGGTAAATTACTTGTTATCTGATAAGTATCTTCTAGAATATTTTGCACATAAATAATAGCTTGCATGTACTAGTAAATATTCTACATGAACAGTATATGTTACTTTGTGGCGGCCTGTTTGAATATCTGAGCTACCTGTCCCTGACACCTAGATGTTTCATCAAGTTATTTATTTATTTTGTTTGCTTTAGCACATTATTATGTCTATTAATCGCATAACCTATTCAAGTGCGCTTATGTAAAATTTACATTTTGTTGTACAAGTTACAAAAAATTCCAATCAGAGATATCGTGGTGGTTGACAATATGCATTGAAAAGAATGAACATGATTCAGATGTCAATTTTTCAACTGCTAACATCTAACTAGCGATCACTCAGTATTCATCGTCAGGATCGATCAGAGAATAAGAAAAAGAAAGTTGTTGAAATACTTTGTGCTGAGAATTCTATATTTCACTGAAAATCTAATATTGAATAAAACCATGGCTAATACTAATAATTCAAACTAAAACACGATCAATATCTACAGGAACTTCTTGTATTATAAATTCGTGCATAACAACAACCTTTTATGTAACCTCTAATGACATTTATAAGTGATTTAAACATGATTTTAGAAATCTATTTTTGTAAAATCAAAGCCGTTTCACTTGCTTCAACTTCTAAAGTAAAGCGATATCGCCTTCAGATAAACGATGTATGTGGATTGAAAACTAGTCACGCAACATTTACATGGGAAAAAAAAATGGTGTAATTCATTTAACAACTGTACAAGTAGGTAGGTAGGTATACTTAATTTCGAGACACAAATCTTATATGATGGCTAGTGATACTATCAGCTCATAAAAACAAAGAGAAAGAAGTAGGTTTGAAACCTCCGAACTATTAGTTGAAAGTAAAATACATTAAATATTAAGACTTTGGCTTATGTATATATGTGGTCAGGGATTTAGGCTTCTGTAAGGTTTGAAGATTTGTAGCTCAGTTGGGTGATTTTGGTACTCACTAGTAACTGGCTTCATGTGATAATTCTCGAAGCTCTAGTGAGAAGTCGTGATCAGTGGAATTATCCATGCCAGGTGGAGAAAAGTATCTGCCTCAGACAATGGAAGATGGTCGCGGAGTTTCATCGATTGCTTGAAGGTAGACATTTAAACCATTGGATTCCGACTCAGTGGTCTACAGGTTAAGCGTTCACGCACGAGACCGAAGGTCCTGAGTTCGAATCTCACGTGCGGGATCGTGGAATCACACTGCCGAGGAATTCCATACTAGAACGAAACGGCCGGCCAGTGCTTCCAGGTTTCTAATAGTGGTCTGATATTGATCGATTCATCATCTCAATCTGAAAGATTTTGGCAGAGTTTTGTTCTCTGGACTGAATGGTTTGGTATTGGAGCTCTCATAGTAATTCTGAACGACATCATCAGCACAAACTTTATGTAGAAGTGAAGGTCAAAAATAACCAATCAAGATCGAGGTTTACAGGACAAGCTGTGAACCATATGTGGAGAAATTCGAACACTTTACTTCTACCTGAAGTTTGTGCTGATGATGTCGTTCAGAATAATGACGAAAGCTCCACGACCAAACCATCCAGCTCAGAGAACAAAACTCCATCAATTAGTATGACTGTTTGGCAAAAGAATCGCTACTTGCTACCTCATTAAAACTCTTATTACCGACCCAAGAGAGAAAAAAAGACCGAAGATTAAGATTTATTTATTCACCAATCACTGATTAAAACATCAAAAATCTAGAAATCCATTATTATATCATTTTTAATGTCCAATTAGCAGATAAACTTTAATGTATCGGATAAACAGTAGCCGAAATTAATTCTTCAGTGATTTAATGTACATATGATTTACAAAATCAGTAAATTAACTGAAAGATATAATTCACCACCAAAGTAAACATTTGCTTCCTTCCTAACATGAACACTGAGTGATACATAACTTTGAGATTACAAAAGATAACGAATGAATAACTACACAACTTAACTTATTCTTGTCTTGTACGCAATGTTTGATAACTACCAGCTAATCTTAAGTCGAACTCCATTAGTAGAATGATACAAGCATCTGATGTTAACATTAGCTTTCAAAGTAATCACTGGTCATCAAACTATTAATACTTATTAACTACAGAAGACCTTTATGTAAAAATATCTTATCCAATAAAACAACACACTATCAGTGTTAAAAGAATCTGACAAAAACTATTCCGTCCCCTAGTTCGTGAGTTACAAATACAATGTACGATCTAATGACACCAGTCATCGTAAAATACCTGGATAATAGAGAAAAGTTTAGAACAAAAACTCACTAACTGAGAACAGCATATCTGAAACACTGAGCTACTATTACAAGGAATTCGACCTGCGTTGAGTCAGTGAATGATCATATTCCTAAAATGATTTGTATCCTAAGGAAATGAGCAAATTAATAAAAAGATATCCAGAACCCAAATGTGTGTACAGTTGATTACGCTTTGTGAAACGAAAATATGTATTCCCTAAACATAACTTATTGAGCAGTGTGTAGTTATACTTCCATACAGGCTGAACGTTATTCAAATCCATATCATACAAAAATGACAGAAAACAACAGTTTAATACGGAATAAATAATGTAATTTTTGAAGTAAAGTCAGAGAGCCCTAACTTAATTAACAATACGACAATGGATCAAGCAAACTTCCTATGGTAATTACAACTGGTATGAAATAAAAACTCTCCAAATTTGGATTTAGGAAATGAATGAATCAGTAGCAAATTTCACTAAATGAAGTTAAAGTTTCTAAACAAAACGTTTTTGCACTCTGTCAAAGGAAACCTAAGAAGCTTACAAAATGACCGAGATTCAGTTCGAACTTCAACCTGAATTTCGTGAAAAGTAAGCGTTACTTGTTAATCAGTTAAAATAGTGGTAAAATCAAAGTCTAGCACTTCCGGTTAGTTGTTTTCGATCACTAAGAAGGACTACAGGGAGAACAGTAGGAAGACAATCATTAAATTTTGTGAATAAGCTTTATTTAAGCTGAGTATAAATTAATCATTCCCTATTTATATTTAAGTGCTAAAAATGCTTGTACAATGATAAAAGCTCAAAGCCATGAATCCTCGTTCAGTCCAGTGTATTATCATTGTTCCCTACTATCTCTGGGAACTGCATGCAATCCCATCTTAGTGGTCACAATCAATGATCGTCCTAATATAAAAGAGGGTCAAGATCATCCTGTGACAACCATAGAAGGATGAGTTTAACTAAGATAGCATCTAAAATACTGGCTTCAATAAGTATTGAATAACTAACAAAGACTCCTAAACTACAAACACAAGAAAATCAGACTGGCTTTAGACCTGGTCGTGGCTGCATCGACCACATATTCACCATTCGTCAGGTTCTACAACAGACATGCTTATCGAAGTCCGACAATGGTGGTGCTTCTTGACTTAAAAACAGCATTTGACTCCGTAGACCGCGAGATTCTGTGGCAGTGTCTGTCATTGAAAGACGTACCCCAGAAGTACATAAACCTTGTAAAGGCTCTTTACTCGAACACTACTAGTCGAGTCAGAGCTTATGGCGAACTGTCATCTACTTTTGCAACCTCAAGTGGTGTCCGTCAAGGCTGTCCACATTCTCCATTTTTCTTTAACTCCATCATAGACCCACTGATGGAAATAATATTCTCGTCGACTGAATTATCGGGTATTGATCCCCTTTCAGGAGGTCCATTTATCGACTTAGAATAGGCAGATAAAATGCAGAGTCTTCTGGTAGCACTAAGCAACAATACCAGAATGTTTGGAATAGGCTTCTCTCCAACTAAATGCTAGTTGTTGCTTCAGGACTGGACTGCATCAACACCTGAACTAAGGATAGGGAGTGAAGTAGTCGAAAGCTTTGACAACTTCACTTATCTTAGAATTTTAATCAGCTCTAATGGGTTGGTGTGTGACGAAATCTCTGCACGGATTCGAAAAGCTCATTTGGCTTTTGCCAACTTACGTCACCTTTGGCGAAGGCGAGATATCCATCTATCAATTAAAGGACGAGTATACTGCGCGGTAGTCCGTTCTGTTCTACTTTACGGCTGCGAAACCTGGCCATTAACAGTAGAAGATACTCGTAAGCTAATAGTATTTGACCACAGATGCCTTAGAAATATTGCTCGCATCTGCTGGGATCACCGGGTAAGTAGCAGTGAGGTTAGACACACAGTCTTAGGGAATGATGGTAACTCAGTTGATGAGGCTTTGAATATTCATCGACTGAGATGGTAAGGCCACGTCTTATGTATGCCTGAACACCAATTACCACAACGTGCAATGCTAACCGGTGTTGGAGATGGTTGGAACAAAGTAAAGGGCGGCTAAACCAAAACGTGGCATCAGTCCACAAAGTTACTAACTTCTAGTCTTAATCATGTTGGTAGATACAGACTACTTGGTTGGGGTCCGTGGGACTATCGTAATCAATAGTTGGAGACTCTGGGTTATATGGCGCAGAATCGATCACAGTAGTGTAGGTGTATACACTCTCTGTCTTCCTTTAAACTACGAGATTAAAATCGCTTCATATCTTTCTCTCGACCAACTAGTTTTTTTCCTCTATTATATCATTATACGCATTCTTTTATAATATGACTATCATTGAAGTAACTGTTTCTATGAATTTGGTGTTCATCTTTTTATGCTAATGGGATGTGGCAACTTGAACCGATGTAGCTTAATGAATCGCTGATGAAAAATTGTATATTTACAAGAACCTCTGGAGTCACTGCGATTCATATGCCTAGTATCTTCAAACATCCACCTCTGGTATCCTAAGGACCAAAATTAGGAGGAGCTACCGTACAAGCTAACACCATCATAGAAGTTTTTGTTAGTTACAACTTCGTCCAGTTACCTGCAGCCTACTATCTTGATGATACTTACTTAAGCTTCTTAATTATTTCAGTCAGTCAGCTACAACGTAGAACCAGGCACATATATGCATCGGTCCTAGTTGCCATACCGCATTAGCACAGCAGGATGAACACCGGCTTCATTGGAGTGGTTAAGTCTATGATGGTAATATATAAAAGAAAGATTGCATATAAGAACATAGTAAAGGAAGAAATAATTACTTCGTAGAAAGAAAGATATGAAGCGATTTTAATCTCGTAGTTTAAAGAAACAGTGTATACACCTACACCATTGTGATTGATACTGAGCCATGTCACCAAGAGTTTTCAACCATTGGTTACGATAGTTGAGCAGATCCCAACCAAGTAGTCTGCATCTATGAACATGGCTCAGACTAGAAGTTAGTGACTTCAAGCACCGATACCACGTTTTGGTTTGGCCACCCCTAACTTTCTTCCAACCATCTCCAACACCGGTTAGCATTGCACGTCGTGATAATCGGTGTTCGGGCCTACGTAACACGTGCCCCAACCATCTCACGTGTTACATGTGCCTGCAACAACGGTCTGGTCTTAATTATTTAATTATATTATATAAGGAAGATTATACTCCAGTTGACTAGTTTTTAAATGCACTAATTCATCATTCGAACGTATAAGTCTCTGCATATATAGATATCTGGAGTGCGATCACCAACACACTTAATCATATTTCTATTCGATCAGCAATCAGTGCAAACTACTTTAAATCGCACAAAACAAAAGTTATGTAAGCTAATCCTTAAGATAAATAATGCATAATATGAGTGATTTGAATAAATTTCCAGTTATGCAAATCAAATACGTTTTTTTCTTAGAATCATTTCAACTGTATGGAACAAATCAACTCTATTGAATAGTTTAAAATAAGGAAAGAAATTTCCGCTTGTGTTTCTTTATTTTGTTTTTGGCATTTTTTTTTTCTTCCTATTCCAGATATATATAGATATACAATCAAAATTAACGCAAAAAAAAAAAGAAAAAGAAACAAAAGAGAAAAAAGAAAAAAGAAAGAAACCAAAAATAATCCACCATCATTGCTGATTTGCATATAATAGTAGGTATGACATTCAATCGATTTTCAACATTTCTGACCTAATTTTATGTAGGCGGTAGGATTTGCATCATTCTGATTGGTTCATTTATTATTAGACTATGAATGTCGATAGAATCATTCCCTCTTCATTGTGAACTAGAATGGTTTACTAGATAGTTAGAGATTTCAACTATTCAACGTTCTTTCTCTCACTCTCTCTCTCTCTCTCTTTTATCATAATGTTTGTCTAATAATGACTTGTTTAAAACATTTGAGAGAATAAATGACCATAGTTTAATGTAACCCTATTTCCTTTTGGTGAATAAATAAATAAAGAACAGAATATAGAAACTAACAAGTAGACAAGTAGATATATCTGATGTACAAAAACATGAAACACAATGGATAAATATACATGATACGATCAGATTATAATTCTACAACTACAATAAATGTGTAAAACTCGATAGTGAAATTTAAAAAAGAACTTAATCAAGAGTCATATGAGTATGAAACATTGGTGAAGAATAAAGAAGTGGAAGTGAATCTATGTACTAAATATACTGAAACTAGTAGTCAATAACATGGTAGATAAAAAGTTCCTTGATGGTTAGTGCTTTCAAACAGTCAATGAGCTACAATGTAAGACCAGGCACATATATATGCATCGGTCCAAGTTGCCACACGTCATTAGCACAGCAAGATGAACACCGGATCCATAGAAATAGTTACTTCTATGGTGGTAATATATAACAGAAATATGACATATAAAGACATAGTACAAGAACAAAAAATTAGTTGATAGAAAGAAAGTTATGAAGTGATTTTAATCTCATAGTTCAAACAGAAGTTTTCGAGTTGAAATTATGTCTAAAATCAGCCTATGTATCCAGCATAAGACGTAGGATAAAAACCAAGTATACGAAACTGTACTTGGTTATTGAACTGTTGTGGTATTTGTATGAAATGATATGCATTGTACATAATTGCATATATTAATTATTCATGTCACAATACAAATCCACGTAAGTACACGCAGTTCTGGCATATTCAAGTGCTGATCCATTTGTAGCTGCTATTAGTGCATATTTTAAATGTATCTGAGAGTTTCTAGCGTTGACACTACATACAATCTCACTGCTTATCATGATCGACATCGCGATAGTAGTAATTATTAGATGACTGGATATTAGTTCGAATATTTAGGTATTTGAAAAATATGGATGGATTTGAAATGTGCTGCATAACGAGAAACAATTTCAAAGATGACAGAATCGCAGCCCATTTCCTAAAAGTTATCAGTGAAGACACTTACAGTCTGCTGGAAAAAAACTAGCTTTTTCAGATAAATATATCTCGTTGCCATATGGAACCATCTCTGAACTATTATTGTTATATAAAACATAGGAAATTCGAATGTCCAGAGACGGCGAAATCCCACAAGATAATTCGTTAGAATGACAAGAAGGCAAGAAATATCATCCATGAACTTCAAAAAAAGTCGAGAAACCTAACTCTGAAAACCAACATGCCGAATCTCAAAGGAAAACTAATACAAATGTTCATTTAGGATGGCTAAAAATACATTTATTAATTATAAAGCGGTAAATGAGCTAGATTTGAAACCAATAAAAATTTCTAATACATGATACGTATGCCTAAATCAAATAAACTTTCAAGGTCATACAAATTCATGTTTAATTAGTATGTTCATTCTCATGATGATAAGATTAGCAATGAATAAATCCAAATCAGTATATAAAGGTGAGCGCAAGTTTGGTAAATATTTCTTATGTGGAAAATCTCACTCATGGAAAAAGTGTCTATTCCGTAATATCAAACGTTTTAGACGTGGTATTTTAGAGATCTTAAATAATCCATCCATAACCCTAAATAGACAATGTAGATGCTTACCAAGTCCTACTACGTAGATACTGGAATTCTACAAACTACACATCACAAGATCCACAAAGGCCATGAGCAAACATTCACATATTTTTAATAACACGATTAATCATTTCCCGATTCGTGATAATTTGAAGTAACTCAGTAATCAGTTGAGCTCAGGTTTGCGAATTTGACTTAAAGATACCAGTATGTATGAGTGCTAGTGGTACTATCGAAATGCACAAATCGAAGTGTTCAGAGATTTTTGAATCACAGTTTCAGAATATTGATTATTTTGGTTACAAAGTCACTGTTATATTTGGTGATGGACATGATTTTGACATTTAAAAACAATTTGATTCAATTAACGACTACATAAATGCTATTAGTAATGTTTTACCGAGTGAATGTTAACCAGACAACTAAAAGCAAGCAAATATATACCAATAAACAGTTTTTGAATATCCACTACCACAGAATGGTCCAAGCAGTGTTTAGTATGTTCATGTAGTGTGACAGCAGTAAGGTGTTTCCTTCAGACAACCAGCATGACAGCGATGCTGCCTTCCCACAAGGAGGGGTGGGGTTAGAAAAGGTCGACCCTAAAAATGCACACCTTGCCTTATCCCACGGATATCCATCTCCGGCGGTAAGGTCTCAATAAGTACGGAGCTAACACAAAAATTACCCATAACAAGGTCGTGTGTGACCGACCTCAAGCAGTTGTCCCTTGGGCACTGCGGTCACGCTCTCAGGTCATTAAGACCACCTTTAATCCAATTTCCTTTTCATGTCCCTCCAGAAGAATCCTTCCACGGTGTGGGCAACCGGGAAGTGATAACCGCCCTTATACTTCTGACAGTACTCAAGACCACTGTATTCTTCATGTAGTCAGATAGTGCCCATTTTTTCTGCTTATTCTAAGGTTTTGAATCACTAAATTGACTTTAGCGTGTGGCCATCAGTAGGCCACATTTCAGTTATATCCATTCTGCCAATTATGTACATTTCGGGATAACAGTATTATAAATAATTCAACCTTTTGCAGTGTGTAATGTGAATTTTCAACTTTTGTCACATTTTTCAATTTTGTTACATTTACTACGACTATGTCTGATTCTTCCATAAACGAACATAATTATTAATAACCTTATTAAACCACTCATCACTTTTCCTTAACCGATTTCGATGAAACTACAGAGTTATTTCTCAGTACAGCTAGTATTTCCACGCTGACTATCAAGATTAATCATTTTAGTATTATAAAATAGTCGGCCAATCAGACATCGGGTAAATGATAAGCGCAAACACTTAGCCAAGATTCAGCTTCCTTTTCTAAGGAACGAGGCATATGCCATTAGTGAAGACGAGAGAGAGTTGTTCCCAGGTTCGCCTTGCCAATAAGAAGCCTACTTCACACTCTAAACCTTTCGACCTTGCATATAGCAAGCTTTTGTATCAAGTATCATAATCAGACACTGAACAACATAACATATTGCTACAAAAATCATGAAAAGATTTATATACTGGACCATAATCTCTTATTAAATATAAAAAAAATAGAATCGATGAATTGTTATTTATTATTCAACAGTTTGAACTGGTAATCCAACCAGAGCGCTACAAAAATAAGTTCATAAGCGACCAAAGAATGAAATGAGTAATTTTACTCTGGTTGTTCTTAGTTTAGTCAAACTTCAGAAAACAAATTGAACGATATTATTTTACATCCATTTTCTAATGTGATCATGATATATATAACATTCTTGTCTTGGAAGTTATGACAGAAACATGACTAAAATGATATGTGTTAATTTCGGTGTGTTATTTATTGTCTTGCAATGAAAAGTCAAGAGACAACAAGAGAAAAAATTGATTAATACAGGCAGGTATATTGAAATAATGAAGGATAACAGTCAAAAAGAGAAAACAAATCAACAGTAATGAAGTGTTAATGAAAAAATATGTCAGTGAAGTGAATTGTGAGGTTAATAGCACGAAAACTAATAATTGTGTAAAGGATAGCGAGTGGAGGACTTGCAAAACTAGCTTATCCAACTAATTACTCATATAACTATCAAACTCGTTTTTGATCTCTAGTCAATGAACATCAATTCATTTAACGAACAGAAAGCCTGAAAGAAACCCTATCTACTGTTCTATGTTATATATAGGTGGTTTGGAAAAAACTAATCCATTTCTAAAGACGAAGACGATATCTTTGTCAAAGAATCAACTGGATTGCTTCAAAAAGTATTTAATGGACTCAACACAATCAGAGCACAAGACACTTCTCCAGAACTCACAGGAATCTGTATCTGCACTCCGTTCTTGAAATGAACTTTTGAAATTAGCTTAGAATTTTATGTTTGAGTATCTATTCGTGTAAGTCTGTCGGCTCTCCATGATCACTTGCATCAAGTTCTGCATGTCCCATGATTCAGTGTCTTGAAGGATTGTTAGATATGACAGTTACGATTGTATTATTGCAATGGCCGATATCCATCCCGACTGTTTTCTTATATGAAATGTATCTTTTACGACATCTATCTTACTGTAATTGTCGCTATCATATAGGTTTCTCTTATCTATTTTTTTAGCGAAATGTTTATTTAGTTACTGTTGCCACATATTACGGTGTCATATAATAACTAGCAATCTTCTGTATGAATGGATTTATATCACTGTAATTCGTTTGTATCTATAACACCCAAAATCTAAAACTAACATGAACTTAGATAAATCCAAGGGATCGTGTAATTTTGAAAAAAGCAAAAACAAAGACTCCAGCAGAATAGCTTGAATTCATTTTATTTCGTTGGTTCTCGTTGGCTGCTTACAACCTGTGATATTTAAAAATCCCAATTACATAATGGGTTTAAATTACTTACATGGGATGGTTTGGTTAGAAGTTATATTCAAGGCATATTAGTATAGTATAGCAAAGGTGTAAGTAAATTTAATAGACTGAATAATGTAAATATACACCTTATGTAAGAGAACATTCTACAACATTGATTGTGACAACAGTACAAACGACTAGGATACCAGTGATTACATAATGAGTAAACGTCGGTAGAAATAAAATGAGTAGAGCTCAGTTGATAAAATAAGATTGCTAATTTGGAAGATAGTCGAAATAAAGCTCAATGATGTAATGAATGCAAGAAAGAGTTTAGAAAGAGTTTAAGATGCAATGAAGGAATGTTTGTCGCCAAGACAGAGAAAGACTAATAACCATCTCTTTTTAAACACGTAAGTCAGGTTTTTGATGCCTGATGGTAATGGCTTCAGCAAACTTCAGAAGACTGAAGTTTGGCTGCTTACTAATCACCTTGAAAGATTGCAAGGTATCCTGTATCAAGATATTTGGTAATTGCACTATTTAGAGTCTTTCTTTCTCTTGTTCTGAGGTTTGTTAGAACCTCATGTTCACCCTACTGTATGCTATCCATTGGAAACTGAGTTTGTATCTTAATACTACAAATTTAACAATCAGTCAACATGGAGTACATTTATAATTATTTTAAAACGGTAACAGATCTAGATAAACCGTAGGAAGCCTTACAACTTATTTAATCTATTGAAACTGAGAAACGCTGTAAAATAATAAAGACATAACTCATGCAAGTAAAGTAAGTCGCTTATAAAACTCAAAACTCAAAATCTCATATCTGATAAATTTCAATAATTACAGTAAAACCAAGAATAGACAACTCACGGATAATCAGAACAAGGAATTGAATAAAAGAAACAGTAGTATTTCATATAAAGAAGTTGGATAAACAAATCCATCTAAAACCTAGTTTTTCCCTTGTTTTTAATAATATCTTTGTTTCAGAATAAAATGGTATGGAGTAGCAAGTCATCATAAATGACCTTTGTAACGAATGTTCAAAAATAATCACACCAATTGTATGTCTATTCGTTCGTATTAAATACAATAAAGAACAAGTACCACATCATATTACGTAATGATATGAGTAATATCGAAACTTAAATACTATCAATTAGACTTGATAACCTCATGCAAGTGATATTTGGCCAGTGGAAGTAAGTGGGATTGGCCACCAGAAGTGGACAAACAGATACTTAAATCACTATTAAATATACGATTTTCCTTATTATCATTGATTTCTACTCTGGAATTACTAAGCGTAACTACTTGTAATTGTGTTGAATATTGTCTACCGTATACTTTGGTTTTTTTTAATTATTGGTCGTAAATCGTATGATGTGACGTAATCCAGTCTGTGTATAGAATATCGATCGGGTATCCAGTCTAGTGGTGACGCATTATAGTAACAATAAATGAGTCATAAAATTTAGAAAAACCATAGAGCCGTAATCAGACTGCGTTCAAGATCGAATCTATGGATGATAGCAATGCTACAGGTGATTGACTTCATTAAACGGCTCGTTGAACAAACAATAGTGTGATATTTTACTGCTCCATTTTTTTGTACTAACAAACTAATGTCTATTATTCCGCTAAAATTATGTACATCGTTTACAACAAATTTTTCGATAAGGCAGTTAATTTGATCATTTTAAAGAAAATACGATCAACCATTTTATGGATGGAGTTATCCAAACAACATGGATGTAGTAACGAAACCCCACATAATGTAAAATTACTTACTAAAAAGGTTGAGTATCTCTGCAAACGAGATCATCAGGATACAAGTGACTGAGGTAAGATTGACAAATTACTATGATTAGTAGTTATTAAAAATGATCCTTGTAAAAAGCAAAAAGGTAACATGACTACAACTTGAACCAGGACAGTCAAGGGAATACTAAGAAGACAAAGATCATACGGCTAGAAAATAAAGATACTAATAATGGTATAAAGAACTGCATGGACCAAATACGACGATTACCTAACTTGTCTTGTACTGCCAGGAAACATAAGAAATTGACATCATACATTAATTACTTCATTTTATATATTAACAAGTCGATCAGTCTTACTAAATGCTAAAACGAAGATTTGATTGAGGTTTTAAAAAGCATACAATGGGATCATATTCATAATATTTATGCGGACACGCATAATACGTAGTTTATCGTATATATAGTGATCCCTTGATAAATTCAGATGAAGCGACAATATTTAAATCGTTGTTCTAACAGGATTTGACAGACCAATATTTAACTCGGATTCTGGGCGATATAACCTATCACTATTAGTAACACCTGCTTCGGTTTGGGCACCTGGGCAGTATCACAGCTGTCACACAAACCGCATTAGATTTGTGTGGCGCATGTGTATCTGGTTCCCCCTTTGTACCAATATCTATGTGTTCAAATGAATAAATAATAAGAACTATTGGTAAATCTATTTCACGTTGGACGGTAGGACGTAAGTGCGTAGCCGTAAACCAGAGTTTCACACCTCTTGGTACTCACCAATGAAGTTTGACATAAACACTTGATCCAGTCGTAACTAAATTTGTATACCTGATGTATACGGATGTTCTATATATTAGGACTATATTCTCGATGTTTATCTCTCTCATTATCATTACTACTACATTATTTCAACTCCTTTACTATTTACCTAGCTAGTTTCATCTTATTACGCCAAACTGATGCAACTTAGGCTTACCCAGATTTGTGTCTAGCTCTACGTTAATAATGGCTAACTGACATATTTTTACGGGATTTGTTAAGTTATTCCTAAACAATAAAATGATTGACTGTATACCAGTCAAATGTTGTTAGAGGTATGTTACATTTGAATAGGTTGTCAGAACGCCCAACTCTGAGAAATGATAAACATTTATTCTTTGAACGATAACTCACTTTGAAACACTCAATTGTAATAGCATGCACCCTCTTGTGTCTACATAAGTTGATTAAATATTCTACTTAATACGTGACCAAAACATCATTTCCCTGAAGGTAGATAAAGAGTCATCAATCCTAAATAATGTATATGATTCAAAATGAATTGACACTAAGAACGTCAACCAACATATCAAATGATTATCTGTTGCACGATCTTATTAATTATTTTATCACTGGGATTTTTTTACACCTTTTCATGTCATCGTAACTACATTTGTATGACATGGTAGTAAATCCCAAACCAATGACCACCATATTCAATATCAAAATAATAAACCGTGAATTAGCATAACTCAGGTGAAATCATTGTCTTTATGCCTGATTCTCTGAAGTCTAGATATCAAACAGGAAATACTGTGACTTGTATAGTGAATATCGCTTTCTACCGTCTTATATACAAACGGTAAGATGTAAATCCGGAAGAAATTAAATCTACTTTGATTATGTTGGCATTCGAAGTAAGTTCTTTCCCATACTTCGACCTAAGAATACATAAATTGTACTCTTAAAATCTATTAAGAAAAAAGTAGATCAGCAAAGGAATCATTATCAGAGTTCAGAGATCGTACTAATTCTTTCTTCCTATACTATATCCTTATTGCAATCTTTCTCCTATATATTAACACCTTTGACTTAACTACTCCTATGAATCCGGTGTTCATCTTGCTGTGCTAATGAAGTATGGCAACCTGGACCGATGCATATATGTGCCTGGTCCTACGTTGTAGCTGACTGACTATCAGAGTTAAATTGCGGAGTTATAGCAAAGGCATATAAATACTAGATTAACTGTATAGAAATATGTAGATTTGTGATGATAATAATAATAAATATTATTATTATTATATGAATTTCAATTCATTTTATTACCGAATATTTAATTTACTTTAATGACCAAATCTTTAAATCAATTGCCTAACCAACAGAATTATGTAACCAGTTTACTGGTTGAAACTCAACACAATGAATATCAACACGAAGTCTACAAACTGCTTGTGGATTAGTATTTAAAGCACTTAGCTCTTAGCTAACAGGTTGCAAGTTCGAGCCCCGCTCCATATACTTCGACTTCAGAAACTGTGTTGGATGGAATATAAGTTAGAGAAAAAAATAAGAGGTCAAAATAAAAGGCAGCATCAGTTTATAAGGTTACTGACAGTTTTGCTGAATCATACTGGCTGATACAGATTACGTGGTTGAAGTCTGTACAACAACCGAGATCAGTGATTGGAATTAATTAAGATTGACAGTGTCCCCTAATCTTTGTAAGAACTTCAAAATATAAAGCCAACCATAGTTCATCTGATATTTATCTACGTAGAAGTTGGGTTTTATGGGTTGAAATGTTCCGGTTTGATAAGAAAAAGCATAAAGAGTCACTATCAAGAAGAAACGGCATGTGATCACTAAAACATGCAAAATGCTAAATTATTCTGACGAACATGAATCAATAAAGATAGATACCTGTTTAGTTTGTTCAAAGTAACCTATTAAATAAATCCCACTAGTGATAAAATAAATAAGAGACACTCTTGCACTGTACATATGTTAGAGTAAATTAGGATATGAATATACATCATTCACACACTGCAGTCTCAAGAAACCATTTCGCTGACCATTGAATAAGTTTGAGTACAGAGATTGTTAAGGGTGTGTAGGAGCATCCATAAAAAGGATTCTGACCATAAAAATGTCAACTAATCTGGACACAGAGGGACAAGTCACTACAGAGTGAATTCTCTCAGTTAAAGATGAAAATGTTGGTTATAAAGATTCAAAAGTTCTGAAATTAAATAAAAGTTGCTTATACTTCAGACATATATTAAGTTCTCAACGGTTCAGTTTCCTTATGCTCGATGGCTAATAGATTATCTATTTATTTAAACACATAGATATTGGTACGAAAGGACACTGAATACATATACACCACGTAAATATCATTCGATTTGTGTAAGGGTTGTGATACTGACCGAGTGCCCAGATCGAAGCAGGTGGTTTTCCTAGGGGGCCACACCCAGCGTCTTCGACCTAAAGGTTTGATCCACAAGACAGTGGAGCATCGTAAGGAGATTCGGTCCCATGGTAGACAGTAACCAATAATTAGTTCATACTTCATTTGTTCCCTCAGGATACTAGAGCCCATGTGCACAGTTGGTTTGGAATCAGGGTTTTCAACTCTCATAAGCGGACTCTCCATGTCCACCGACCCGGTTGAAGCACCGGACATTTGCTTTTCGTCCTCTACATTTTGTAAACAACACCCCCACCACGAGAAGGCAGTGAGTAGGACTTCCCTGGCAGTGGTTGTATGCACGTGGCCATGTGAGAGCATTTCAAGAGGGAGAGTTGACTCTCCCCACTCTCGGCAGTACCAGGGCATTTGTAAGTTTCATGATCAATTCCAAAACCATTTAAAATTAGCAGTATCGAAAAATCACAGAGCTGTATACTCATAAAGGAATTTAAAAATAACATTTTATCATAGTAATATTACAGTCGTAGAAATCATTAAAGTAGATCATCATTTAGGTAATCCGAAGTATTTCTTCTAGATATAATTAATTGATTTTTTGGGAGCCCTATTTAAGGTAAATTTATCTCTTTAACAAATGGCATAAAACTGATCATGTATTTTTAAATTATGTAATCATCCTAATACTCACACCTATAAATGAATAAAGATAAAAGTCATTTCTTTTTAAAAATAATAATAATGATAATAACATTCAATAACTGATATGGTAACTTACCTAATAGAAGTAGTTTCACATCTTTTGCAGCTTGCATTCCATCTTCTTTAAGTTTTTTATCTATATTTCGACTTTGTTCAAGAGCATCACGCTCTTCTTTAGATAGTGTACAACCCATTTTTTTTTTAATAAAAATATTAGTAGGGTATTTATTGTATAGATTTATGTTAATAATATTTAATATCCAATATAGTTTAATGTTTTAATTATTGATATAAAGTATAAAGGATAAGCTTAGGATAAAATACAATTCCTTTCACAAAAATATAAATTTTTTAAAGGAGTTGTTCAACTTCTCCTAATCTAATTTGAATATTATTGATTCCAGAATGAAATAGAATTTGTTGTGTGTTCTCCCCCCCCGCAATTGATGATAGACACTAATGTTAACAAATAAAATCTAGGCTTACTCACAAAATATTACTACTTATGGGAGAATGGTTGTTACTACTTAAACAACACACACAATACCCAATCTTAATATATCAAATATAGATTAGATATACATTCATATACATAACTAGTAGATTTTGTATGTGTGTGTAGGTACATGTGTGTGCGTATGTGTGGTGGTGTGCCCGTTCATAATATACTTCATTTCAATGGACCAGGTTTATTTATAAGGCAGAGATTCTCTAACTAAAAATAGGAAAAATCTCATAGGCTATATATATATGTATATAATAGATATGTCTATACATCTTTTTAAAATCAAAAAGGAATGTGGAAAATCCAACTATCTATCTATAATCTGATCGATATGATAAGGAACAAATACAAAAATAAATTTCTCCCTATCCCTTATGTCTACATGTGTGTTTGTGTATGTGTGTTTATTAGTAATCCTAGTTTAGTTAGAAAAAAAAAATACAAAAATAAAAACTTTATTCATATTTGATTGGTTGATTATAATATTAGGGCTATATAATTTATATACTTGATTGGAACATAACACATAGATTGTATTCTTATATCTGAAAAATTGTTGTCTATACCTTATTGAGATTTGAAATGTCTGGCCAAAATAAATTTATTCCGTGTATCATTGATTTAGTTGCTATCCTAATTTTGGCCTGAAAATAAGGATTATAATAATAATAGTAGTAGTAGTAGTAGTAATATTGGTCCTTTTATTTGTAATATTGTTCTGGCAATTTTTAATATAGGATTGATTTAAAATTGTCTTGTGGATGCGCACTGCTGAGGAGTCCCATACTAGGACGAAACGGCTGTCCAGTGCTTCCAGGTTTTCAATGGTGGTCTAGCTTCAACTGACTCATGATTTCAATCTGAAATTTCTAAAATCTTCACAAAACCCATTCTGACTCTAGAACATTCTTTATTTGTTACTCGATTAGATGGTTTTTAGATGTTTATTTAACTGTGAACATTTGATAAGCAATGGTACATATACATGACTCACATTAACTCGGCGCCCAAATATTGTGAAACTATTCGTTCAAATTTAAACGAAAGTTCTTAATTAATGGTACATATTGGTATCTATAATACATAAAAACACTACATCAATAATTCATTACATGGTACATGATCCAGTAGTCGTACGTGTTTAGTATGAATGGGATCATTGATCAGCCCCCAAATGCCCTGGTATGGCCGAGAGTGGGGAGAGTCAACTGTCCCTCTTGAAATGCTCTCACATGGCCACGTGCATATAGCCACTGCCAGGGAAGTCCTACTCACTGCCTTCTCGTGGTGGGGGTGTTGTTTATGAAATTGAGAGGATGAATAACGAATATCCAGCACTTAAACAGGGTTGGTGGATATGGAGGATCCACCTAGGGAAGTTCGAAAACCCTGATTCGAAACTAATGATGCACATGAGCTACAGTATCTTGAGGGAACAAATGGAGTATGAACCAATTATTGATGACCGGCTACCATGAGACTGCATCTCCTTACGACGATCCACTGTCTTGTGGATCAAACCTTTAGGCCGAAGGTTCGGTGTGTGGCACCCGGACAGTATCACAGTTTACACACATCAAGTGATTTGTGTGGCGTATATGTATTCGGTGCGCCTTCGTACCAATATCGATGTGTTCAAATAAAATAAATGAATCATTGATCACCGACCAACTAACGACATGATAAACGGTAGGATAAAATATATTATCAATAGAACATCTAATTGCAAAGTTCACAACCGGTACTTCAAATGTAGAGGGGTAGGTTCTTATGGAAACAAGCTATTCAATGAAGTGAAAATGATGATAAGGTGAAATGGTTATCATTTCAAGAAGTTTAAAATTGAGAGCTAACATTTGTACTCATTTCAGTTTCAGTTTGGAAAGGACAGAAGGCTAGGTGGTCTGTGATAGTCCTGGCAATGATGGTCTCTCAGTTGATCCAACTTTCTTTTGAAAGAGTCGACAGATGGAGCTTCAATCACGTGTTGAGGTAATAAATTCCACTCGTTGATGATTCGATGGGAAAGTCGATAGTTAGTTGATAAGTAATTTGTCCTGGGCTTGTGAACATTTTTGGCGTGCCCTCGTAGATTCTCTGTATTGGAAGATAAGAGAAATGAGGGCATTGTATATGGAAATTCATCGCAAAGTAGTTTGAAAACTGTAATCAAGTCACCTCTAGTTCTTCGATATGACAATGGGACTAGGTTTAGTTTAGCTAGTCGAGCATCGCACAGTAGCTTTACTATACTGATAATCAGCTTAATTGCTGTTTAATTTGAGAACTACCAGAACTATGATTTCAACAGAATAATTTGATGTCACTCTATTTCATTTGATGCATGTACACAACCTGAATGGTTTTAACATTGAAATCACGAAGGAAGTTTAAAATTCCCACATAAATGAGTTTGTGAATACATATATATGACCATAAATGGTCAGTCTGTTTTTGGCATATGTGCATCATGTGCGAATTACCTCGATATTACCATTAACTCATAAGTGTTTTAAACAGAGATGGACGATGACTAATAGTGGAATTTACGATGGGCGTTTCATCTCATTTAAGACTCATCTGTTGGATGAACCTGCTTCCCACATTTGAAAGTCACCCTATTGCACAAACCAGTGACTATCTATACTCAGTGGTCAAGTGGATAACGCTATGGGATTCGAAGTGGATGGTACTAGTTCATAGTCCCAGAGTAAACATCAACTCTAGAAACGCATGTACTAAATTCCATTGTCAGCCACCATCCATCTCTGCTTACGATATTCAATATTGTACTGATGAGGAATAGCAACTTGGACCGATGCATATATGCGCCTGGTCCTACGTTCTAGCCGATTGACTGAAAACATTCAACAAAATATAACAATCATATATCATTGCAAAAAATAGAGTTCTGGAATTTCGTTAAAGATCGTGGCAAAAATCGATAAGGGTGAAGTGGAGGAGTTACACAATGAAATGTTTGACAATTAAGAATGGGATAAATGATGCTAATCCGGCCAAAAACACACTAATAACCTTGAATAAGGTCGGATTAATAATGCAAGTAAACAAGGCTTGTACTACCATAGTAGTAAAAGGGTAAAGACTATTTCTTGTTGAGTACATAAATTGGGTTTCAGGTACTTGATAGTTATAGCTTCAGTAAATTTTAGGTTCGAGTTTCGTCGTTTATCAATCACCTTCAAAGATTTCCTAGTGTCCCTACGATTTCCTGTGATAAAAGGATGTTTAAAAATATCTCTTATTAAATACATTTATTCATCCTGAATAAATCGAAAGAATGTTTTTCTTTCTTTTGAGTTTGTTAGGTATATGTAAATTTCTACACACAGAAGATGATAAGGTAAAACAAGAATTTTTCGAAACAAGATTAAATTATTGAACTTATTGTTTCATGAGAAGCTGTCATTTTGGCGAAGTGTATAAAGATGTTTTCTATATTTCTGTGAACTTTTTCTATTAAGGCTAAATAATTTAAGGATATAACTTCTACATAAATTGGTCCACATGAATTATGATACAGATAGGCGTACATTGAATCAAATGACACTGAATACCCTACACTGACGAGTCCCAAATAGGACGAAACGCGCGTCAAACTGGATTCCACTGCTAACCACTATCTATTTTTTTTTAAAAAACTTGTGACGTAAAGCTATATTGAGGCAATCCACACAGGATTCACATATGCTAACATGAGACTGATCAAGTGCAGTCCTGTAGTGACTCACGTTTATTACGAGAACACGACTGGTTCAATAAAAACAATTATTATTATAAACAGTTGTACCAGTGTTTGTTTTAAAGTGCTTTTGTTTGACTGTGCTAATGACAGCTATATTGGGCTTCCCTTCTTGTTCACACACTTCGATTGTAATTTCGCGCGAATTCGGTTACCTTCTGTAACCAAGCTTGTATCCTGGCACGATCTCGGTATCCTTTCGATACCACGAGATCGCCAGTGAATAAATCTTGACTTGGTCCATTTTCTGCCTTCTGATATTTGGCTTCTCGGGGTTTTTATGGAGTCATTTGGAACGAGCTTCTTGGTAGCGGTGTTCATAGTCAATCTCCGACTCGACGCCACGCTACAGTCCTAAATAACAATGTGAAGATACAAGTAAAACAACACCAAGTGAATTTATACAACGTTTAGTCTAGTATTACGATATAATAACTTGGATGAATGAACACTTTTATTTTGACTAGATAATAGTGAGCCCAAGGTTGGTTATCTGAACCCAGTAATGTAATGAATGACATGGTGGTGATTGTAGATATGATTTACATACATCATGGAGAAACCATCAGTTACTGAAATTGCCTGGAATACTGTTGGCGACTAACAAAATAAGATGAGACTCACTTTTCAAATTACACTACTAATTGTTATTGAATACCACCAATGAAAACTGTCTTATTGTATTTCTATCAAATATTGATAACAATCATGAATATCTTACAGGAGGTGACAAATTAAAACAGACGTTAACTGTTATTTGTACAACTCAATCATGGACAACTAAGAACAAGGATAAATAAATAGCAGTCCAATGTTCTACACACATACAAAAAGTAAATCAACAAGATGAGAATCAGATGTATGTAAAATGACTCTAAACTGTAGTCCAATTGTTTTGGGATTATAGCTAACAGTAAAATCTAGGACGCGCGTTTCATCTTATTTAAGACCCATCAGATAGATATACTCTCATCCCAGTGTTGATGAACACTTCGGGACTGAAAATCAATGCCAATTGCTTTAATTGCCGACGTGTTATTCACTAAGCTACTTAGTCTAGATAATCATTAACTTGCGCACCACTAAATATCATGCTCGTAGTTTTGTGAGATGTGTCGACTACTTGTAAGACACCTCATTACAATACTGTATTACAACACGTGTTCAGCAATCGTTGTTAGATAGCTTATATCAGAGAAAATGAAATTATATGGGGTATTATGACAGATACGATCAATCATTATGAAGCGTAGTCAATTTTTGGAAGGTGATAATTTATACTACTCAAAGTAGTATATCGACGCTAGGAAAATTGCGCATCTGGATTCTATCACACAATCTGTCTTGTCGGTTTCCGGACTTCATTTAATTGCTGCCTCACCCGCTCTCTATGTTTTTGAACTCCACATGATCACACACCTATTCTTATATATATAGTTGTAATTAGCTGATGAGAAAGCACGAACTATAATGGATCTATGTTATTAAACAAATCAGACTGGATTAGAAAACCCATGTGTTAGTAAAACTACCAACGAGATGGTGCAAAGTGAACAGTTTTAATAAGAGAAACACTGAGTGATCTAAATGGCCTCTAGATAATCTATAGTTGCTAGCTGCGTACCAGAGAGTTGAATGATAGATCAATATCTGGACTCTAACCTTTAGTGGTCATACTTAATGTATGTATTTTGCCTTAAATTTGGCCAATTTTATGTATTATTAATCTGGATTTATAATTGTAGAACCTGATGAGAAATTATTGAAAAGAATATTCTTCGTTCATACAATTGTGTTCTTAATATAATGGGAATTTTTCAGCAATTTAGTGGGTTTGTAAAAATCTTGTAGAAAGGTGAGGTAGGATCCAATGGCTTAATACCAGGGGCATTTACCTATAGCGGCTTAGTACTGTAGGCAATACTAAGATATCATCTAGAGGTTTAAAAGCGGATACCTACTTGTCGTTGATTGGTTTAGACATGAGCCTATTACTGAGTAGTTGGATCCATTACGTGACCCATGCACTGTTAGGCAGTACAGTCACTTCTCTTAAATCTCTGTTCTTACAAGGCATGTGGTATTGTAAGTACAGGTAAGTAGGGTAGGCTCTTACGTAAATTTTTCATCCTACATCATATCAGAGATAGAAAACTTAGTTGCACTTATGGCCCTTAATCGACGACTTGAGTCACCACAAGATGCTGAGATCAGGACTGGACTTTTGGCTCGACTGGATCAAGACCCAAACGTTACACTCAGAACACTGACAGATGAGTGTGCTACAAAGCATCAGACACGACAACGAGTTGATTGAACAGGCAAATCCTAATTTAACCTGCAGTAGTGTCAATGCTATTACTAGGTTAAAAGTTCAGAAGCCGATAACAACTCGTAACAAACCAACGACTGCATGCTGGTTATGTGATGAACGGAATTATGTACGATTCTGTCGATTTAAGAAGCATAAATGTCAGGTGTGCAACAAACGTGGACATAGACTGGATTAAAGCATGCTCAATGCACGATTGCTTTGGTGCACGCTGATTGGCTAAATCTTATCTAATCAGCATCAGTCAACACATAGTAAACACTCTAGAATCTTCTCATGTAAAAACTATAAATATACTAACGTTTTCCCTATTGGGCTACTGACTTGCTTCTTACTTCCATCTAACCTTGTTATTTGGAATATAATCTCTTTCCTGTTCAACCGTGTTCTGATTTGGGGACTTGTCGAGTGAATCGGTGTCCAAGAATACTAAGCAATAGCTGGGTCATAACCGTAAGAAAGAGATTATAACAAAAACAGAAGCTCAACAATTTTTTTCTGAAAAGACGTTAAATAACAAAACTAATGCATACAATTTCAATGAAACTATAAAAATGAAATATAAAAAAATGGGCTAGTAAAATAATTTATAAATCAGGCGTTGATATAAAGTAAGTTTTTTGTTTCCATCGTCGCGATCACAAAGAATTCTTCTACATTCCATCAGATCAGCTCCGGTCGCAGCTATAACTGAACTTCCTGGTACAGTGCACCCATCACGAAGAACGGAAGGAGGTCGATAGATATCTCGATAATGGTTATTAAAAATACGAGACAAACTTTGACATTCTTCTTCCCAAAATTTAGCATCTATTTCTTGCATTGGTTTAGAAAGGAATTCAGTAGCACGACGTTTGATTTCATCTTTTAGAGTCACTTTTCTACCACAAGTATCACAAGGCCAATGATCAGCTATCTCTTGAAGTTTTGTAAAATATTCCAATGGTGTTGGTGAACTTTCATAGTGACGATTTAGAGATACACAGGTGACTGACTGGAACCTTTGGTAAGCTGTAAGGGCGAATCGATAGTTAATCAGAGACATTATTTCTCAGGTGTAAATCAACTAAAGATAAAAAATAACAATGGTCAAGTATAAATAGTATTTTAAAAGATCAGGGTAATATAAAGTGATGATTTAAAGGATGTTAGACTACTGTTAGGGAAATTTTTCACTTTTTTTGCATTTATATTTTAGTCACGAAAAAACTGTATTAGGTCATTGATCTTCGAAATGGTTTACTGTTGGTCAATTGAATTTAAATAAAGCGTACAATAGCTTTTAAGGAAAATGGTAACATAAGAGCTGACTCTTGAGATGGAAACTACTTATCACAATTGCTTTTAACTCAATTCTATTTCCAGTCATCAACAACATGGAGCCTGGAACACATGCACTATTATTATTTGAACACATAGATATTGGTACAAGGAGGCACCAAATACATATGCGCCACACAAATCTCACTTGATCTGTTTGAGGGCTGTGATACTGCACAAGTGCCCAAACCGAAGCAGGTAGTCTTCTTAGGGGGCCACACCCCGAGCCTTCGGCCTAAAGGTCTGATCCACAAGGCAGTGGAGCATCGTAAGGAGATTCAGCTCCATGGTAGCCGTTGATTAACAATTGGCTCATACTCCATTTGTTCCCTCAGGATACTGGAGTCCATGTGCACCATTGGTTTGGAATCATGGTTTTCCAACCCCCCTAGGCGAATGGCGAAAACAATCGAAATAACGTTGTAACAATGACATAGAGTAAAATTAAATACTGAGGATGTGTTTCGAAAAGATAAAGTGGAAAGTTCTGTATGAAAGAATTTTGTAATTCACGATTTAGAGAAAAATAAAGAATGAACGAATCTGCACTATTGTGAATGATCATGAATAAAGTCACCCGAAATCTCCAACCACTGATCACGCGAGCCCGAACTAGATAGTTTGCAAACACGGCTCAGGTAAACAATCAATGGTTTCATGAACAGATGTCATTTCTTAGTTTTGCCGTTCCAGGCTCTTTGCTAACCCAACCTTACTACAGCAAACACTGCTTGTCGAGGTAGGTAGGAGTTGGGCATACGTATGCGGGTCAAAATAATATAAACAAGCGTAAAAATGAATTGCTTTAAAGTTTGGTGACGTGCTATGGAGCAATTAATTTGTTGTCAAAAGAAATTTCCCCTCGAATAAAGAAGTTTCATTACCCTATGAACTTAAGAATTACCAATGTCAAGGAGGAAGGACGTGACGGAACAATGGACGAGATGTAACGCAATATGCTGAAAGTCCAAGGATTGAGTGAAACAATTAATCTAATTCTATTACAACGAACTATAAATCAGTACTTTTTTGGGTTTTCGTGCTTTAGATATTTTATCTATAAACCAATAGGCTAATTTTATTTTGAGGAGTGAACTCATTAACCCTTTTGACCACTAGCTTACAACATTAGGACGTTAATCAAGACCAACAGTACTTATTTTAGAAACACGATTGTTGTATATGATTCCATTCTTTTCAGGAGGCAAAGTGTATTTGAGAAGTCACATGCGAGTGACGACCAAATCTGTGCAAGTAACTGACTTACTCAGAAGACTTTTCTACTAGTCCAGTTCACCGTCGCATACTACTCATGAAGTTGAGAGGGCTCAAAGTTTCTATTATTGGGTTTATTTTATGCTATCAACAGAAACATATGTATAAGTAAAGCTGAACTATAAGGCCAGGCTGGTAGAATCTGACAGTCCAACTGCCCTATTTTAGGGAAGCCGTTATAGAAAAGTTTGGAGAAATGGCACAAAACCCCAGAACATCCCCAGAATCTTATAACACTTTGAGGAAGTCTGTGTATACTGAAAAATCCAAAATTTCCCCAAAATAGGGAGATTGGGAGACTTTAACCAGTGGAGGATGCAGCAAGTACGAATGAGGGATCTATGACCTCGTAATTAGGATTTAAGTTAAGGATGAGTAGTTTAACGTTATGAGGATGCATAGTTTAGAATTCAAAGTCAGAACTAGGATGTAGAGCATAAATATTGAGACTGCAGCCTATACCCGAGCTCCCAATTTCGGAAAAAACTTGAACCACTTTGAGGAAATGGCACCAAAACCCTAAAATTTCACTTAAATTCCCCAGCATCTTATTACACCTTGGGGAAATCGGCATGTATTTATTAAAACCCCAAAGTTTGGGGTATATTTCGCGTTTTCTCCGAAAATTCTGCGCTTTTCACTGATATTTCCCCAGAGTCGTATCACAGTTTTGAAAAATTTGCCCATACTTATTAAGTAAACCGCAGTTACGAACAGTAAACAAAGTGCCAAAGCAATCTAACAGCACTCAAGAACACCGTATACCCCTGACAGCCAAAGTAACTTAACGACAATCAATGTATCGTGTGCACAGCATGGAGTTAGATATATATATATCTAACTACATACTATACATTCTGATTTTAACCAAACTATAAACCCCACAACCTACCCAATCTCACTATCTCAGGGAATTTTGGGGTTTTCTACTCTAAATATGGTAGTTTTTCTCAAATTTGAGTTTGGGGAAAAACCTCAATGTTATAAGATTCTGGGGAAAACCCGAAATTTCCCCAAAACTTTGGAGGTTTTCTACAGACCTGGGGAAATTTAGGGGTTTTATGCCATTTACCTGAAGTTTTCTATAGCTGTCTCCTCAAAATCTACCCAAACAGGACAGAAATCCCCCCAAGACTTTGGGCGAGATCGGGTACCAGTAGCATCTGCATCACTGTGCAAGGGCATTCAGTCATTGGTAAGTTTGAGTCTAGATTGAAGGTACATTGTGTACTGGGGCAGTGTGTGAATCTAGCAAAAAAGAAAAGCAGTGGCTCGGATAGCAGACAGAGTGCACTTGAAATTAATAATAAAAGAGATTTATAACCACTAAAGACAATACAACCGTTAGATTAAGAAAAGCTAGTCATTGAAAAGAATTGATGGGGAAAGTTTACCAACGAGTTACAACGCATTCATTTGATAAGTACGCTATAAATTTTTAATCAGTTTCAGTTTCAGTTTGGGAAGGACAGGAAGCTCGATGGCCTATGTTAGTCCTGGCAATGGTGGTCTCTCAGTTGATCCAACTTTCTTTTGAAAGAGTCGACGGATGGAGCCTCAACCACGTGCTGAGATGGTGAATTCCACTCGTTGATGATTCGATGGGAAAGTCGATAGTCAGCTGACAAGTAATTTGTTCTCGGCTTGTGAACTTTTTTGGAGTGTCCTCGTAGATTCTCTGTTTTGGAAGACAAGAAAAATGAGGGCATGTTAGGTGCAAATTTATCACTAAACAATTTGTAGACTGTAATCCAGTCGCCTCTAGTTCTGCGATATGACAACGGGAAAAGGTTCAGCTTGGTCAGTTGAGATTCATACGGAAGCTTCGCTATTCCGGGGTCCAGCTTAGTCGCCGTTCTCTGAACCTTTTCCAGAAGCTCACTGCCCTTTTTTAAGCAGGGGCTAGCAGCTTGTATGCAGTACTCAAGTTTCGGACGAACGAACAATGTATACAAAGTCAAAAACATTTTAGCGTCGGCATGACTAAAAGCTTTACGTATTGACCATAAGGTTCTAAAACCTTTGGCGGTTATTGCACGGCAGTGTGCGGTAGTCTTTGAGTCTTGACTAACGATAACTCCTAAGTCATGATATGTCTGGACGACAGGTAGCTCAGTGTTATTCATCGTGAATGTATCTGTACCTTGATGACCGATATGCATCACAACACACATGGAAGTATTTATCGGCAACTGCCGGGTTTGAGACCATTCAGATAATTTCTTCAGGTCGGTTTGGAGTTCTTAGCTATCACCCTCACACTGTATCGTTCTTCATATCTTGACATCGTCAGCATATAGCCATACCGATGATGATAGGAGACAAGGAAGGTCATTTACATACAAGAGAAATAGCATTGGCCCCAAAACTGTACCCTGGGGCACTCCACTAAGCACAGTTTCTCAGCTAGATAACTTTGAGTTCACCCTTACTCTTTGTTGACGCCCAACTAGGAAGTGTTTTATCCACATCAATAAATTGCCTCCAATCCCGACTTTTCTTAACTTATATAACAGCCGGTTGTGCGGAACTTTGTCAAAAGCTTTACTGAAATCAATGAAGGCTATGTCTATAGGTAGCTTTTGGTCCTTAAGAGCGCACCAGTTTTCACGAGCCACTAATAAGTTAGTGAGACAAGAATAACCTATTCATAAGCCGTGCTGCTTCTCCGAGAGGATCCGGTTTTTATCGAGATACTTAAACAACTCCTTCCGAATAATATTTTCCAAGATTTTAACAATCACACTAGTTAGGCTAACGGGACGGTAATTCTCAGGTTTATGTTTCGTACCTGTTTTGAAGACAGGACTTACTATGGCGTTTTTCCAGTCTTTGGGTAAACGACCCTGCGTAACGGATAGATTTCAGATTGTGATTAGATTTGTGTACTGATGACAAAAAGTCTACGGCTTATGTTAATCCTGTCCTAGCGTGTTTCTGTGAGTGGCTAGTTTTCTATTGAATGAGTCAACTGAAGGAATGGTCACCTCTGCTTTGTGTTATTTGTCTGCCTGCTTGAATATCTGGGCTACCTGTTCTTACGATTTATATATTTCATCAAGTTAACTGTTTCATTGTTTGTTTTAGCACATAATTATGTCTGTTGTGCGTACAATCTATTCAGGCGCGTTTATGAAAAGTTTACAACCTTTCGTTATACGGGATACAAAAAGGTACAATCAGCGACATCATGGTGGCTGGTAATATGCATTGAAACGAATGAACATTAATAAAATGTGGATTACCGAACTCCTAACATGTAACTAGTCATCATTCAAAATCTATCGTCTTAATCGATCAAGGTATAAGAAAAGGAAACTTGTTGAAATACTTTGTGCTGAGAATTCTATGTTGTACCGAAAATATAATGTTGAATAAAGCTTCTAATAATAATAATAATACTAATAATAACTCCAGACGTAGACGATTTGATCTCGGTTTTTGAACTTTCTTCGAATGTCCTCTGAAATGATCAGTCCTGGACGGAAGTAAAAGATAAGACATGTTAATACCAAGGTCATCGTTCAGTATACGATTAGCCAATATTAGATCACCCCTTACTCTGCGGTAAGATAACGGAAATAAGTTAAGATGTCTCAGTTTGTCATCATAAGATAGGTCAGATAGACCTTGTCTCATCTTAGTGCCTCGTCGTTGGTCTCTTTCCAGCATCTGTGCTTCATACTTGAAACAAAGACTCGCTGCTTGAATCCCATATTCTAAATGTGGTCACACATAAATCGAGTATAATAGCCTAGACATTTCATCATCTAAATACTGGAAAGACCTACGAATAGACCATAATACCCTATAGCCTTTCGCAGCAGCAGCCTTACAGTGACTAGTCGTTTTGAGATCACTGCTTAATGTGACTCCTAAATCTTTATAGTTTCTTATTTCGGGTAGCACGAATCCACCTATTATGTAGTGATACGATTCATCATAGTTGTTTATTTGCATCACTACACTCTTATCAGGATTTACTTCTAGTGACCACCTGTCCAACCATGCCACTAATGAGCTAGTATCATTCCGTAATACTATTCTGTCCGATATACTGTGTATGGGTCTCCAAATCGTTATGTCATCAGCGAAGAGTAGAACGGATGATTTTGCTATAGTTGATAATTCATTTACATAAAGTAAAAAGAGAAGAGGACCGAGTATCGTACCTTGGGGAACTGCACTTTTTACAGGTGCCCACGAGGAGAGAGCCCATTTACCCTTACTCTTTGTCTCCTGTCATGCAGAAAATTGCTTATCCAACCTACGACTGTATAATGGATTCCAAAACGTTCCAGTTTGAATTTAAAACCAGAGTGGGAGACTTTATTGAAGGCCTTAATTAGATCTATGAAGATCACATCCACAGAAATATTCTGATCTTTTGCAGCAGCCCAATCTTCTCTTGTTATGATAAGATTTATCAAGCATGATAGGCCTCTCCGAAAACCATGTTGTTCCTTGGAGAAAAGATTATGCCCTTCAACATAGTTTATAACAGATATCCGAGTTATTTTTTCCTTCAGTTTTACAACTGCACTAGTTAAGCTAACGGTCTATAGTTACTAACTAAATCCATACCCCCAGCCTTATACACCGGACTTATTATGGCGTCTTTCCAGTCTCTAGGAAGTCTGAACTGTCTCAGAGACATGTCGAATAGTATCGCTAATGGTTCAGCAATTACATCTGATAGGGTTTTCATAATCCTAGGATGAATATCATCAGGGCCACTGGGCTTATCAGGTTTGAGATTCTGAAGTATCCTTAAAACAGTAACTTTTTCTATGACTACAGGGTCCATCACTGAACGGCCGCGATCACACTGAATCGTTGGTCGTTCCTCATTGCCGATAGAAAACACTTTACTGAAATATTCCGATAAAGCTTCAACTTTTTCTGTATCATTTTCTGCCAAGACTAACAGATTTACTCGTATCAAAAGTGGTGGAATTCCATCACTTCTCTGAGTTCGCCTTTTTAAATACGAGAATCACCGTTTCGGACTATATCTAGAATCCCTAACTTATTGTTTTTCATATGATAGTCTAGTTTTACTTATTAACGCTTTACAAGCATTCTTAGTCTTACAATAACTGGATCTGTACTGTTCTAAGCCAGTAGAGATGATCATGTTCTAGTACTTCTTCCTTTTTTCTAAGAAGTTTCCTGACTGTTTTAGTTACCCATGGTGGACTTTTATTCGGTTTTCTCGGTACCATGTATGGTATGAACGAGGATGCAACTAAACTAAACTTACCTTTAGATACAGACCATGCTTCTTCAACTGATAACCTAGTATCTACAAACCAATCTGTCTTAGCAGCGCATTCCTGAATGGCTGATATGTCAGCTTTTCATACGTTTGGGCGGGGTGTAACCTGATCGTATAACATGTCCCTAGTTCTAAACATGAATGACAAAACAGCGTGATCGCTGTTCACTAATTGCGGAAGAATATTTAGATCGACAGTATCCTCAGTATCATGAGTGATTACCAAGTTTGTTCTTATTTAATTCGGTCAAGCCTTTTTTTAAACTTATTTAGAGGACAGAGTCATCCGTACTATAACAACTTATTGTGCCTTTATTATTGTTGTGCTTGTATGAAGTATGTATGCTTGAACATTGCTTACCGTATACGCAGCTAACTTTATCATTAGCCACTTAACTGATTCGATGATCCATTCATTTCCCTATATATATATATATATATATAAATTTAAACTTACACTCTCTACTCTTTTGATTCGCTGACTCACTCAATTACCTCTCTGCTTTGTGGTCTGATTTATCTGCTAAAAATACTGTAGTCGCTGCTTCTCTTTACCTTCTGATTTCAAACACCGTTGAGGATTATATGATAACGGTTACGAGAGTGATTGGTCAACAAAGCACAGCCACTACAGGGTAACAGGTTCCAGGAATTGTGGAAACTCGCGTGCCACGTTTATTTCGTTCGTTATTGACCTTGTACTCGCCTGCTATATCCTCCGAATTGCCCTGACCTGATGTAGAGTAAAAGGGAGGACTTGTTGGGACCAAAATTACTTCTTAGTATTCTAGACATTTATATCCCCAAAGTGAATGTATACACACTTGGCCACGATGGTAGGCGTTAGTCACTCTTTAGACCAGCTAATCGCTTGTTATTTTTTGCCAGACTTTTACATAATCAGCGTTAATATGCATCGAGAACTCAACCATACGTGCGTGTTCATTTACATACAGGATAAAAATTAAAAAAACTAAGACAGAGCGTTGTAATACTCCACAACTTACTAATTTCCACTTGTAACATATTCTTATTTTCCGCCCGCAACCTACAAAAAAACCCTTGACCTTGTTAAGAGGAGGTCTGGTCAGGTACTTACGCCTGTTACACCTTGTGGAAGAGCATAGGCTTCCCACCAGCACTGACAATCCAATCCTGCCCTTGGTAATCCTTTTCAGCTATTTCCAGTTGTTATTCATCCTTCCCAGATCTGCTTTTATTTTCCGACCTAATGAGTTCTTTCGACTTTCTCTTCAGGATTCCAATTTAGCGCTTATTTAGTGATTTAGTTGGATGACTTTCTCAATGTGAGTCTTGTCCACTTCCAACGTATTTTCCTAATTTCCTCCTCAGCCGGAAGTTGATATGTTCTCTCTCACAGAAGGCTGTTGCTAATGATATCGGGCCAGCGGACATTCAGTATCTTACGTAGATAATTACTTATAAATACTTGTACCATTTTGATGATGGTTGTAGTAGTTCTCCAAGATTCAGCTCCATACAGTAGAAGTTTTAACGTTCGTAGTGAAGATTACGACTTTGATAATGGTTGAGTTGTTTTGAGTTCCATATGTTCTTGAACTGTAGGAATGCGGCCCTTGCTTTGCCAATCCTTTCCTTTACGTCTGAATGTGATCCTCCTTGTTCATCAAATATGCTTTCCAGGTACATGAAAGATTCTACATCTTCCAGAGTTTCGCGATCAAGTATGATTGGGTTGGTGTTTTCCGTGTTGTATTTGAGGACCTTGGTTTTCCCCTTGTGTATGTTGAGGCCTACTGATGTCGAGGCTCCTGCTACACGAGTTGTTTTCATCTGCATTTGTTCCTGCTTATGGGATAGAAGGGCTTTGTCATTTGAGAAGTCCAAATCGTCTAATTGGTCCTGAGCTGAAAACTGTATTCCGTGTTTTTCCTTAGATTTCGAGGTCTTTATAATCCAGTCGACCACCAGAAGAAAAAGGGAGGAAGAGAGTAGACAGCCTTGTCTGACTACGGTCCTTACTTGGAATGGATCTGTCAGCTGTCCTCCATGCACGACTTTGCATTGTAGTCCGTCGTATGAATTCCGGATAGTGTTGACAATCCTCTCAAAAACTCCATAGTGTCGAAGAAGTTTCCATAACGTCCTCCTATCAACACTGTCAAATGCCTTTTCATAACCAATGAAGTTGATGTATAGTGACGAGTTTCACTCAACTGGTTGTTCGACGATGATCCGTAGTGTTGCAATTTGGTCTGTGCACGATCGATCCTTACGGAATCCAGCTTGTTGATCTCGAAGTTTGGCGTCTACTTCATCTTTCGTTCGGTTCAGCCACACACTGTTGAAGACTTTCCCTGCTATTGACAGTAGTGTAGTGCTTCCCTAGTTTTCACATTTGCTCAGATCTCCTTTTTTTGAATCTTAACGAGGTGCCCTTCTTTCCAGTCCATCGGCACTTGTTCCTCCTTCCAAATCATTTGAATAGGAGGTAAAGCATGTTTGTAGTTGCTTCGATGTCTGACTTCATTACTTCAGCTGGTATGTTGTCCGGACCCGCTGCTTTCCTGCTCTTGATTTGTCTGACGGCCATTCTGATTTCTTCCTTTGTTGGTAGGTTGACGTCTATGGGAAGATCTGTGTGTGCTGCTTCGATGTCCGGTAGATTGATTGGAGCCGGCCTATTCAGGAGTTCCTCGAAGTATTCTACCCATCTGTTCCGTTGTTGTTGAATTTCAGTGATTGGCTTGCCTTCTTTGTCTTTGATCGGTCTCTCTGGTTTACTGTATTTCCCTGATAGTTTCTTCGTTGTATTGTGAAGCTGTTTCATATTTCCTTCTCTAGCAGCTTTTTCGCCGTCTTTGCTAGTTCTTCCACGTATTTCTTCTTGTCGGCTCTTGCTTGTTTGCTTCTATGTATTCAGCTTGTGCTTGAACTTTCTCTGCTCGTGTTCGGTTGTTATAATAATAATAATACTTTGTTCTCAAATAACAGTTTATTACATGAGGCATGACAGTTTATAGGCAAGATCAAATTGTTACAAAAGATACAATATCCACTGTAGTAATTTAATTTAGCTGGGTTGATAATTTAAAAGATATGAATGTAGATGGTTTTAGTCAGTATCACAGTTGGCGCGCTTCATGAAAGTTGCGTTGCAACCCAACACACGCACGGCAATTGAAATACGGAATGCCCGCTTCCAGTCAGCGCGTTCAAGGTCGTTGAAACAAGATGGCGGACAGATTTGAATGGGATTACCATTTTTACCTTGCCGAATGTACAACTGATGGTCAAGGATAGGTCCATTGAAGGTGGGAGCTTCTAGAAACCGCAGCCTTATGTCCATTTGGAATATCTAAGGCTTTAAGGATGGTGCAGGATGAAGTCACCCGTTCCATATCTCAAGGGAACTTAAAGAGGGAGCAAGTAAAAGAAAGGACGAGAGGCAGAGTAGCCGATATTCATGAAAGAATGTTTAAAGTATAATTACTCAGTCTAATTCTCTTTAATTAATGTATTTGTTAAGCAAAAGAATTTTAATAGGTTAAAGAGGATAAGTGTAAACAAGGTATGAGTGGACATACAAATGACAAATGGGGGTGATTCAGAAAGGAGCTGAGAGTATGGAATTATGTGTGGTTATAAAATATAGTGTGAAAAACAGTATTATGATATAAAATTGACTGTTTTCCTTTTTTATCGAATCTATTGAAACCCTTTTCATCCTTTTTTGTATTATTATTATTATTATTATTATTATTATTATTATTATTATTATTATTTAGGTGTCATAGGGTCTTCAGTAGGCTTCGTATATTATCGAATTGTCTAGTTTGCTTGTAATAGGATTACTGGGTAGGAAGTGAAACCAATTCAACTTTCGTAACACGATTTAATGATGTATTTTGCATGATAAATCAGCATTAATACCTTAAGTTTGTGACATCCTACTAAACCATAAGGAGCCGTAATTAAACAAAATGTTCTGCCCTACAAACATGGGTGGATTGAAGTTATCTCCCCACCTTCATGTTTGCTGGTCAGTAACGCCACCCTCCCTCCTTTTGTGATGTTAGGCTCTGTTACGTTTGTGGTAAGTATGAATACTGCTTTAATCAAAGCCCATAGTTGGAATACACTGTCTCTACTAGGTCCATGTTACAAGCAAATCAGATAGTTGAAAAGTCTATTTTATGGGTTAGATGTCCATATAGTATATCACACTGCTATGAAAATGACTAATGGTTTAAAGAAGCAAGGACTAATAGCAAATCAAAAGATATGAGAGGGTATAAAATTGTAGAGAAAAAGATTTCAGGGTAAGACAAATAAAACATTGAGAAACTCACAAGACTTTGTGGCCAAATTTTGAGCTTTGAATGATCGGCCTTAGTAGATCAGCATCCATAAGATTGAGCTATCTGTCTACTTGCAGTAGAAAGAAAGCATGACTTTTAGGAAGAATAATGTACATTTAACCTGTAGAGAGATTTGGTAACTGAAAGTGTGGATTAGGAGCACAAGGCCATGATTAATAAACAATGAATAATAGGATAGGACAAGCCATATATTCTGTGATTTGGTTATATTCATATTAACAGTCGGGCTAGTTATATTCTTGTTCTGTCTAGATACTAGGCGGTCCGTAATAAAGTGCCACATTGGTGGGCGGGAGTTCAAGGAAACGTTGAAGCTCTTTGGAGTCTAGAAATAGGTTTATTAGCTTTTTGAATATGGTAAACGTATCACAGTTACGGATAGGTATTGGTAGCCTGTTCCACAATAAACTATACCGTACTGTAAAAAACTTACAACGCATTTGTTTTTGGTGTTTTACTGCAAGTAGTGTATATGCGTTGTTTCTAAGTCTATGGGCTGGTTCGTGGGTCATAGTCGGACAGGATGATAGAAAGGAGAGCCCATATATCGCTTTGTAGAGCGGCTTTAAAAGCTGGACCTCTTTACTCTGTCAGATCAAGGGAAGATCTAATTTTGATGTACAGAATACTGAGATGTGATTTAGGGCCTAACTTATCCCCTCTTTTCCTTCCCGCTACATCGGGACATCTCAGAGGATATAGCAGGCGAGTAGAAAAGCCAAGAACAACATTTCGCGCGCTTTTCGAACGGGAAGTTTAGTAATAACGTGATTTGCATTTATCAAACTTTTGCTGTGTTCTTACGCAACAAAAGTACCATTTCAGTTCTAAAGAATCTATCCTGAGCTATACGTTCGGTAAATTACTACTCTTTTTTGAGTTTCACCATATTTAATAGTTACCTGTGGTTTTGCCTCAGCTTACTGTTCGTTTTTTTTGTTTTTCACGTATAGACTAGTTTCAGTTTATAACACTCGTTTTATCCATTTCTGTCCGTTTTCAGTGTGCTTTTTAGTGTTTTTTAAAGGTCTTAGGCTTTTGCAAGCATCTATAACATAGTTTGCTTCAACATAGTCATGAAAAACTCATGCAAACGTCCGGGATGCCGTTTTGCTGTTGCAACTGGCATGCAGTGCGACAACTGTAAAGGTCGGTTCCACGAAGCATGCACAGATCTGACATCAACCACTTACAACAGACTCAGCAAGTCAGACCAAAAATGGGTATGTGTCGCGTGCAGCACGGATGCTGTAGTCTTGCTGAGTAACATCATTGTCCTACTGACAGGTCTTCGGAACAAGTTGTCAGTTAACTTGGACAACGATAGTTAAAAAACCGGTAGACAAACAAGAGCGTGCGACGGATACAAAAACAAGGATGTCGATAGGTATACCATTGATAGAGGATCCATCAACACTAATGATGACGTGTCGAGGCTCAACACCATCATTACGTCGAAGGTATTAGACTCCCTAAGCAAACTCGGGTCTCCCAGCTCAGGGTCCCTGAACACAACAGTGGTTCCCAAAAACCCTGTAGGTGATTCGACCCACGTTAAGAGAGCCCAAAAGAACCAGGCATCACCGCCTAAGCCGAGCAACCCAAGTGTTGCTGTACGGAAATTAACTGGTGATTTGGTCGCACAGTCTACTCCCAAGACTGTTCGTCCGGTCATGAAAGAGCACAAGCCTCAAAAACACACACTGACCTCCAAACAGCAAGTCATTAAACATGAATCCACCGTGAAACCTGGTAAATTAACAACAGTTCGTGACGATTCTCTCATTATCATGAACCTTGTTGATAATCCTGACCTTCCTCTCAGTCTGCAGAACAAAATGACAGGATGTTCTGGGGTGAATTGAACAAGAAGCTCGAACTTCCTAAAATAGAGCCTTCGATGGTCACCCGGCTCTCTCGAGGAAAGGACTCTAAGCATCTAAATCACCCAAGGCTTCTCCGAGTAACACTTAAGAATGCTACCGATGTAGAGGACGTCTTACTAGCAAGTCACTTGCTGAAATCAGATGGTAACGTAAGAATATTGCCCGAAATACCGTTCTCTGAGCGCAATATCATACGAAACATCCCTAAAGAATCTCGCGAGAAGTTTTTCCGCGGAAGAAACATAATTGTGCAAGGTATACCGGAAAATGCAGACCCTACTCAATCAAATTCTGACATCAGGGAATGGAAATTCATCAAACAGTCCTTGAGGCTCAAACACATACTGACTCAGCATGTGACGAGATTAGCCAAGAAGGACGGTGATCTTAGACCTCGTCTAATGAAGATAACCTTCCCATCTTCCCACATGGCGGCTGCAGTTCTGGAAGCATTTCATGCCAACAGACGCCGATTGCCACCTGGAATCCACATGCACCCGGATAGGACATATGAAGCCAGGACCAAGCCCAAAGGCAAGTTGGAGCTGACCATTCCACTTGTGGACTGTCTAAATGATAAAAAAACGTGTAAACGACAGGGTCTATCACCTCGGTAAACCTCACATAGGTGGGCTATCTGTCCATTCACATAAGGCTTATACAGAAAAACAGGACGAAGCTCACGCGTTCCAATTTGAAAACATAAACTGCTTATATATGAACGCCTCGAGTCTACCAAACAAACTGGATGAATTACGTGAACTTAGCAACGCTAATAAAGCCCACCTGATAGGAATATCTGAAACTTGGATATCTTCTCAGTTCTCGGACCAAGAGTTAGCATTACCTGGGATGACTTTGTTCCACAACGACAGAACAACAGGAATTGGGGGCGGAGTAGCCATATACATAAGCTCTTGTTTGGAGGCGCACCAAGTTCACAACCTCGAGTTTAGCAATCTTGAGGAATCCATATGGTGCTCTGTAAGATTATCTAGTACTTCGAGGTGTATAGTCGGTGTAATTTACAGGAAGCCAACTGCCAACATCGAGTACGATAGTCGTATGCTGGAAGGACTATCCCGCTCTACCCGTCTCGGTTTCACACATATCCTGATTCTAGGGGACTTTAACCTTCCTAGAGTCAACTTCGTGGAACACACGCATACTGGAGGTGACAACTCAATTGAAGCTCGGTTCTTCAGCCTCATCGATGACTTGGGCTTATATGAAAATGTGAGGTCGGCAACTCGTTGGAGAAACAGTCAGACACCATCGCGGTTAGACTGTGTATTCACAAACGAAGAATTCCTAGTTGACAACCTCTCAATCCTGGCTCCTCTGGGAAAGAGCGATCATGCCGTCACAGCCTTCAGTTTTGTCATCAAAACTAAGCTAAGGTATCCCAACAATAATTTGCGTTGGAATTTTAAACGGCTGAACGTGCCAGCTCTACATGACTATCTACAACAGGTGGTTTGGGATGTTCACCCCCAACTTGATGTGGACGGTCATTGGGACTTCTTACTGCACACGCTCTTATGTGCTACAAACCATTCAGTTCCTCAAACGGTTCCCAAAAGCTGTAAGCCACCTACAGTAATCAAGAACCGTACCCTTCGCCTGCTAAGCCGTAAAAGGCACTGTTGGACGGAATACAAACGAACTGACAACGACGGAGCGTATAGGCAATATAAACATATCAGGAACATATGCACGAAGGCTATAAGAGAAGACAGGCTTCATTACCAGACAAAGCTTATGGACAAATTTGCCTCGAACCCTAGAAGCCTATTCCGTTATGCAGCCTCTCTTCGTCAAGCCAAAACAGGAGTATCTCAACTGCTAGGTCTTAACGGCCCGACCAACAACGATGGTGACGCCGCTAACCTTCTGGCGGCACACTACTCTCAAACATTTCAGCCGGCTGACATCAACTCTATTGACGACAGTTTCACCTGTAATTCCACAGGGCTTTCCGAAGTGGACCTAAGCGCTGACTTGGTGTTCCGGAAACTGTAGCACTTAAGACTAGATACTTCTCCTGGCCCGGGTATGGTTCATTCTGCCATACGGAGGGAGGCAGCCTCAATCCTAGCAACGCCGCTTAGCGTGATGTTTTCACACTCGCTAAGCCGAGGCAAACTACCGGAAATTTGGAAGTTGGCTCACATCACACTAATTTTTAAAGGGGGTCGACGCAATGAACTTTCAAGTTATCGGCCGATGGCTCTTCTGTCATTACCTTTAAAACTCATGGAGTCCCTGATATGCGACGGTTTAAACGACTATCTACTGTCCTTAAATTTCTTCTCACTCCAAAAGCATGGTGTCAGGAAGGGTTACTCTTGTATAACCAACCTGCTGACTGCGGTGGACAGATGGACAAGCATCCTCGATCGCAAGGGAAAGGTTGACATCATTTAACTTGATTTCTCAAAAGCTTTTGATAAAGTTAACCACTTGTGTCTTATCAATAAGCTCAAACGACTAGGTATCAAACCACCTCTAATCGATTGGCTTACTTCATACCTAGAAAATCGACACTTTAAGGTTAGGATTAATTTCACTTTATCTCAGGCTTTGGAATGTCCTAGTGGGGTTCCCCAGGGCTTAGTATTCGGGCCTCTCCTCTTCTTGATCTACATAAACGATCTTCCTCAACAGGTAACGTCAGACTTATTACTTTTTGCCGACGACGTGAAACTTTGGAGAGAGATACGCAACCAAGACGATACACAGGCACTTCAGGAGGATCTGACTCGACTTCAAAGTTGGGCAGACGACAACGGACTTACCTTTAACACTTCAAAGTGTAAAGTAGTTCATCTGCGACATGTCGCAAACTACAGTTACAACTTAGGAAACTCCTCTCTAGTAGTATCCCAAGTCGAAAAAAATTTGGGAGTCCTGGTGCCCCATGATTTGAGTCTTACGCTAACTGTGACAAAATGCCTTCCGAGCAAACCTCGCACTGGTAACATTGAAGCGCATTTTTGGCCAGTTTGACGGAAGAACTTTCCATACAATCTTCAGTAGTTTTATCCGTCCCCATTTAGAATACGGAAACATAGTACTCCCCCTCACTCCAAAAGGACAAGGTCACTTTGGAGCGTATCCAACGGAATCAGTTCGAGGACTCAAATCCAAGCCTTACGAAGAATGCCTCCATTCACTAAACCTTTACCCATTAGAGTATAGGCGTCTTAGAGGTGATTTATTAATGGCTTATAGTATTCTTAACACTTCTGGATATCCTTTTAAACACCTACTTAAGCTTAGTTCGAATAATAACCTAAGGGGTAGCACCCAGAAACTGGAAACTCAACATTGCAAGACGGAATGTAGACACAACTTCTACTCCTTAAGAGTTGTCAAATGCTGGAATCCGCTGTCGGCCGAGCTAGTTCAAGCGACTTCTCAGGAGTCCTTCAAGAGGCAACTTGACCTATTCTTAAGGACCAAGGACAGTATCACAATATGATTTACCAATTTTTTTCCTCTTTTATTGTTAACATACTTAGGTTCCTGCCTGGAGGATTTGATGATCCCCTGCTACTAGATACGAAAGCCTGTTAAGCGAAAGCTTCTTCTATTCCGTTCACAACCATTTGAACCATTTGAACAAAATACCCGTGGCATACAGCTTTTCACACCGTCATTAATACTTGGAACCTGTTACCCGAAGCAGTGGTGTCCTCACCTTCAATTGACTCATTCAAGAGAAGACCAGACACTCACAGAAGCATGATAGAAAGGGAATGACATAGGCCATGAGCCTTCTACCCTTACCACATAAATCTGAATCTGTACTTAGTGAGCGAAGTCTGTGTTTATTCAAGGTTCTAGGAGGTCACTTCTTAAAAGATCAGGTAATGAAGTAGTTGCATCTGCAAACATACTTATGGGATATATCCCGAAGTGTGAAAAGACTAGTTATTTCTGCTTAACAAATTTGAAGTTTGGATACGATTAATTGAACGATTGAAGGCTGTGTACTTTTTAAAGTTTATTTGCAGTTAATGCGCTCATGGATTCTTGCAACAATAATGACTTTTATAATTGCTGTAGCTGTGCAACTTGCATTTTTTCTGAGTTAATAAAAATTGGTGAGTGTATCCTGAGCTCGTGGTGCACGGACAACATCAAAGCTCTATTAATTAGTTTGATGAATAATCCTTATTTGAATAAGTTACGAGATGATATTTGTAAACTTGTGCAGTTAAACAATTCAAAAGACATTCTTTACTCTAAAATGAGGTTATATGGTTGTATGGATTGGAATCTTGCTAGTGACAAACGGAAGCTTCTTTCACCCCAACATATGGACGAAGTTGAGACCCGAGTTATAAATTACTTATCACGTTTACCTCTAATTTATCAAAAGCTTTTTATTCTATATGTTTTGGTTGGTAGCAGTCCGTCTATGACAAGTTCGATCAGCTCTGAACTTCATAAAAATTCACTACAAAATGGTAATTTTAAGACTCGGGAATATGAATCTTCAATACAACTGCCATGGAATATCACCTCAAAAATTAAGTCATTTGCTAACAATCAAGAAAAAAAGGTTGCCTGTAAGACAAGAGGTAGCTCTTCAACTGAACTTCAATGTACGGTAAGATTTCAGAAACTTTCTATAGTGTTATAGAAATATATTTAGTTAAAATTCTGGAAACATAGCTCAAGTTATTTTGTAGCTCTCAATAGACATTGATGTACAGTGATCCGAAACTTTTGCTCTCGACAAGGTGTGTGGTTGCTAATCTGGTTGCGGTCAGTTGTTCAGTTAATATGAACAAATTAGTTCATACATATTGAGGACGTGACTTTTTTAAACAAATCACTAAAATCAACCGATGCAACAAGTTAAGTTAAGAAACTGAGGCTGCAGAATACTTGGAAGTGGTGAGGATACAAACTGTGATATGTGAACTAAGGAATCCGTAGATTTTGCCAACACGTACTTTAATAGTCACAGTTGGACCATGACTGAAAACAGAGAACACACTGCACATACTCGACACATTTAATTGAATTTGAGATTTTATAGTTAGGTATACAAAAAACTAACACTAATTTACACAAATGCTGAAGCACAGTTTATGGCCAATAGAAAACGTAAGATTTTCTTTTAAAGTGATTCTACTAAAGTATATGTAAATTCCTCTGACATCATCAGAGATGATTGTAAGTAAGACCTTCAGATTCCTTATAAGTTTTTAAGCAAAAGTTTTGATAAAAGTCCAAAAGCTACTCGAAATCTATGACCAAGAATTTTGTCCAACAATGGCTAGATTCCAGTCTTAGTGATGATGGTATTTATTTGTTCTTTTAAATATTCACTCTCACTGATTCTTTTAAATTTTTATTCCTGATGTTCAGCCGTTACTTCATTAAGTATTGTCATTTATACATTCCTCAAGACTCATCTTGTTAACTTCCTCTTTTGCTCTTCCTTTGTAAGATGCTTCAACTTAGGCCAGCGAACGTTTTTGCCAGCTTTCACCTTGTGGCTGTCTAACCATATGTTTCTAGTGCTACTGAATTTGGGTCTTTTATAGATTGGGAGGAACGTTTGGAGTTTTTTTACCATGATAAAAATGCTAGATATTTAAGGAATTATATTTCTTGCCACAACTTATTTTGGAGGTAATCTTTAGCTTGTATTCCTCTGTATTTCATTTCTTCATCGCATAATATTGATTGCAGCGATTTCGTAGGCTTTTGAGTCACATCTATCCCCAGAGGCTTCGGTAACCTGATTTTAATCTCTGAGAAGTTTGCAGGCAATTCATTATTATTCTTTTTCTGACATTCGCTGTTAATCTTGCACATGGTGATGGGTTTGATGGGGATTTCTTAGCAAAATTTTGCATGTAGCCAAATACTTCAAATACCGCCACTCGTTTGAATAGTATTTGTATGAAGATCACTTTATAAATCATTAAATTATATTTGTCGTATTCTTTGGTTTGATCATTATGGATTGACTTTGATATACCTGAGTCTAAAGGTTTGCTGTGTTTGTTCTTGTGATCAACATACTCTCAAATAGTAGATTATTATTGGTCTCCGTTTTGACTGTCGAATATTTTGTTATTAAGGACACTGTTAATTAAATTTAAAGTAATTTTCATTTGAAACGTTTTGATGGTGGTGAATGCGTCACTTGCATGGCGAATCCAAATAGAGTAGAGTATCAGAAAATGTATGGTAGCACATTGCTGTTAGGACATCTATGTCACATTAAGACTGTGACCTCTACCTGTTCTGTAAAGATTTGAACTACCGTTAATTAAATAATAATTATTTTACTTGATTAATCTTAAGGAGACCAATGGCCAAAGCAAATTAAGATTAAGCAGTTAATACTAATCGTTGTTGTAATGTGTTTGGACATAGCTCATAAAATGCTTACTTTATTATTTTGAATCTTTGGCTTTTCGTGTCATTGATGTATTCCTTTTTATTAGTAGTATGTGGGTTAATAGAAGTCTGTCTAAAACTTTGTTAGGTCTTGGCTCATTTATAAATTATTAATTAGCTTCACTAGCATATACTATTGCTATAAACATCCCACAAACCTAATTTCACTTGTAGATGTCTCCAAGTGTTGAGAGTAGTTTCGTAGTCCTTCCAATTAGTATCTGTATTAGATCTCACAAAAACGTATCTTAGAAGTCCAGAACAAGACATACACATTTAGCGGTTGTTACATTTGTCTGAGATTTTGCCATCAAAACTTTCAGTTCAGTTTATTTATTTTCAGACTCTCTCGTTTTCAAAGACATACTTTAGGGATACTAGCTTTTAAGATCTTGACACACAAACTCCGTATTATGTAGGTGGCTTTTCTTTTTTCCCATTGAAATTATAACAGGTATAATACACAACTCACTTTCATTCCATCTGTTTATTCAATGAAATCATTAAAACTTGGTAAATTACAGAATCTGTGAAACAAAAATGTTCTGTATTGGTCGTGTTAGTGTACTCCAGAAACTATGATTTTTCATATGGATATTCTTTAATATTTGAACGGATAGTTAAACAGAAATCGTGCGCTGAGTATATCGAAAATAACATGTGTAAAAAACTGTGCTTAAATCAGTCTCACTGATTGAAACTTGAGTAATCCTAATGTTTCAAGCAGCAAGCTTATTTAGATTTATTCAGGGTAATATGGAAGATCAATGCTATCATACCACCGCATCTCTATGAACAAAGATGAATTACCGTTATTCGTACCTGGTAGTAATCATTCTATAGTTATACGTCAAATGAGTGGCAGAGTCATGGAAACTAATCAAAGTTCTTACCAAGGCCTTTGGGCATGGGTATTGAGTTTGTCTTTTATGTGATAAGATTGGATGAGATGGTGCGTGAAGGATTTTATCAAACTGTAGTTACTCGGCACATTGTTCTTTGTAATATGGATGATGCTGACGGTTAAAATTTGATTATAGTGTTTGAAAATTATTCTCTTTAAGCAGCACTTTTCATTAATTCAGTCGTCTATTTGATACAGTACAATGATTGAAATCGTGAGTCAATTGAAACTAGACCACCATAGAAAACCTGGAAACACTGGACCGCCGTTTCGTCCTAATATCGGATTCCCCAACAGTGCTTATCTTTGATCCCGCATCCCGCGAGATTCGAAACCAGGATCTATCGGTCTCGCGCCAGGCGCTTAACCAACCTCTAGTTTACCGAAAGTACATTTCGAGTCCAATACTATTATTAAATTAATCAATAGTTTTTCGAAATCTCTGATAAATACCTGCTATGAAGCAGAGAAACTACACACCATCTGTGGTTTGTAGCCTTTATTTTAGATCATTTACATGTACACACTACATTAGTTTGTAAGGAAGGAGCTAAATTATGATGAACTGACTGTTATTGTTTTATTTAATTTTCAGTCATCACTGTTTCGAGTTGATCCACACTTTATGAGATACACATTAGTACCAGTGCCTGTATGCCCAATTCAGTTGAAAAGTAAAATTTCAGGTGAACCAAACTCTGGGTTATTTAAGGAACCACGGGTAGTTACAGGGAGTCATGATAATACATGTAGTCAAGGGACAAAAATGCAAGTAAGTTTTTACCGAAATTTCGATCTGTTTTGTGTTTAGCGATTGAGAATATGGTTCTTACTGTTCTTATCAAGCATGCAAAATTAAATAGTGGATAAAACTGTAGTAAGGTCGTATAATTTTTTATTACCCACCTCATGTAATTTAGACAATTAACCCACCATGTATGAGTTTGATTGAACACATGTCTGCACCTCAATTTTTATCTATCCTCCTAATGATTGGTAAAAAAGACACTCGATAACTTACGCACAAGTGGTTAACACTCACAAAATGTCTAAGGATATTTCAGCTTTTCACTCTCACTCGCTTCCCTGTATGCATGTCTTTTGCGTGCTTGCGGGTTTTATTAATCATTTGCAATGCACTATTCCAACAACTGGTGTTCCAGCTCCTGAATATTCTCTGGTAAATCCATAGTAATACTGGGAGAACTGGCCTGCTAAAATACTTGGTTAACGGTATACCATCTATTGGGGTTAAATAAAGAGGAATAGGCCTCTACAAAAATTATAAACCATGTAGATGTTAAGCCTGCATCTTCACTTCAAGAAAGTGTCGAACTCCCAGCAGTTATCTGTATGTGTCAAAAATTTAAATGAGATGAAAAAGTGCTCACTATTGGTTCATTTAAAAAAACAATGCTCACGTTTTACGTGTCATATTATAAATGAATTAGTCTTTTTATAAGCAATGCTTTAATCTAGATTTAAATGATTTTTTGGTATGTACCTTAGTGAAACTGTGGTTTGTTAGTTCATGGGTTTGGTTTTCAGAGTCTTGATCACAGGTTTGAAAACTGATATGTTTATATTTCTTTTTATGAGCTAGAGTTTAAATAAATAAATCATCCACAAACTATTTTAAATATCCTAGTTTCAGTAGCAATTGTTACTGGTATGTATAAAATAACTTCATCTGAAGTTTCGTCAAGAGCTATTGCCTGTCCCAAAACCCAGTTAATAAAGAGGGTGGGGCGTAGAGTTAGCAATCTCACATCGTATAAAAGAATTCCGCTACGAAATCGCTATGTGTCAAGTGACTGAATTTCATTAAAGTGATTTGAGTCAGGTTTATTTTTATATTATTCATGTTACATATATTATGTGTTCTAATGACAAAAATTATGTTAGTAAACATAGGCGGTTATTTTTTCTCGTAAAATATTACTGGATTGAACAAAATGATAAATAGATACATTCAAAACTTCTACAAATAAGTTGAATGTTTTATTGAAAATGGTCTTCGAGAAACTTGTAAAGTAGTATCACTTTTATATTTGACGAGGGTTTGATTCATCTGAATGGTTACTAAAATTCAGGAAGGACTGTAACATCTCATTTCGAAATTTCAATATTTCGATCTATCAAACCCGTACAAGATAGAATCCTCGCATCATACGTTTAGAAATGAGCAGATTTATGGTTTATTGAATATATATGAGTGGAATTTTCTAATACGTACATATTCATTCAGAGGAATATCCAATCGTAGTAAGTGGCATTAGTGCTGATTATTTTAAAGGTGGACTATCTTAGAGTATAATTCGTCTAATCATTGCCTGTGTAAAAAGAAAAAACTCCATATGAGGAGATGTCTTTAGCTAGAGGAAAAATACGGTGAAATATGTGTAGTGTTGAAAGATCTCAGAACCGAATGAAACGGCGATTTGTTATCGTTACATAATCTGATATTATGTTAGAATTTATATTGGTTAATGATAAAGATATACGAAATCAAATGTCTAGTCTAGTTGACTTGTCCTTTTAAAGTTAAATTAAAAACATATTTTTCAGCTTATAAATAGTAATTGACTTCCCAAAGAATACTTTTATTTGACCTTGAGTAAAGTACTTAAAAATTGTATAAAGATTTTAACTTCCACTAAAGTTGAACAGAGAATTGGATTCTTTTTTTCACCAAGACAAAATCATTGAAATTTTCTCTAATTGGTGAACTATTGAAAATGTGGTCGATAATTTTTACTTATTGTTCCGAACAGAGAAGTTTTATTTTGACCTTGATCATCTATGTCAAGGAGTATAAAAATTGATTTCATGGTTTTATTTAACATCATATATGGTATATTCTATACAGTCGAATGATTTTATTTAGGATCCATTCTAAATTCGTGAACCAATCAAATTCAATTAATGATAAGGGCTACTGTTTAGTATTAGCCCTTTCCAGATGACCAATTTATGATTAATTATTGCGTTAATATTGCCTATAAAGCTTAGTTTCTTTACTCTTAGTGTAATTTGAAGACCTATGGTACGTATGTCGTATACTAGTGGGTAGATCATATCCTAGACGTTTTGATATTTATGCATCGATAGTAATTCTAATGTATTTGATGCAAGTATTTGTTCCATGCACATAAATTACTGTGTAACAGGTAATCTTATTTATTTTTTCTACCAAATAATCATGTACGCTTAAAGATAATATTAAAAGCATTGGAATGATGGTGTTAATTGGAAAAGTACTGTACAATATACATAGATCTTCCTAAACAACCACTGTAATAAAATATTCATATAAATTAGATTTCAAAAGTAATTAGATTTTTCAGTTTTCTTTCCAATACCTCTTGATTTTAACCAGAATGGGTTTCTGTGGAGAGTTTAACAAATTTCACAAGTTGAAATCATGAGTCAGTTGAAGCTAGACCACCATTGAAAACCTGGAAGCACTGGACGGCCGTTTCATCCTAGTATGGGACTCCTCAGCAGTGCGCATCCACGATCACGCACCACGCGGGGCTCGAACCCAGGACCTACTGGCTTCGCGCGCGAGCACTTAACCACTAGACCACTGAGCCGGCATCAACTTGTGAAATTTGTTAAACTCTCCACAAAAACCCATTCTGATTATAATCAACTGCTCACTAGTGACTGACTTCAGGAAAATCTCCTGGAGTTCTAGTGAGAAGCCGTTACCAGTGGAGTTCAACCGGTCTGTTGTGAGATAACAACTCACTGAAGACAATGGTGTACGGTGGCGCAACTTCGTGGATTGGTTGAAGTTAGACATTAACACCGTTGGATGCCGGCTCAGTGGTCTAGTGGTTAAGTGCTCGCGCGCGAAGCCAGTAGGTCCTGGGTTCGAGCCCCGCGTGGTGCGGGATCGTGGATGCGCACTGCTGAGGAGTCCCATACTAGGATGAAACGGCCGTCCAGTGCTTCCAGGTTTTCAATGGTGGTCTAGCTTCAACTGACTCATGATTTCAACTTGTGAAACCTCTTGATTTCATTTTATTTATTACTGTATTTTCACTTGACTACAATAAATTAAACCAAATTGATTAAAGTTAGAGATATAGACTAGTGAATTCAAACACAATGGTGTAAGAGTTAAAAACTCACAGTCAAAACTGAAGGTAATGAATTCAATCCATGATAGAGTTATGAGTGTTCACTATTCAAAAGTTTTATTTTAAGATGAAAAATAACTATTCAGTGCTTTCTAACTTACAGTAATTCTGTAGTTTCTGTAGTATCTATCTGTGACGAAAACAAACTTCGAACTCAGTCATGGTGAACTAACTCACAAATTCCTCTTTCATAAATAGTCAATCAGTCATTTGTTTAAATCAATAATTTGTTATGAGGGAATTTTTCTGTTTTTGTAAAACCATAGTCTGATTCATCTGATGATTGGAATGATTTGATACAAAAATCATGGGATTCAATATCGTATGAAATAAAACAAGCGTATAATAAGATAAAAATACGATATGCTTTGATGTTTGAACGAAATATCTACTGTGGACCATTTAGCATTTATGTATTGTTAGAAAGGTAAGGACTTTATATAGGTAATATTCAGTATTGATAAAGTAAAGATGTAGCATTTTATATTTTTGTTTTTTGTTGAGGAATCTTAGCGTCTTGATTAAAAATGTGACTTAGATTCCATGTTATAAATAGGTGTTATCAGCTTGGAGACATTTGAATTACTAATAGCTGAGAAATTTACTGAAGAAGTCAAGTCAAAGCATATTTTTACGACTGATCTGCCTATTAGTTTATTGAAAATAATTGTGTTCTGTTCCATTGAAATCAAAAACAAGGAATTCTTTCTATTATATAAAGGATATATTTAAGAAAACATTAGTAATATTTAACAATAGGGTGTAAATTAAAACCTTTTTGTCTCCATTCAAGCTCATAAATAACGTGTTAGGCTATTCAGTATTGTTACATGATTAAAAATGAATAGTATTGGGTTGAATGTAAAATTCCTGAGGTTCATTTAAGAGAGGAAATTATATTTGCTCACCAATTTAGTGGTCCGAAATCTGACTCCATTTTGGACGAACATATGAATATACTATGAATACAGATCTTCCGTTTACTTCCTTATGTTACACTTAGGCTAACCCCGTTTGAGTGACGGCGGTAGTAAGGAGCCAAACACAAATTAAGTTGGATTGGTTTATTTCATTCAACTGTTTACGCAGACATACGTTAAAATGAGAAGCAGGCAAACAAGGAGAAGCTGGAAAGGCAAGTGTGCAAATTTCCATTGATAAAGCGTGCCTCACCATTTATAGTCAGATAAAAATCAGCTAAAGAAATAATGAACTAGGTAAACGATGCACATACGCTCAAATAAAAAAAGTCACGTTATAAGAGAATAACTGACAAGTTCAAAATGTAACCTGAGATGAATAACTGGTCTGTCCGAATGCTAGAATAGTCCATGTAGGCATTGGATGGTACCAGACCCCACACAACTAACTCAGCTATAAGAATGAACTTTAATTTCGTTTGATAATCGAGATCCTAACATTTGAATTACAAAACTATGCAAGACTTTATATTTTTGGCAAATGTTTGACTCCTTTATAATCAGACAATATTTACACTAATGTAATGTATATCCTACTTCACTTCGTATGTGTTCCGTCGATTTAGCACATTTAGAACAACGGTACATCAAAAGTCTAATACGAATTATATTTAAAGTACATATATTTCAGGCATACTAGTATGTTGAGTGACAGATAACCAAATTAAAGATCCAGAGAATATATACGTCAGTGAAGTTTGCCAATACACCCACTCAGAATAGTAAGATGACTTAGTTCTTATAAATCTTGTAAGAAATGCAAAACGTCAATAAACACACAGATACTATCATGAAACCATAACCAGCGTTACATGATTAATTGACAAAGGCAAATAAATGAATGAATAAATCGGAAGATTAGACTTGTGAAAGGATTATGACCATAAAAATGATGAATAAAGTTAGAAACCTAAGTAATTGTAACGCTTAACTTTTCTCAACATATATACATTGTAGAAAAAAAACTAGTATTTGATATTATAGAAAGTGTGATTCGATTATCTATGTCTGAAAAGGTTTTGTGGAGGTTTTAAAAATTTCACTGGTTGAAATCATGAGTCAATTGAAGCTAGACCACCATTGAAAACCTGTAAGCAATGGACGGTCGTTTCGTCCTCGTATAGGACTCCTCAGCAGTGCTCATCCACGACCCCATCCCGCCCATGACCTATCAGTCTCGCGCGCGAAACCAGTAGGTCCTGGGTTCGAGTCTCGCAGGGGGCGAGGTCGTGGATGCGCACTGCTGAGGGATCCCATACTAGGACGAAATGGCCGTCCAGTGCTTCCGGGTTTTCCATGGTGGTCTAGCTTCATTTGACTCATGATTTCAACCAGTGAAATTATCTATGTCTGTTTATTAGATTTATGTATATATTTTAATATCCTTCTAGAAATAAAATGGGACATTATATTCATTTAATGTTTCATTAAAACAATTTACTTTTGTTACATTAATTCAATGATTTAATTATTGTAGGCAACCAAATCAACCATTATGCAAACGACGTGTAATACATGTAGATAATAGAAGTCATTGGTTAGCTCATTGTGAAGGACGATCTCAACAACGTACAATTAAATTTATAGATATTACTATGAAGTCATTTAGTGAAAAATCCCCATCTAATTGTATTCATAAACAAAATGGTAATGTTAATCAATCCGGTAGTACTGCTGAATTTATGTAAGTAACTCGTAATTATTAATTACAAATTAATTATGAATAAAAACATAGCCATTAAAAGCGATCATAGAGAATGTCTAACTGTGAATAAAAAGCCTCTGTATATACGCTTACAATTCAGAGTTGATGCATTGAGTGAAATGATAAGACTGAAATTAAGCAGATCTATTATTATTATTATTATTATTATTATTATTATTATTATTACACTTGATAACCTTTTCGAGGAATTTATTCAGCATCCACCCCTATCTATTATATCCGACCTAATTCATATTATTCTACATATTACTTAATTTTTGTATTGGATTATTCTCTCTCTATCACCCCGCGTTGACCATATTTATTCTAACCATTTATTCTTACCATTTCATTTCACTTATAAACTGATTCAAGTTGACAACTTCACATTAGTCAGCCCCAAAATTAACGATTTGATTCGATTTCATATGACACAACAACAATCCTTGATTCACATATTCACGATTTGGAATGATGTACTCTGCCTTAAATCTAGCTAATTTTATAGATTATTAATTTGGATATCAGATAATTGTAGAGTACCTGATGAGAAATTCATTGAAATGAATATTCTTCATTCATATCATTGTGTTTTGTATATAATGAGAATGTTTCTGAGCGATTCAAATTAACAATCAATTTTATATTTTTATTTGAATATATAGGGCACATTTAAATCGTGTTTGGTTAATTGGACATGCTGGAAGTGTAAAAACATTATGGTTAGATATTAAACTTCAAATTTTATTATCAGGTAGTTATGATACAAGTATTCGTTTATGGAATCTATCGGATAATAATAATAATAATAATCAACATTGTTTAAATCAACAAACAAATCCATTAAATCCTATAAGTTTTAGAAATAGTCGATCAAAATGTATTAGAATATTTCATGGTCATACAGATACTATACTTTGTATTTGGTTAGATCAAACTAAATTATGGTCAAAATATAATATAACATCTGAAAAACGATCATATTCATCTTATCATTCAAATCAAAGATATAATAATAGTAATAATCTAAATGATGATGTTAAAAAAGAAGGATTTCAAGGTACATATCAATTTGCAAGTGGTTCAGTTGATCGTACATGTTGTAGTAAGTTGAATTCATTTATATAAAACTAATAGATTTTTGAATAGTAACATTATTTCATGTATATATATACCTAATTACTCCTGTTACTCCTCATGGAGGAGTATAAGCCGCTCACCAGCACTCTATATCCAACCCTGTCCTGGGCAATTCTTTCCAGCTCTTTCCAGTTGTTGTTCATTCTTTTCATATCTGCTTCTATTTCTCGATGTAATGTATTCTTTCGCCTTCCTCTTTTCCAATTCCCTTTAAGATTACAAGTTAGCGCTTACCTTGTGATGCAGTTTGATGATTTGCGTAATGTACGTTCTATCCATTTCCATCGTCTTTTCCTAATTTCCTCTTCATGTGGAAGCTGGTTTGTTCTCTCCCACAGAAGGTTGTTGCTGATGGTATTCAACCAATGGATGTTGAGTATTTTGTGTAGAAAACTATTTTTAAATACTTATACCAATTCGATGATGGTTGTAGTAGTTCTCCAAGTTTCAGCTCCATACAGTAGAACCGTCTTGACGTTCGTATTGAAGATTTTCACGTTGATATTGGTTGAAAGTTGTTTTGAGTTCGATATGTTCTTCAATTGTAGGAATGCGGCCCTTGCTTTGCCAATCTTTTCCTATATGTCTGTATCTGATTCTTCTTGTTCATCGATGATGGTTCCCAGGTATGTGAAGGATTACACATCTTGCAGAGTTGGAAGAGTTGGTGTTCTGCGTGTTGTATTTGAGGATCTTGTTTTTTCCTTTGTGTATGTTGAGGCCTACTGATGCAGAGGCTGCTGCCACACTAGTTGTCTTCATCTGCATTTGTTCGTATATATATGCTTATTCTTTCACAAGTATAGAAACAAATTTTTAAAAATAATGGATTTCGGATTTATATATTTTTAAGCCAGATTATTTAACTGAATAAGTGATTTTAGAAGCTGCTTGATAACGAAGTGTTCGAGAATAGAACTATTCGTCGTTTTACATTCATCATTGAACAAACATACAAGATAATGCTTTGGAGAGTAGAAAGTTTTTCTTAGTAGTTTTATTAATGGGCTTTTGAATATTTGCTATGGTACCACCTATGAACTCAGAGTTCATGAATACGGTCTTCTTACATTATTGTAATTATCATTTACACTTGTTGTTTGAGCTTCAGGTTTCTGTCAGTGTACAAGATAGGGTATAAATTTTCAGTGATTAGTTGATGTGATTGTTCAAAGATGAATGAATAAATGGGAAACGACTGGGAAGTTATTACCAAGCGTTCGAGTGTCAGATTGATTACAAAAGTAAGTTTGAATTGATCGATTAATATTATTAGGTTTCGTTTAAGTAGCCAAAACATAAAGATATGTAAAACTTTATGCAAGTGCGGTGATAAAGATGAACAGGCGCCTATTAGTTGGACATCAAAAACCAATTTACAACCATATCTCAAAACACTAAGTTTTGAATAGATTTAGATTTTCTTTATGTTGAATAATAGTCCTGAGATAAATATCAACTCTGCGGTGCGGATACATTCAACTGACAAGTTTAAAATAGGATAAAACACTCGTCTTGGATTCCACTGTTAAACATCATCCAACTCTCTTTATAATTATGAATAATGATTTCATCTAACAATTATTAGGATAAAATACTTTTTATGTTTACTCTTCTAGTTCATTATCTTTTAAAGGTCAAAGATGATTTAGTTTATTTAAAGTTATTTTCAAGTATTTAGATTTCTTCAAAGTAGAAAAGCATCCTTTTATTATCTCGTATAGTTCTCTTCTAGTATAAAATATTATGCTTTTATTCTGTATTATTTTAACAATAATTTGATATACTACTTAGTAGATTTTTGTTAAATTAAATGATCTTTTTTTATGCTTATGAAATATTTTAAAGTCTGGAGATTAGATGAACAAAAACCATTATGGATTATGAAACATTCAACTCCAATTACATCAGTAGGCTTAAGAGGATATATTTGTACAACTGGTGAACATAGTGGACGTATAAATGTATGGAGAATTGGCAATAAAAAACCAATTTTAATAAAGGTTAATATTACATAAAATGATGAATATTTATAATCATATTCAAAAAATTAATTAGTTATTAGTTTTAAAAAAAGATTTTTATCATTCTGCACTGAATGTATGATTAAATATAACTGATTACTACATAAACTGTAACAATAATGATATTTTTTGTTGTTGAAACTATAATAATCGAATAAAAAAATGAATAAATTATAAGCAAAGATGGATAGTGGCTAGCAGTGGGATACAGGATGGGCGTTTTGTCCTACTTGGGACTCTTCAGTACCTGTTGGGATTCAATAGCTGAGTGGATAACGCGATAAAGTTTGAAGTGAACAGTACTGGATTCGAGTATCAAAGTGAACATCAACTCTGAGATGCAGGTACATTTAGCTTACCAGTCCCAAACAAGACGAAACGAGTGTCCTGAATTACACTGCTAGTCACTATCCATCTTTGCTTGTGAATTAAGGCAATATCGAGGCAATCCGCACAGTATGCACATATGCCAATAAGAGAGAGACTGATCAATTGCAATCCTAAGCATTAATGGGAAGATTCAAGTAAATAATACCAAGTGAATTTAATGAATACATTACTTTGATTTTATTTATTATCTTCATACCAGTGTACCGTCTAGTTGTAAGTGGTCCTCCAGATAATAATACCACGATACTTAACTCAAATAAATAAATAATAATTTAGTTAAATAATTATACTAAAGGTTGTAAGTAAAGTTTTACACTATGTTTAATCGGTACAAAAATAATCACTGATATAAGGTATAATTTAAAATATTTTTCTCTCTCTCAGGTATACTTCGATATTATGTTAGTTCCTTAATTAGACTAATCTCGTTATAGAAGAACTAGGTTTCATGATCCAAAATAGAGAACCAGATTAATATCTTATCCAATACAATTACAATCAATCACACACAGTGGGTTCGGAGTAGAAATCAAGGAGAGGGATGGAAATCACATATTTAATAGTTAGTAGGCTAAGTGCCTGCTTGTTCACACTCAACGATCAATCACACTTTACATTCACTGCCAAACAATTACATTGATTTAAATTAGTTATGTCTTCATTTTACATGAAATGATAAACCCAACAAAAAAAAACAAAGTAAGGGGTTATGGAGATTACTAAGTTTTTGATTGAGATCATGAACCGGTTGGTGTTAGACCACCATTACAAACCTGGAAGCACTGGAAGGCCTTTTCGTCCTATTGTGAGGCTCATCAGCAGTGAGCACCCACAACTCCACACGCGGGACTCGGACCCGGGACCACCGGCCTCATGTGCGAACGCTTACCATCCAGACCACTGGGCCGTCATCCAGTTTGAGCCATGATCAGTGGAGTTCAATCCTTATCGAATGCGAAACAATCGTCTACCTCAGACAATCGATGAAAGGTTATGCAAGATCATGGATCGATTAAAATTAGTCATTAACACAGTTGGTTGTTGACTCAGTGATCTAGTGGTTAAGCGTTCGCGCGCGAAACAGAAGGTCCTAGGTTCTAGTCTTGTGTCTGTGATCGTCCATGAGCATTACCGCGTAGTCCCATACTAGGACGAGACGGTCATCAAGTGCTTCCGTGTTTTTGTTGGTGGTGTAGCGTAGATCGAATCGCAAATTCAACTTTGAAAACATTAGAATAATATTCTACGTTGATCTGCATGTGTTGTACTGAAAGAATAACGTGTTACGAACTTGAATAATATAAAGAAAAGATAATTAAAAACCTTTTTTGATGATACACAGTTGAATTTTGTTTTATTAACATCATTATTATAACAGGTATTAACTGGTCATACTGATGTTATTACAGCGTTGCGGTTTGATAACTATCATTTAGTCACATCGTCCAAGGATAAATCTGTAAAAATATGGTCTATAATTGGAGAATTTGCCGATTGTATAGGTACATTAGTGCATACTGGGTGAGTGGATTGTAACAATTAGGGTGCTTTTTTATTTAAGTTTTCTAAATCTTCACTGTGATCAATCCAAGGTTCTCTTTTTAATTTAAACCTGAAAGTGATGAAGGGCAGTTTCGTCCTAGTTTGGGATTCCACGTCAGAGCTCATCCACGATTCCACACACAGGAATGAAACCCAGTGTTAATCTCTGTTGAATCAACTAATAATAGTTGAGTTAAACACTCACCGCTTAAGACCTATTTAATCCCAAACCAATTATTATTATGAATCTTTTAATTTAACTATCAATGATGAAGTTGCACCAGTTAAGTATGAATGACTGACCCTTGTTTTCACTTCATTATTTTGTATCCCTGATGCTATTTGGTTTACGCGCGTTTATATTTTCTTTATAACTGACTAGTACTTTCCGTTTTTTCACTACCTGTAATAAATTAGATTTTAAAAACAGATAACATTTGTTGGATATACACATAGCTACCTGTTTTGACTAGAGCCCTGCTAAGACTTTATGCGCGTCAGTATAGGTACTTACTCAAGAAATTCATTTGTAGGTAATTAATTCCTACACCCATGACCTTCGGTCTTGCTTACGAAAGCTTAATCTCCAGATTAATATGTTTAGTTTATGAAGAAATTCAGTTGTATAATGAAATGTATTTTATGTAGTAAGAACTATGACTTATAACTTTAAACAATTTGGAAGTAATAAATGTTTAGAAATTAAAAGTTAGTAGCTAGTAAGGTGTAGATTCATTACATAAAAATTGGTAACAGATACTTAGTTCAACAGTGTATTAGTAGATGTCATTACGACCGGGTTGTAAATTGTCTAAAGTCATGGAGAACTAGACAAATGATTCATGCAGGATCAGAAATTCGGTAGAAACCAGGACATTCAATTTTTGAAGGTTTGTTTTAGATGAACTCAGTTGACACACAATACATAAGTTTCGTGATGATAAACCTTTTCAATAAAGTATGCATTTGAGATCTACAGGAAAATGATATTGTTACTGTATGGTTTGAATTTCCGTTGTTTATTACCATAGTTTAAGTTGTCAGTACTGATTTACTTAGAAATATGTGTTAAATGAAATATTTCAATTACATTTTGCCAATCAATGGCTGACTAGCGAGAAATCTTTCATTTTAATAGTTGAGATCATGAGTTAATTGGGGCTAGACCACCATGGAAAACATAGAAGCACTGGACGGTCATTTAACCTTTAATTATTCAATACGAAATTCATAGTTACATAGTTTACCAACTACAATATACATATTGTGATAAAAGAAATTCAAAGAGTAAGGAAAATTAAAGTATATTGTCAATTTATGCATTCTGAAATAATTTGTTCATTTATACTCTAAGTGAATATCAATAATTTTGTTCTCTTATTTAGTGAAGTGTTATGTGTTGAATTGATTGATTTAAGAATAATAACTGGTTGTTCAGATGGTCGTATACGTATATGGAATTTATTAACTCAACATTGTCAAAGAATATTGCCGGGAAATTATCGTCATGATCCAATTATAAGCATTATGCCATTAGAAAATCGGTATATTTTTAGTTTATGTTAATATTTATTGAATCTTTCATAAACATTGAAAATGTATACATTTTTATAAAACTATTATCATAAGAAAATTCAAGTTCAATAAACATTCTATTGTGGGACTCCTCAGAATGATAAAGCGACCGTCCAGTGCTTCCAGTTTTCCCATGGTGATCTAGCTTCAATTGACTCATGATCTCAACTATTGGAATTACCATAATATCCACAAAAAACCCCTTCTGGAAATAATGTACTTCTGAAAAACAAGTCAAAGTCTGATCATTTTATTAAGTTTTTATACTTTAGTTTTCCATATAGATATTATAACAAGGATATTTAGAGCTTAAGAGTTAATATTGTCATATTCCTTGATCGTAATATTATAGGGATTAACTAAAGACATAAAATTCTGTGTTGACTATAATTCTGCTTTTTTACTAGTAATGCAAATATATTCAATCTGGTAGTTCATTTGAAATCAGTAGTTCATTGAAATTTTTATGAAATTTACCATAGTATGGCATTAATCCATATTGACGAATTTTAAAATAGTACAGATCAAGTAGAATATTTAAAGAAAAAATGAAATGGAGTACGCTTGCGTTGTACAGTAATTGAAAATACACTGATGTGTGATATGGTGAGTAAATCAGCAGTAGCTTAATGAGTAAGTCAATCGATGGCAGTCACAAGTGACTTAAATGTCAAATACATTTCATTGGGGTCAGTTTTCTAAGGATAGAGTAGTATATATGTTAATGAGCATTTGTACGTTTTATTCGGTAGCCTAACACACTTTCACGGTCACTCTTGTGTTTTAGCCCAAGTAGTCAGTTGAGGGGTTATCGTGTAGCACATCGAGTATCAGTATCAAATCTCGGACACCTGTTACAACAATGTATAATTATTCGTTTTTATAAAATTCCACTAAAGACGAAGAATGAACCTATTTACCCATATGTTGCCAAATATAAGTTATAAGAACACAAAGACAATCATTATTCAAATGAGAAGACTTAGTTTCTTGATAACATCCTCATACGATCTCTTAAACCTTGTTTGTTTTTTAGTGATTATCACTCTTAAAAAGTGGTTTTTAGGTAATATATAATACATATTCTATTTTTGCTTATGTAACTACATAATGCTGTCAAATGATCCAACAGTTTTACATAAGAATTACATCGTTAAGTATTCATATTAATCCTTCAATGAATGGATTAGCGGATATTGATGCTACAGAATAATCAATGATTGAATTCCATGTATGTTTTTCATGTAAAAAGCATTAAGTAAAGTTTTTTAGCCTTATAATCACTCAAAACATAATGCCATGGCATAAAGATTAACATATACATGACTTTTGATTACTTATCTTTGAATTATAAGCAGAAATGGATAGTGTCTAGCAGTGGAATTCAGGAAGTACGCCTCGTCCATTTTGAAACTCGACAACCGGACCTATCTGTATCCTAGAGTTGATGTTTATTCCAGGACGCGAGCCCTGTAGAACGAGACGCGTGTCCTGTTTTCCACTATTAGTCATCATTCATCTTTGTTTATAATGATTTTGATTTAAGGCGATATCGAGATGATCCGCACAGGATTCATATATATCAATGAGAGACTGACTGATTACAGTCCTAAACATCAATGGTAAGATTCAAACAACCAATATACAAATGAATTTTATTTGAATTGTTGTTCAGTTATCACAAACAACTAATTTATAGTAGATTATTTATCATGTTTTGTTTTTCAATGTAATTTAATTCTGTTTATTTATAGATTAATTGTTAATACACAACACAATATATTAGCTTTAAATTTTGATACTGTTAAATGGGAATATCATGAATCAGTTGAAGATAAAGCAGAAGAATTTTGGTTGAAATCAATTAAGAATAAATCAAATCAACAGAATAACAATTCATTACACTCTAAGCTTAGTTATGCTGAATCAAGATATATTAGATCATGTTTAATTAATTCAGCAGATCCAAGATTTTTTAAACGGTCAAATAGGATAGGTGTAAGGCATAAATCAGGTTTGTACCAAAGAATTTTTACTTATAGTCTATGCAATCTCGCTTGCGAGTGATTTTTTTGTTTTGTTTTAATCTATCTGAGATAAATAACAAAAACAACTTGACTCTCATTGTTGAAGTACAAGTATTATATCTAGTCAAATACTTAATATACCATGACTTACACCTTTTACTTTTTATGGAATATAGGCCACCTGCTAGAATTTTCTAACCGACTCCGCCTGTAGCCCTTCAAGGGTTATTGTCAGTCCCAAGCCTTGATAAAGGAGGAGGGTTGGGCATGGAGATAGCAACCTCATCTCGCCGAAAACCACCTGGCAAAAATCGCTAAACAGATCATATCATGAACTAACTTTATATAAAAAAACATTGTAAACTTGAAAGATACTAGTTAGTTATTTCACTCTCGTATCAGCTTCCTCAGTTGTACCCGCCGACGAACCAGTAAGAGTTTAAACTCAGGACATTCAAATCTTGTGTTAAGCTCATTACTTTTAAATTTACAAGTTAGCATTAGATAAATCCGATTTCTAAATTTTGTTCAGCTAGTTATTTTGATTGTTTTCATTTTGATCACTGTTGTGTTCCCGTAAAAGTTAGTCCTACAATTAAAACTATTAAAACCCCTGGAAATTTATCCTAAACCTTTGATTAGATTGTTTAAAATGTGTTACCTTACTTTAAGCTCTCATAGTTTACATTATAAACTGATTCATGATGAAACAGATCTTTAGTACTAATATTGAATAGATGAGTGAACATTGACAAAAATGTATCTGTTTGTGTTCTTTTCTAGCTAAATCCAAGTAATCCGAATACTTAAATCAAAACAGTTTTACCTGGATCAGAAAAACCTGAATAAGACTATAAAATTTGAAATTTAAGGTTTTGTTTCAATAAATGTACCTACTATTAATTTCTACATCATCAGACGATTTAAGTGGTAGGAGTGAAGATCATGTGCACAACCTTTGAGAGAATATCTTCTAATCATATTGAGTGCCAAAAGTAGTTATCACGAACAAACATGGTTGTTATCAGCAATCAATATTCATTTTTTTTTCATCTTGACTCTACACTCAAATTAATGATAAGCTTATTTGGCTACTGACGAGTTAGAATTCTACTGACCACACTTCTAATATCTGGTCAGCAGTATTTCTAATCGTATAGATGAATGATTGTGACTTGAATGCCGAGGATGTTATCAATCGCCTTAGCACTGCAGATACGGTTTGTTGAGGAGTACCATTACTTGTAAAACTTAAGTTCGGGTTTTTTTTTAAAAAAAAGGAACATTATTATTTTACTGGTTTATTTTAATGGAGTCAAAATCAATGTTATTACATAGATGGAAGTATGAATATTTTGTTTGATAGTAGGAAAATTTTAAAATGTGATCAAAATAATACTATGGAATCAACAGATGGAGTTGTTCTAAACCCTAGAAACTAATTTCTTTGGTAACTTTCCTCAGCGTCTAACATTTATTATAATAATAAATTAAATTAAAATGGAATCCTGTCATATTATTTAAACAGTGAGTAATAATGTACGGTTTTTATGGATATCATATGATGCCTGTAATACGTGCGAACATTTCTTTTAGATTTTTATTATTGAAATGCATTCGAGCTGTTAATAAAAGAATCTGACACTAGAATCACTAATAAGTAATGTATGAATAAGCCACACAATTTCCGTTTGTGCATATCTTCATCAGATCGTTTGAATGCGCTTATATAATATGATAAACTTATTTTTACTAAATGTTAGCCGGACTCAGTAGCTAAATGGATAATGCGATGGCGTTTGAAGTGAACAGTACTGGGTTCATGTCCTGGAATGAGCATCGACTCTAAGATTCAGGTACATCCAGCTGGCGAGTCCCAAATGGGACGAAACGCGCTTCCTGGATTCCACCGCTATACATATTCCATCTATTACAAATAACCCCGTAAAACATTCTAAGCTAACTAAATGCAACATTTCAATTAATGGTTTAAGTCTTCATCTGTTTTCCTCTCAAATTAATCTGTTAGAGATTACCAATATTAACAATATGAATAAATCATTTTACTAGTTCAAATTTTAATTTATTACTCGTATTTATTTTCTACAAACATTTCAGCTTGTCGATCTTTAAGTGAACATTCAAAGTCAAATAGAATGAGTAGAGTATCATCAGGGTCATCGATTCAATCAAATTCTAATAGATCCAATGATTCGTTACGAAATAATAAAAAGAAATCTTTTGAATTTGAATTTTTAATATCACCACCAATACCGGGAACTTATGCGGTGAAGCACAGGTTTGATTTGATTTCCATTTTAGGCAATATTTCTAAGTGATATGTTTTGTCGACTTTTTCCAAAATCCCCGTCGCCACTGTTACGTCTTGTTGTTTTGAACGCTACTTTTCGTATTTGGTGGTCGTTGATTGTTGTGTCGGAAACGCTTATCATTTATACTCGGAAGGAGGGACCTCTGCAATTCCTACGACGCGAAAGTAAGAACAAGAAGACTGGTATAAGTTAAGATTTGTTAACACCAAAACACGACGACCCTAGTCAAAATTACACTCATTTATATATTGATTGTGCACATACTCTGATTAATAATTAGGATTAAATCATATATATATATATATACAAAAATACTCAGTTATGACAAATCGTATGCTGATGATAGTCCATGTCAATTGAATACACGAATATTGTATGTTATACAGAATAAGATATCATACGAGAAAACAAAACAAGTCCTACATTAAATCAAAAACGGAAGTAATGTTGAGCAAGACTCATAATGAGTAAATCAATCGAATTTTGGTTTTTCTTTCCGTCATATCACCTTTCCTTCTTATTTTTTTGAAGACTCAAAGTTTAGATCCTGATTTTATCCTCCCCCCACGAAATAATGTTGGGTCCTCATATTCGCAAGTTACAGTTAGTGTGACGCTATTTGAAACAAAACATATCACTAATATAAACATATTGATTTTAATTATGAATAATAAAGGAATTTTCTTACTAGCTATTAACAGTATTCAACTATTATAAGCAAAGATGGATGGTATCTAGCAGTGGAATTCAGGAAGTACGCCTCGTTCATTTTGGAACTCGACAACCGGACCTATCTGTATCCCGGAGTTGATGTTTATTCCAAGACGAGACGCGTGTCCTGTATTCCACTGTTAGCCATCATTGATCTTTATTTATAATGATTTTGATTTAAGGCAATGTCGAGGTGATCCGCACAGCATGCACATATATTAATGAGAGACTGACTGATTACAGTCCTAAAAATCAGTGAGAAGGTTCAAGGAAACAATATCACGTGAATTTAAACTATTATATTTGCTATTTTTCTTGGCTTTCAAAATGATAGTAGTTTGATGCATATTAAGAGGACCCATCTCAAAAGGAATCATATCTATGTTACATGTAAATGAAAATAAAGTCTGATAAGAAAAATTCACCTTTTTGTATTAATTATCTTGAGTAGATCTATAAAAAAGAAGTCATTTTAATTTGCATATATGTGCATTAAAATGTGATTAATTTACAAACAAAATGTATAGAATGAAACTTGCTATGTATATTCAGAGTTAATGATTGAATTGCATTATTCATCATATAAAAATCAAGATGATACAATTTTCGTCTGACCAAGATGCATTTCACAACTTTGTATTGAAAAAGAATAACAAAACTATTTATTACTCTTTAGATGGTTACTTACTTACTTACTTACACCTGTTACTTCTCTTGAAGGGGTGTTAGGTTACCTACCAAGATTCTTCATCGAACTCTATCAAGGGCATTCTTTTACTCAAAACAGTATCCAATAGTATAAATTCATAAATTTAATCCAGTAACATCTATATATATCTTATATAAATTGAATTTTTCTTAATGTATATCAAGTCTTGTATAACGTCCTAATTCAGCATTTGCAGTTACTGAAGAATTAAAACAAAAAGAACATGAACAATTATTATGTATTAATAATTTATTTCATCATTCAATGAAATAAAATATTTCAACTATGGAACATCAAACAACACATGTGAAGATAACAAATGTCAACAGTCCCATTAATACTAATAATATTCACCTACTAACTAGGACTAAATGAGGATTATAAAACAATATGAAGAATTATAATTATGATTTACAGTTGATAATTAAGGTCAGGGACTAGATTTGATGTTTTGATCACGAACTAACATCAGCTATGATGTTAAAATAGTATTTAACCAAATGAGTGAATGAATTTCGCACTAAACTCCAAGACATATTATCTTAAATCTGATTGGTTCATCCATAACTTGTAGTCTTGCCCCCTATTTTTTTTAATAACATTCTTCAGATATCTTTCAAAAATCTTACAATATTCGTATAGGGGTTGTGGAGATTATCAATTTCTTTGATTGAGATCATGAACCGATTGATGTTAGACCACCGTTGGAAACCTGGAAGCACTGAACGGCCATTTCGTCCTATTGTGGGACACTAACACCACTGCTGATGATTCTTACAATAGAATGAAACGGCCGTCCAGTGCTTCCAGGTTTTCCATGGTAGTCTAGCTTCAATTGAATTATGATCTCAATCAAAGATCTTACAATATATTTTGCATCCATTATAAATAATCTTTAAAATCTTTATATTCTGTAAAACATTCTAAGCTAACTGAATTCCACATTTCAGTTAATGGTTTAAGTCCATTATAGATTATCAATATTATCAATATGAATAAATCATTTTACTAATTCATATTTTAATTCATTATTCGTATTCTTTTTTTATATGTTTCTTCACTATAAACATTTTTTAAAATCTATCACAAGTGTTATAAAACGTCCTAAATCAGCATTTGCAGTTACTAAAGAATTAAAACAAAAAGAACATGAACAATTATTATGTAATACTAATAATAATAATAATTTATTCAATCAATCAATGAAACAAAATATTTCCACTATAGAACATCAAACAAGACAAGTAAAGGTAACAAATGACAACAATACTACTACTAATACTACTTCTACTACTACTACTACTAATAATACCAATAATATTGATTATTCAAAGATATTAACAAATCAATATTTCTATCAATCATCTAATGATATTAATCAATTTAAATATTATTTATTAAAACAAATTCATTATTTGAAAAGAAATCAATTTAATTATAAACAAAATGTTCAATCAATAAAAGATACTTATATTGATCTTGATATAAAATATAATAATAATAATAATGATATAGTAACTAATTATAATGAACTAGATCAATTAGATATATTTATCAATGATAATATAAATAAATCATATAAAATGAATTCATCAAATATTCATAAATTACGATCATATTCAGCTCCTTCAATAAATAGAAAATTATCAGATTTTTCTAATTTCAATATACAATTCATGCATCATTGGAAACAAGATAATGAACAATGTATCAATTTAAATTCTATTCAATTACCAAATCTTATTGTAAGTTAGCAACAAAAAACCCGTTTTCGATTGAGATCATGAACCGATTGATGTTAGACCACCATTGGAAACTTGGAAGCACTGGGCGGCCGTTTCGTTCAGGTTTCCAAAGGTGGTCTAACATCAGCTGAGGAGTCCCACAATAGGACGAAACGGCCGTCCAGTGCTTCCAAGTTTCCAAAGATGGTCTAACATCAATCGGTTCATGATCTCAATCAAAAACTTAATAATCTCCAAAACCCCTTTGCTAGCAAAAACATTTTATTCAATAATCTTTTTATAAATTTAGTTTATACGGATTTCTTCCACTCGTTAAATATTAGTAAATACAAATTAATTGTATATTATAGTAATTTTAATAGTTGAGATTATGAGTCATTTGAAGTTAGACTACCATAGAAAACTTGAAAGTAATAGATGGCCATTTCGTCCTATTGTGGGACTCTTTAGTAGTGTGCATCTGCAACCTCGCTTCGTGTGATTTGAACCCAGAATCTATCAGTCTTGCACGCGAGAGGTTAATCACTAGACCACTGAATCAGATGGCTTTCAACTGTTTTAATGTCGAACTTCATCTAATTCATGAAATTGAACGACACATTCATCATTGTCATCAGTGAGTGACTATCTCACTACAGATCCGGTTGAATTGCACTGGTCACTGCTACTCACTAGAACTCCAGGAAATACTTCTTGAAGTCAGTCACTGGTGAGCATATGCTGATTAATATCAGAAGGGTTTTTTGTTAATATCATAGTAATTTCGATAGTTGAGATCATGAGTCAATTGAAGCTAAACCACCATAGAAAACGTAGATCTATGTAACAATTAGCTTTTATATTTATGAATATTATGTAATCATTTGGTTAAATAATCTTTCATGGTTTATGAACAAATACATTTGTTCTAAAAATGAGAAATAATATTTTTGTTTATTTAATAATGTTAATCTTATTGGTTATGGAATACCAAGTATTTCTTTCGGTTAAACTGAAGACATTGGGTTGTCTATGTGTTGGGATATTCAGGAAAATATCCCAGAAATGATCCTATTAAGCCTAATGCTATTCTTGGACTTGGACATGGTATTATTTTCTTATTGGTCAGTACTTATTTCACGTGTCATTTTCCTACTGGTCAATATTGTACAATGTTATTTTCTATTTTATGGTACGTTGCGGTCTGATTGACTGGTATATAAACAAAGTATGTTTGAAATATAATGATTCATATATCCGAGGCTGAGACTTGCGTTCTGGACTCAACTGCTGGGCTAGATAGGGAAGCGGGATCAATCAGAACCCTAGGTCGTTCTTGTGTGTTTTCACGTCTCTGGTCCGATCGATAATTCGCTACCCTCAAATCTCCTGCCGTCTCACAATTATAGCACTATGAGTTTGTTTTGTTGGCATAAGTGTTCGAATACAACATGTGAAACAAGATATTCAAAGTTTATTTTTCCATGTAACGAAGATTATTTAGTATCACAAACAAATACATTTTTCAATTTACAAGTTTATGGAAATTATTGAATGTTATCGATATCAAGAACCGACTTAAGTTAGACATTCATTGAAAGTCAGTAAGACTGGATAGTTGTTTCATTATTATATAGGATTCCTCAACAGTACGCATCTGAGACTCTATCACAAGAGATCGAACCCAACATCTTTGGTCTCACGCTCCAACGCTTAATTTCTAGACCACTCAGTGGTGTTTGGTGGAAAACTACCTCACAACTAACACGTTTGATATCATTATCATTCGATAGCTTCCACAAACCTCTATACTGATAAATTATCATGTGCTCATCAGTGACTAATTTTGAGAGTTATATCTGAAGTTCTAATGAGAAGCTATGATTAGTAAAGTTAAAATGTGTCGAGTGAGGGGCAGTAATCCACTAAACACAATAAAAGATGGTAGTGCAATATCGTGAATTCATTAAAATTAGATATGTACACCATTTGATTCGCGGTTAGTGACTTAGAAGTTAAGTGTTGGTGCATCAGACTGAAGATGTTGGGTTCGATCTTTTGCGATAGAGTCGTTGATAGGCACTGTTGTATAATCTCCTATAAAAATAAAACAATTATTCAGTCTTTTTGATTTTAAGTGAATGTCTAGCTCTGGTTAGTTTGTGTTATTATTAAAATGCTTTTTTTTAAAAAAAATATCTTAAGTGTAATTAAGTAGTTTGTATGAAATCCAACAATTGAAATGGAAAGGGTGATCACGGAATATGAAAGGTATGGATTTTATAGGTGAAAAATCTTTTTGCGATCAAATTCTCGTTCTATGATGAAAGACGTTTACACCGAAGTAAAGGTATAGACGTATAATCTTTTCAGATAACATTCAGTTAATGGTCACGCAGCAAACTGGTCAGTTAGTCAGCTATAACTTAGGACCGCGCACATATATGCATCGGTTCAAGTTGCAACACCTCGTTAGTCCAATAAGATCAACACCAAATTCAGAGAAGTAGTCACTTCAGTGGTAGTTATATACAAAAAAAGATTGCATGTGATGATACTATACAGCGAGAAAGAATTGGTTTGTAGAAAGAAAAGTATAAAGCAATTTTAATCTCATGGTTTAAGGGAAAACAAAGAGTGCATACTTGTACGCCATTGTGATCGATTCTAAGCCATGTCCTGATAGTCATGCGGACCCCAATCAAATAAATCTGCATCTACCTACACTGCTCAGATCAGAAGTTAGTGACTTTGTAGATTGATGCCACGTTTTAGTTTGGCCAACCCTAACTTTCTTCCAACCATCACCAATACTAATTAGCATTGCACGTCATAGTAAACGGTGTTCAGGCATATATAACACGTGACTCAATGGACTGGAGACATTGTTTGTCCCTACAAAATATAAAATAAAATTGTGTGATGTCGATTTTGTTGAATTTACGAGAATATTATTACCAATTTTATTTTAACTTGTTATTTTCAAGTTTGGTTTCACTTGATTTATTCTGACTGAAGATCTTAAATATACTGAAAAATGATAAGAATTTTATACTTTGCGCAAACTTAATGGCTTTAAATAATATCAATACACTTATTTGTTAGAAAGAGGAATAAAAAAGGAAAATATAAATCCCGGTTAGATATTCATCGCAGACGTAAAGGCGAGGATTGGCAAATAAAGGGACGCATTCATACAATTGAGGAACATATGGAATTTAAAACAACTTTCAACCAATATCAAAGTGAGGATCTTCAATACGAACGTCAAGGTAGTTCTATTCTACAGAGCTGAAACTTGGATAACTACAACAACAACCATCAAGTAGGTACAAGTATTTATAAATAGCAGTCTACGCAAGATATTCAACATCCATTGGTCGGATACCAACAGCAATAGCCCTCTGTGGGAGAGAACAAACCAACTTCCAGATGAAGAAGAAATTAGGAAAAGACGATGGAAATGGATAGGACATACATTACGGAAATCACCAAATTGCATCACCAGGTAAGCGCTAACTTGTAATCCTAAAGGGAATCAGAAAAGAGGAAGGCGAAAGAACACATTACGTCGGAAAACAGATGCACATATAAAAAAGATGAACAACAACTGGAAAGAATTGCCCAGGACAACGTTGGATGGAGAATGCAGGTGGGCGGTCTATGCTCCTCCATGAGGAGTAACAGGCGTAAGTAAGTAAGTGAATAGATATTCATCAGGAAATTGGTTAGTATAATTTTCACTAACATTTATCAACCGGTTGTTTCACGCTATTTTCACATACTCTCAACTGCAAGTTATATATCACATCATCAATTGTTGTCATATTTCTAATCATCATTTACCTATAAATACGTGACTCAACTTTTTCAACGGCATAGCTTAAAACAGACTGTCAAATGAAATATTGATTTCCTTTCAACTTCAATCAGTGAAACGTTTATCAATGTAATTTCTTCATTCATGTGTAAAATTGTTTGTTTATTATTTTCTCTTTTTCTATTTTTCTAACTAAAAGGTAAATTATGAAACGATTAATGTAAAGAAGAAATAATCTATTGAAGAGAATTTTTACTGGAAGTAAAGTGAGGAACACAAAAAGGAAAGTAAAACTGTCACAGAAATACAATAGTTTCAATGTATTTGAACAAATAATCCATTTAAAATAAAAGTTAATTACAGTTTAGTAACTGATTATAAGAAAAATTCTTTCATTTCTCTTTTAATTACTTACTTACTTATACGTTTTACTCTCAATGGAGTATAGGCTACTGACCGGAATTATTTCCCTATCTTAAGTTTGCCTCCTATTAGCTTTAATTTGACACATTTTACATGGTAAATACTATAAATGAAATTTATAATTTTAGGATTATAAAATGAAAATGAATAGAAAACAAAACGTAAATAGATTACTTCCATCTTTTATTTTTAATGATAATTTACAGAATATCTGAAATGAACATATTATTTTAGTTAAGTTGTACAATAAATTGTTGGTTAGCGTTTTTTCAGCGATTTATTGTTCCACGGGGTAGGGTCTCTAACCCCATTCCCAACCCTCCTCTTTTATCTGGGTTTGGGACCGGCAGTAGCCCAAGGAGGGGGGCTCCAGGTGGAATTACAAATAAATTGTTACTATAGTTTAATGAATGACTATTAGTCCGTTCAAAGTTAACGATTGCTAAATTTGATCAAAAGTAATATTTCCTATATTTTTAAAAAATCTTTATGTTGAATTTCACTCTCATCATCAATGTAGTCATTGACTTTATTTATGGAAATTTGTCTGATTTATTTAAATGAATTGAATATCAACTATGACTTTCTATGCTTGTCAGATAATTTTGAGAAGTCGCTTGAGTTATTTTGTGTGAAATGTTGGATTCTAAAATCGAAGTGGTCTAAAATTGTCATACTAGATGTGCGACCTTCAGCTGACCAATTTCATGTTAATTTGTGTATTAATCAACACGAGGCCGATTATTTTGTTACAGGCCTTATACTACTTAAAAGTAGTTTATATGTATATGCATAAATTAGATGAAACGTCGCAGTAGTTAGCTTAATTGTTTTGCGGGTTTTAAGAGACTCACTAGGATATTTTAAAATTTTTGCCTATCTAAATGGTTCTGGTAACAGTTCTTTGTAGGATATGCTCCTCATATTTTTTGTGTTTTTCTTAAACCGAATCGTTCTACTGCTACTGATATTGCTTCTATAACTACTCTGTGAATTTCTTCGATAATCTTATCGCGCTGTGTTAATGTGATGTCGGGAGTTGAATCAATGCTCATATGCGCCAGGTTATGTGTTGCGTATTACTGAATAACTGGAAGACTGCTAACACGTATAAATTTATTCTAACTGATTATATACGAACATAGTTTGTCCGTGCTTTTCTTCAGATTTAAGCAAGTAATTCCACAAGATCTTGGCACTAGGTATGTAAAAGGCATTTCATACGAATGATTTTCTATAAATTCTCACCAATCAAATAAAAGTGATCTAGACATTGACCTGAGCCTCATGCGATAATCAAAGTGGAATAATAGTTTCTTCCTGTCGAAAACTGTCTAAATCATGAAAGTATGAAAAAGTAACAAACAAAGTGAGTAGCAGTAAACCATGTTTATGACTTAAGTCACAACACATTATATATATATATATATATATATATATATATATATATATATATATATATATATATATATATATATATATATACGAACACGTGATAGCAACCGATGGTTAGAGACCCTGAATGACATGGCTCAAAATCGTTTGCAATGGCGCAGGTGCATCCACTCTCTATGTTCTCCCAAATTCTAATTATCTGAATTCTTCATGCCCCTTTTTTTTTCCTCTTTCCAAATTTATTTCACTGGATTATACTCGTTAAATAACATCTCCAAACCCTAATCTTCCCGATCACTGCTTATACTCTTGCTACCTCTACCACTACGGGATTTGAATCGACCACTGCATCTCTGTGCTAATGTGGTATGGCAACTCGAACTGATGTACGTACGTACTAAGTTCTACGTTGTTACTGACTGACTGACTGACGAACACGTGTAGACCAGCCTCGGTTCATCTGATTGTAGTTCTAAGTTACCGGGTCTGCTGCTGACTTATTATTAGGCCAAGACGTTTGCCAATGATTGATCAGTGACTAGTGACTAGTACCATGTTTGTCTAATACTTAGTGTATATAGAATCCTACTGATTAACTTGCAATATGGCAACTAGTCTAAATCACTGCATATCGTCTACACTATGTTGAAATTTTAGGTTGTTGAAAGAATCAACTATTTGAATTCCACTAAGAACTTCAGTTTCATCAAAATTGTAGGCATTTCTTGTTGACAAATGCCACATATCACAAGATCTATTTTCAGCTACCTTCAACCACCTACGATCTCAACACGGTTTACTCAAGTTTGAGTCCTTAAGACTACTAAACACACCGCAAATTAATCGACAGAATTCAATCAGTAGTAAGGATTAGATAAATATTAGAAATAAATCAATCGTTCTCAAATTGAGCAAACCACAGAGAGACAATGCTAAAAGTTAATAATCCAATGGGATCTAACTTTATTAATTAATAACTAAACTATTTAGAATTAATAGAAAAAATATGGTCAGAATATTTCACTTCAAAGCCTCACTTGATTCGTAAGAGAATTAGAATCAAATTTTAATTCAATTTCAGTCACCATTCTTGTATTTCTAGGAAGCAAAGTTAATTGGTTTACAGTTTATAAGTATACACAGGTAGGTAAATGAGATTTTCAATTATTTAGTTATTTACTATTGTGGTGTGGGTTACTTATATCCATATAAGTAGTATATAGTGGTGGTCAGGCATACAATGTATTTCAATAGAAGATCGATAATGAAAGAACGGAAATGGAACACGATTGGTATGAGAATGCATGAACAATGAAATTTGAGACAATAAAATGATATTTGCAAAGGGAATAGTCAAGTTTGAGATGATGGATTGATATTATGCAAATTAACGATTTACTATATGATTCTCAAATTTTAGTGAGATACTCTGTAATTTCCTGTCAAATTTAGTCGATTGTCCCCACTGATGTTCTTGTTCACTACAATATGACTGTAGTCCCGTCGACCAGCCGTTTTTAGAATATACCAAGAAGTCAACAGACCAATGGTATCAATCATTGATTACTTAAGTAACACAATTATCTTAATATCATTTTACATCTTTAAATTAAACAGAAATCATCCATTGAAATTTTAATTTAGATATAGGGTTTCAAATCATGAATTTACATTTGATATATGGATCTTGATAGCCAGATAGCAGTAAGGAAATGCTCACGATGAGAATATAATTTATGGACAACCTTTGAGTGACACTAAAGTGACCTTGAGAGTGTTCATCTAATAACTAGGACGAAATGATGGTTGTAAACCTGTGTGAGGAATTAAAACTATGATTTATAGTTGATGGTTAAGGTTAGAAATTAGACTGAGGGTTTTCTTCACGAGCTGACCTAAGCCATAATGCCAAAACTCTATTTAACTAAATGGATGGGTGAATTTCGCTCCGAAATCCGAGACCTTTTATCTTATACGTGTTTGGCTTGTCCATAAATTATAGCCTCATGTTGTTCACTTTTATTTACCTCAAAATAATCAAGACATCTCTTAACCAGATCAGAGTTGAGAAAGTAACCTATTGTTAACTTCACTGAAGGATCCAATTATTTGAAGTTAAAAATACCGACCAATAAATTGTTACTCATTTACTAATGACATAGTGCTTTTGGTTTTACTCGATAGTTCTAAGATTGATTTCATGTAGTTAAGTGGATAAACATTGCTGAGGTATTTTATTCTACAATCGAACAGCTATCTAACAGTTTATTGTTTCTACTAGTTTGTGTTGATAACTACTTCCTACAGTTTAAATTATTGATTATCGACAATTATGATGTCATTAAAATCTTGAATAGCTTAAGTGCATTCATTGAAACGACAGTTTGATGCTTGATCGTTTTAATAAAAAGACACTTTAAAGATACCGATTAACATACTGATAAGCAATCTTAAGTAGTTCAAACTCACTCAATTTATTGACTTGAGGTAGAAAAAAAGGACAAAACTCTAATTCACCGTACCACTTAATTTGAGATGGTGAAGATTTGTAGCTCAGGTGGATGATTTTGGTGTAGTTTTGTTCTCTTAGCTGGATGGTTTTGAGTAATTTACATCTCTAATGGTATAACTAATTAGTAGCAGTAAAAAGATGGTGGTCATAATGTCGATAGCAAAATTTAGCCAAAAATTATATATCAGACTCAAGTAGCTTGTTTTTTTTAACTGTAGTCTAGAAAATACAGTAAATTAAAATATCCCAAATTTTATTTGTTATAACTTGTGGATTTGTGCATCTATCAATGTATAATGTAATGATACTGCCAATTAGAGAACAGTGATTTATCGACCAGACCAATGACGCATAAACCTGTACGAATAGTCTAGAGTCCTTATCGGTCCTGCTTCCTGCCTATCCCCGCCTATTGAGTCCGGAACACCAATCTCAGCCTCTGCGATATGAATCATGTATTTCAAACATACTGGGTTTATATACAAACCAAACAGACCACATCACACTACAAAATAGAAACTAACATTTGTAACAGATCTAGCCGAATGTGGCCTTGAGTGTGGGAGACTGTAATTAATAAACTGGGCATAATTCAAGAATGGTAAATCATATAATAATAGTTCATAGGTCAAAATAAAGCTTATAATAAGAGGAACACGAATATAAATAGTTTATTTACCTGACAATTATATAATAAAAATATATTGATAGTATTAGTCCAGAAATAGATTCTAACAGTTACCATTTATTATTCTCATCGGGATATAACATTATTAGTATAAAAGTACCATTAGGTCATTTGTCTGTTTCTCACATCCACTCATTTGATTAAACGGTTAGTAGGAGTTAATAAGTAATTACAGGGCCAATTGAAGCATGTCATGAAGATGAAATTACAATCTGATATATTTAAAATTACGTTATTTAGCTGTTTAGATCATAGATAACTTTTTATAAGATTGAAATATTGAATAATTTAATTAATCATTGAATAGTAACTAATATTATTTCAACAGTTGAGATCATGAGTCAATTGAAGCTTGACCACTATGGAAAACCTGGAAGCACTGGACGGCCGTTTCATCTTATTGTGGGACTCCTGAGCAATGCTCATCCGCGACCTCGCCTTGCGGGATTTGAACCCAGGATCTACCAGTCTTGCGCCAGGCCGTCCAGTGCTTCTAGGTTTTCCATGGTGGTCTAGCTTCAATTGACTCATGATCTCAACTGTTGAACTTACTACAATCTCCACAAAATCCCTTCTGAAACTAATATTATGTTTACTTAGTTCTTACTATTGATTGAAACTTATCAATCATTTAGAAAGTTGAATTAGTGATAATTATTAAATCAATGAAAACTAAGCAGTTCATTTTTGTTTATTTCTTTATTCATTAACTTGTCAACTATTTTATACATGATTGATAGGTTTTTGAGATATAACAAATTGAAAGTGGAAAGAATTTTTTGCTTTTTACTGATAACAATCTATTGTATTTATTTTCAAGGTCTTATTACTTAGTCTTTGATTGAGATTATGAACCGATTGGTGTTGGACTTAGATTGAAAACCTGAAAGTACTGGACGATTGTTTCGTTCTATTATGGGACTCCTCAGCCGTGTGCATCCACGATCTCGCTCACGGGATTCGAACCCAAGGCCGTCGGTCTCACTTAATTTGATTTATTCATAACTTATTCTAAAGGGTTCATTTTTAAATAACAATTTTTCAAATCGATTTCCATAGGTTGTATATTTAACGCTCAAGTGAAGTTAGGCATATGACAGTCCGGAACCACTTCAAATTTGTTTTTTCTGTATTTTTCTGTATTTATGAATTCAGTTTGATGAATACTTTTTAATGTAATTCTTTAAAAAGGACGCGGGTTTAAATTCTTCATCAAGATTTAAGGTAAACTGTTCAAACTAGTTCTGACCGATACGAAACCTAAATCCAGTCACTTATTTACTTATGCCTGTTACCCATCGTTAAAGAGAATAGGTTGCTCACCAGCATTTTCCATTCAACTCTGTTCTCGACAAACATTTCCAGTTGTTTCCAATTACCATTTATCCTTTTCATGTCTGCTTCCAATTCTCGGTACAATGTAATTTATCGCTTCCCTATTTTCTGTTTCCCCTTTAGGATTTCAAGTTAATACTTACTTCATGATGGAATTCGACAATTTTTTCTTTCAATGTATATCCTATTCACCATCAGCATCTTTTCTTGCAGTAAACTTATCGGTTTAATAATAGTCTGAAAAAAAAGAGTCCTCAAGATTATGTAGATTACTGACTCTGATCATGAAACACCAAACCCCTTCTGTTTATCTTAATTACACTTACTTTTTAAAACGACTTCCTTAGCAAAAAAGAAACCTAAATAAAATATCTCCTTTGTAATTAAACGTTTCTTAAGTGATTGTTATTGTTATTATTATTTGTTTACAACCTTGTTTACAACGATCAATCACTAGAAAAATATACTTCATATTTCCTATGCCTCAAATAAGTTTTATTCTGTGTTATCATTATTTTTTTTAAAATTGTAAACAACATTAATGTATTAGTTGGATTAAAACAAACAAACAAACAACCAAACAACGTAAACAATGTTATCACTATTTCTCAATGTTTTGTTTTTTTAGGTTTATAGTAATTACTACTAACTATTTTGTAAGTAACACAATTATGTTGTATGACATAATTAATTGACAAGTTTAATTTTAACTGTTTATTCATTTACTTTTATTGTTTTATGATGAAATGTGTTTATTTTGTTTAAAGAATTTATTCTTACATATTTCAATTAGTTGATTGTTTTGAAGTTATTTATTATTATGAAATGATATTAAAGAATAATTAAGAATAATTTGTGAATTAGTGACTAATTATAAATTTCACTGATTGAAATCATGAGTTAATTGAAGCTAGATCACCATGGAAAACCTGGAAGCACTGAATGGCCATTACATCCTAATATGGGACTCCTTAGCAGTGCGCATCCAGCGCTCTCTTCTGATAATAATCATCTGCTCACTAGTGACTGACTTCAAGAGGCATTTCCTGGAGTTCTAGTGAGAAGTCGATACCAGTGGAGTACAACGGGGTCTATTGTGAGATATCAACTCACTGAAGACAATGGTGTACGGAGGCGTAACTTCGTGGATTGGTTGAAGTTAGACATTAACGCCGTTGGATGCCGGCCAGCTCAGTGGTATAGTTGGTTAAGCGCCTGGCGCGAGACTGTTAGGTCCTGGGTCGGAATCTCGCAGGGTGCGTGACCGTGGATGTGCACTGCTGAGGAGTCCCATACTAGGATGAAACGGCCATTCAGTGCTTCCAGGTTTTCCATGGTGGTCCAGCTTCAATTGACTCATGATTTCAATTAGTGAAATTTCTAAAATCTCCACAAAACCCCTTCCGAAATTAATTATAGGATGATTTCAGGAAATCATATGGATCCTTTCAATATAGATTTTTTTTAAGCGAAGAAAAATCTGAAAGTAAACTGTTTAATCAACGTAAAATAAAAATCTCTTAGAGAGTCCTTAAAAAGAAAATTGATAGATTATATGTCACATCGTGAGTGGTTGGATGATTATTAATTTTCAGTATAGGGGTTGTTGAGATTATTAAGTTTTTGATTGAGATCATGAACCGTTTGATGTTAGACCACGATTGAAAACCTGGAATTACTAGACGGCTATTTTATCGTATTGTGAGACTTCTCAGCAGGTTAAGATACTGTCAGCGGGATCGTACATGCGCACTGCTGAGTAGTTCCGTATTAGAACAAAACAGGTGTCCAGTGCTTCCAGGTTTTCATTGGTGGCCTAACAGCAACCAATTCATGATCGTTTTGGCATGTTTTCAGAAGTTTTTAAAATATCAAAATCATATGTAAAACTATAAATAACCCTGTTTTCTACAGCTAAATTAAACCTAGGAGTAATTTTTTTTTCCAAATTTCTCACTTTTTTCTCTTCTGTTCGGGACTTATATCCAGAAGACTTTAAGGGTTTTAAAAGGCATTTCAAAAAAGAGAGTGAGAGAGAGTAAAATTTAAATGCAAACATGATTCTTCTTAAGAATTCCAGCTAATCTCTCCTATCATTTGTTTTCTACAGTGAATGACAGTATCTTAGCCTTTGTACAAATCTACCAGTAAGGAGATATGTTTCTGTTATATCTAGAGCTTAGTTTTTTAATATACTGTGTATAACTTGAGCGCCTCGAATGCTAGAACCCCTTTAAGTTGCAAATGAGAAGACAGAAGACAAGTGAAACGAATGCTATTCCAAATAGTGTCAATTTTGGTACAAAACTGTCAGGCATGTATAGTTTTTAGTAAAAATAAAATCATCATTATAGTCCTCCAATCCACATATAGGGGGTTATTGTACCTTAAATTGTAAATCAAAATGTATCAAGCTTTAGAGGCCCGAAAGATCTGACTTCATTTAGATCGTTTCTGATTGTTAAATATGGCCAATTCTCGCATATAACCATCGGCTTAAATCGCATTGGTGAATAACGAATTATATAACCCGAATACGAGAGTGAATTTTTGAATATGTATATTTTGTACAATCGTTGATCGGAAAGCAAAGCAGAACAAAATGAAGCACAATGGAGAACGCAAGTGAGCCTACTCAATTTAGCCGAACGTTAATCGATATTTATGGTCGAACAAAAATAAGTTACTGATATGTGGTGAGTGTAAGGTAAGTGATTAGTACACATGCGGTCATATAAAAACAGTCTGGAATAATAAGCGAATAAGTGACAGAGTGAAAAGTTGTCTTGAGAATGATGAATAAACTGATTTATCCAGAGGCTAGAGTAACCAATGTGGGCCCCTACAAAGCTTGAGAGTAACCCTTTATAGAAGCGTAGACTTAAAGTGATATTGATTATTTTCGTCAAAACACTAAACAGATTATCATTTACAACCACTACTACAATCCATTATACAGAGGAACCTAGTCACTATTTTCATAACATCATATTAATAGAGAAAATGTTTCATTCTAGGAATTACTTTGCAGGTAAATTTTTGAGATTGAAACAGCTAGTTACTCTTTGTTTTATCGTTTTTCCTATTTCTAGATGACTACAATCACTCTGCAATGACACTAAAAATAACCCTATTCATATATTAACAAAAGATGTCCTAGTCTCCATAATAAAAAAAAATCATAGGTTCTTAACGGTTATCTTACATTGATATAATCCTTATGACAAATATCTACCCACAGTAATTTATGATCCACATCATTTTAAACAATTTATACCTAGATCTCTGTCCTTTACAGTACTTTCTACATTGATCTCATTATACCTGTAAATCAGTATAGATTCTATAGTTTAATCATCGAAACAACTTAATCATTTTAATTTTATAGAAGACTCTATGTTACACTATTACATTAATGTTTCTATGTATATTACTTAAAAGGACTAAATATATGATATTTCTCAAATGTAAGCAAAGATGGTTAGCAGTGGAATACAGGACATACTTTTCATCCCATTTCGGATTCGTCAACTGAATGTACCTGTATCTCACAGTTAATGTTCACTCTGGGACTCGAACTCATTACCGTTCGCTTTAAATGCCATCGCGTTATCCACTTAGATACTGATTCCTGATACCCATTTGCTCGTGTAATGAGGTGAAGTTTAAATTCGCTTGATGTTATTTACTTGAATCTTCCCATTGATGTTTAGGACTACAATTGATTAGTCTCTCTTTTATTGGCATATGTGCATACTGTGTGTATTGCCTTGATATTGCCTTAATTTACAAGCATTGTAATCAAAGATGGATAGCGCCTAGCAGTTGAATTCAGAACACGTGTTTCGTCCTATTTGGGACTCGTTAGCTGGATATACCAACATCTCAGAGTTTATGTTCACTCTGAGACTCGAACCCAGTACTGTTCACTTCAAACGCCACCGCGTTATCTAATTAGCCATTGAGTCCTTATAGCCACCTGTTTGTTCAAGTGATCAGCTGCAGTCCTAAACATCAATGGGAAGATCCAAACAAACACTAACAAGTGAATTATTTCTCGAATGGTTTTTTTTCGAAAAAAATCTAATCAAATATAAACTATAAGATAGAGTTAGTGATAAAAGAATTCTTGGAGTTCTGGTGAGAAGCCGTGAACAGTGGAGCTAATTTGTGTAGAGTAGAGACGGATATTTACCTCAGCACAATGAAAGATAGTCGCACAATTTCGTGGATTGGTTGTGATTAGATATTAACACCATTGGATACCGGCTCAGTGGTCCAATAGGTTAAGCGTTCGCGTGCAAGACTGAAGGCCTTGTGTTCGAGTCCCACGGGGTGGGATCGTGGATGCGCGCTATTGAGCAGTCCCACGATGGAATGAAACGGCCGTCCAGTGCTTCCAGGCTTTCAGCGGTGGTCTAACATCAATCAGTTCATGATCTCAATCAAAAAATAAAAAAATAAACCTGATGAAAACAAAAAAAATTCACTTCATTTGATAGCGATAAACTCTTACTTGTATGTTTTCATTTGTAAGAGATGTTAATGTATCTTATAGTTTTAAGATAATAAAGAAGATTTATAATTCAGATTAATAATTTTAATAGAGTTTTGTTCTTTAAACTGATTGATTTGATTATAGAGTTTTCATCATGATTCTATACAACATCCTCATCATCATCAGTATAAATCTCAAGTAGGAATCTTCTATCTGAAGTTTATACTGTTGATAATGATGATGTTGTTGTTGTTGTTGTACAAGAATCATGACGAGATCTTCACAATCAAATCATTCTATTCAAAGTATAATACTCTATTAAAACTTATTAATAGTTTAATTAGTGAAATATTATACATTATGTATGATAAATATTTTTTTTAGGTCATTTAAGGACAAAATGAAATATCTTCGAATATAAATTAACTATATTTTTGTTGTTGTATTGATATAATAAGATTAAAACAAAAGATTTTATCATGCATTCAAATAATGTGTTAAATGAAATCTATACTCTAATGATTATTGAATGAGGAGATTTGTTAAATGACTTTTATACTCATATTGTATATTCGACATAGGGTATTAGGGAATGATCATGGTAAATCAGTTGATGAGATTGTGAATCTTTATTGATTGAGATGGTTGGGCCATGTGTTACGTATGCCTGAATACCGATTACCATGACGTGTAATGCTAATCGGTGTTGGAAGAAAGTTAGGGGCGGCCAAACCAAAACGTGGCATCAGTTCACAAAGTTACTAACTTCTGATCAGAGCCATGTTGTTAGATGTAGACTACTTGGTTGGGGTTCATGCGACTATCGTAACTAATGGTTGGAGACTCTTGGTGACATGGCTCAGAATCGATCACAATGGTGTAGGTGTATTCACTGCCTGTCTTCCTTTAAACTACGGGATTAAAATCGCTTCATATCTTTCTTTCTACCAATTAATTCTTTCTCCCTGTACTATGTCCTTATATGCAATCTTTCTTTTTTATATATTACCACCACTGAATTAACTACTTCTATGAATCCAGTGTTCATCTTGTTGTACTAATGAGGTATGGAAACTTGAACAGTTGCCTATAAGTGCTTAGTCCTATGTTGTAGCTGACTGACTAATTATTGTATTGTATTAATTGACCCGATAGGTATTAACTAAAGTAAGCTGATATAATGTTAAGTGATCCAAATAAATTACTAGAAAGCCTTATTATTCATCAGTAAGAAGCAATTGTAATCATCAGAGAATTGACATCTACCATAGGATTCTAACTCACTTCACTAAATGTCTTAGTCGATGTTATCATTGAATTATTCAGCTGATAGTTAGGATCACTTGATAGAATAGAATATAGAACAGGTCATTGACCCCTATCAAAGTCATGGCCGACTAAAACGCATCAGTTAATCGTACGCCATAGACTGGCCCATGCAGCAGTGGTCTTACTTTCATTTGTGTCTAATTTAACTAATATATTTTTTCTGTAATAATGTCCGTTGTGTTGTACAGTCTTCAAAGAATCTATAGTACCTCGATACGTCGATGAAGCAATCCACATAAGGTTCTGACCTCGAGATGTGACTTCGATGTTAGCTGGTTCATCACACCATTCTCGTCTTAGTTTAGTAGGCCTTCAATCATTCGACATAGATCATCTACGCTGATGATTTACACTATTAAATTACTGAAATCTTCACAAAACCCCCTTTTCTGATATTACACTAATGTATATTTAATTACTTTGAATATCTTTTTTTCTTCTTTTCTTCTTGAATGAAATCAATCTAATTAGAGTATTATAATAAACATCAATTGTTTATGTGATTCCATTTCATTAAATAAATCGTTTAACATTGACACATGTAACATTATTGTTAAAACAAATTGAATAATGAATCATAAATTGGCGCCTGAATACTTATAACATTATTAGTTAAGCTGGAAATTATACTTGTATTTATAAAGTATCCTATTGACAGATTATTAGGGGATACATTTTCATCTTTGTCGAGTATTATTATTATTATTGGTTCATATTATGTTCCTAATGAATTGCCGACTTCTATTTATATTTATCATTCTTTCTTTTGATATTTGTTACTAGTGTAATAAACTATTGCATTTGATTACATATTTTGTAAATAACAATATACTTATTGTTTGTGTTTTAATGATTAAACTGTTCCATTCTTAATTAGTAATCAATCTACTGGACTAACACTAATGTTCATTTATGGTTTGTTACCAAGTATATTAACTAGTGATTTGTTACTTAGTTTGAAATATGAATTTTTGTTTATAAATAATTGAAAACGATGTGCCTGAGAAGATAGTCAATATATCGTAAGGAATTCCTAAGATGGATTAAACTGCAAAATAGTGAATGGAAGACAGCTGACAGGTTTGTTCAGTGTTTGACAAGGTTACTTACTCTCACCCTCCCTATTACTCCTGGTAATCGATTAGATAATGAACACCTCAGCATCTAAGTGGAAAGCATGGGATACAGTGGACAGATAGGATGCAGCTAAACGATCGCTGAACTTCGTAGATGATCTGGCTCTTCTATCGCACACGCAATTACAATTGTAGGAGAAGACGATCAGTGTAGCAACAGCCTCAACGGCAGTAGGTCTCAATATACACAAAAGGAAAAGAAAGATTCTCCACACCAACCATTCTTTGTTCTCGTTCTCAACCTTTTGCTGCCAGGCATTTCACTTTTAATTGGTGATACGTCCTACTTAAATCTGTCGACATTAGTAGCACATATATCACAATATAGTTGTTTTTAAATCATTTAAGACCATACTGAAGAGCTTTTGAGCATGAATTATTATGATCTTTAAAAAATTTCATAAATAATTTTAGGAGTATTTTGACAGTTGTTAATTAAAATAACTGGAGTTGCGTTAAATATAACAATGGAGTACTGGTTCGGTGTGTGCTACTGATGTCGACAGATATAAGTAGTATGTAGCATCAATTGCTTGGTGGCGGAAGGTTAAGAAGATCCAAGAAAAGAGAACAAGAACAGAGAATTATTGGTGTGGAAACGGTAGAATAGTCAAGTTTGGGACAATGGATCAACATTTTGCAAATGAAGTATTTATTGTATGGATCTCAGATTTTACTGAATCGTTCTGTAATTTTGTTTTCAAATATATTTGACAATCCTAACTGGTATTCTCATTCACTATACTGGAAGTGAGTTTTATCTCAGTTAATATGAATTGATGTTCTCATTGAAAGTTTCATCTACTTCTCATCACTTCAAACGTGGAAACATCAAACCTTTTTATTAAATGTGGTCTTCGTTATCTGACTCAATTTTATGGACATAGTTGGAATTATAATGAAGACAAAATCTTCATTAAAAGCATAATGATGATTAACTAAATACATTTATGATATCAAATACAATTTCATACTCAAAATAATCTTCCCCCTCCTCTTGGACAGTACAGTTTTTGTTCATTTTCAGAATGTAATATGTCTTAATTAACACCTTTCTTTTAATTGAATCTACTTTTATTATTCAGTAGTATCATAATTAACATTACAGAATAATCTTAATTAAACAACCATGGGAAACTAGAGATCACTAAATAGCTGTTTCATTATAGTATTGGACTCATTAGCGTTGAGCATCTAAGACATCGTCATTGGAGATGGAATGTATGATCTAGGGTTTTTTGCAGTAAGCGTCTGATCATGTACATGTCAGTTTGTGATATTGTGTGAATATCTCATGTATTTTAATGTAAAAGCTGTTTAGTGTTTTCTCTTGTTTTTTTCATTACTTATCTATCTAAGATCATTTCATAACGTGAACTATAAAAACTCTGCAGTCTTTTAAAAAAAAACCTGTATTGATCCAGAACTAATTAAAATGACGAGGCTACAATTTATAGACAAACCAATCAGATTTATGATGACAAGTCTTGGATTTATCTTTTTGGATAAATAGCATCTTGGCATTTAGGCTGATGTTAGTTCGTGAGGAAAAGCTTAGCTCTAATCCCTATCACTGACCATTAACCGTAAATCACAGTCCTTATCTTTCACACTGATTTAAAACCCTCATTTAGGCCTAGTCAGTAGGTGAACATTCTCAAGGCCATTTTAGCGTCACTCAAAGATCGTCCATTAAAATAGTTACATAGTTTGGATGTTGAAATTCATTCATCTACTCATAATTAAATTCATTTCAGCTATAACATGGTACATTGATTAGTCGCTCTACGTAATAAGGAAACAGTCAAAAGTCCAGTGCTATTATTATAAACAACTCAATAATCTAAAATTACCATTTGTTAGTAAATCGATTCAGATGTGTTGTTAAATTTGACTAACTCAACTATGCAATAGTCAAAGAATGATGGCCTTAAGAAAAATAAGCGCATCCCTGACACATCAATGTTAAAAAGATCCAGAAAATACCTAAAAAAAGAGCTAAAAAAGGCTCTGAAAACGCTGAGAAACATTTTATGCAAACAGTATTCAATAGAAGTTTTGTTAGAAACATTTAGAAAGTAACAAGCTACATGTTGCGTTTATGATTGGATGATTACATATACTACTACTATGTTTAGTAACATTCTAGAAATTTCCGAAGGCCCAAGTCCATATAAAATGCTATGTATACCCTAGATTTTTGTACGTGAATGAACCTTTGAAGTAAAGCGTTTTTTCCATAATTCTTGCTTTTTCTTTCGTGTTCAAGTTGCTTCGTAGATCTAGCCTGAGGAGGTGTACTAGAAGAGCTTACGAAACGAATATAGCATTCAATCACACAAAACAGTGGAAGGTTAATGAAATAATTACAGTTAATATTATATTATTAACTCCATCGAGAGCCCCTCTTGAGGTTACTGTCTATCTCAAGCCCGGATAAAGAAGGAGAGTTGGGCGTGGATCTAGTGACCCCATATTGTAGAAAATTAACACACTAAAAAAACGCTAATCAGAAAAAATAATTCAAACCATTTAAACGTTGCCCTTGGTGTTAGAAGGTCTTCATTTAAAAGAGTTATGACGCCTCATAGTGAAAGCCAAATTCTTTCGAAATTCACAAGTCTGATACCCTTTTCTAACAACTAGAGAAACCATTAATTTAGGTATATGGAATGATTGTACAATGTAGGAGACCAGTAGAGTTTTCCAAATTCCTGCAAAAATGAACCTTATATTATTAACTTACAACTTATATGATTATACATTTCAAATATTAGGTCATAACATATCAAATACAATAAATCATCCTTTAAACATAACCTCTTTATTGGAAGAAAAAGAAAACATAAAATTTAGTGATTCATAGAAAACTGTAACACAACTAACAGACATATTTTACAGTTTAATTGTTAAAAATGCCAACTTATTGATCAGGAAATACTTAGTTTAGATTAATAATATTACAATTATGATTATATAAGTAATATCTCTAATTTAAGGTAACAATGATGTATCAATGGAGAAAATGATATACACTTTTCAAGAAAACCACATTAAAATTATGAGTCAGTTGAAGCTAGACCACGATGGAAAACCTGGAAGCAATGAACGGCCGTTTCGTCCTAGTATGGGATTCATGATTTCAATCTGTGAAAATTTCTAAAATCTCCACAAACCCCTTCTGATAATAATCATCTGCTCACTAGTGACTGACTTCAAGAGATACTCCTGGAGTTCTAGCGGGAAGCCGTTACCAGTGGAGTTCAACCAGGTCTGTTGTGAGATGTCAGCTCACTGAAGACAATGGTATACGGTGGCGCAACTTCGTGGATTGGTTGGAGTTAGACATTAACACCATTGGATGCCGGCTCAGTGGTCTAATGGTTAAGTGCTCGCGAGCGAAGCCAGCAGGTCCTGGGTTTGAATCCTGCGGGGTGCGGGATCATGGATGCGCACTGATGAGGAGTCCCATACCAGGACGAAACGGCCGTCCACTGCTTCCAGGTTTTCCATCGTGGTCTAGCTTCAACTGACTCATGATTTCAATTTGTGAAAATTTCTAAAATCTCCACAAACCCCTTCTGATAAAAACCACATTAGTTATTAATTACTATTAATGTGGTTGTGGGTTACTTATATCCATATAAGTAGTTTATAACGGTAGTCAGACATAGAATGTATTTCAGTAGAAGATCGATAAGGAAAGAATGGAAACGGAACAAAATTGGTATGAAAATGCATGAACAATGAAATTTGAGACAATAAAATGATATTTGCAAAGGGAATAGTCAAGTTTGCGATGATGGATTGATAGTTTGCAAATTAACGATTTTTATTGGGATGCTTTGTAATTTCATGTCAAGTTTATTTGATTATCCTCATTAGTGTTCTATTCACTACATTAATTACCTTTAGGATAAATCTTAGTTTTCAATGAAAAATCAGATCTTGTTAAGAGAAACAACCATTAACTGATGATGATAATAAGAATGGATAATAATTGAAGTAAATTATAATTAGGCTGAAGAATAAACAGTTAAATGTCAACTATAAATTATAATAATTCCAGTTTTCATTCCATTTAGTGTATCATAAATGAGTACGGTTGAAAAGTCTCAGATAAGAAACGATTAAGTAGAATAGAACTATTTAGTGTTCTATAGTTACAATGATTTCAAATCTAAATGTCAATTTATTTGGAGGATTGATTTTCAAGTTGACTCAGTACTATTTGTTATTGTTTTAATCATAAATCGATTATGATTTTAAGTTTTCTTTTAAGACCTTAGCCGGATAATATTTCGAGATGCGTTTGAACATTGATTGTTTTGTACGGTCTATGTAATGTGCCCCACATGAGCAAATATAGTTATAGATACATATTGATGTGGCTCAAAGCGGTAGTTTATCCTTAATACATCCTCGAATGGTACGTCGGCTAGAGTAAACAATTCAGAGCTTAGCTGCGTAGAATGTTTTATTCAACGATTTTGAAATTCGTGTATTTAAGATTTCAGCAGCCGTGTCTCCTTTAAATTTTCTATTGATAATTCTCAGGAAATCAGATGATCAGTTTCCATTGTTAACGGTGCCTCTTTACAGTTTTCTATGAAATCATCTTTTGTTACAAGTCTAAGTATATTTGAATTGTGACTAGCAGGGGCATCTAGAATGCTTGCTTTATTCTACCTGAGAACCTGGTTCCCAGTGTTATTGTTTACACTGAAACGTTTAAATCAATTTCTAGTTGGAAATGTAATTAGGGAGATTGTTTTCTAAGAACTTTATGTATGAAATATTTTAAAATTAATTATCCTTTATTGTGGTTTATAAACTCTGACTGTTATTCATTCTGTCAATGTTAATGGAATAAAGGACCTATGGGGTTAAATAAGCTAGTTTTTGAAGAATTTTATACTTGAACGAAATATATAAGTGTCAAACGGATTCATTTTGCTAGCGTGATGTTGTATAATTCTTAGCTGTTTTCATTTCCTAAAGGAACACAATAATTATTCAGACCCTATCTATTCAGTAATGATCAGTTGGGAGATAGACTGCATACATTTTAAATTAAAACGATTAGACTGTCGTACAAAAAATATTGACAATTAGATCAACCAAGTTTCCCCAAGTCCCATGGTACGGCCGAGTGTGGAGAGAGCCAACCCTTTGTCTCGAAATGCTCTAACATTGATACGTGCATACAACCACTACCAAGGAAGTCCTACTCACTGCATTCTCGTGGCATTACTGTTGTTTACGAAATTGAGAGGACGAAAAGAGAATTACCGGCGCTTTAACCGGGTAGATGGACACGGAGAGTTCACCTAAGAAAGTTGGAAAACCCTGATTTCAAACCAATGGTACACATGGGTTCCAGTATCCTGAAGGAACAAATAGCGTATGAACCAGTCGTCGGTCTCCAGTTACCATGTGATTGCACCTTTTAACGTTGCTCCACTGCCTTGTGGATTAAACTTTTAGGTCGAAGGCTCCAGGTGCGGCCTCCTAAGAAAACCACTCACTTCGGTTTGAGCACCTGAGCAGTATCCCAACCCTCACACAAATCGAATGATTTATGGTGCCTCCTTGTATCAATGTTTATGTCTTTAAATCAATAAAGATCAGCCAGTTACATTTGATGAGGAATATATCATGTTAACAGTTATCCATCTAGCTTAAAGATTATTTTATTTACAGGATAAAGGTAATTTCATTGACTATTTACTATAATTGTATATAATTGAATTACATTCTGTATTCAAAAAGGTAATAAATTTAAATTGAATAAATGGACATTGTTTACAATCCGATTTTTATGTGTTTCTCTTTATTTATTACATAATGATTGACAGTTGGTTTATCTAGTAATATTTGCCTATTAGTTTAGGTAATAATAATAATAATAAATATTACTATGTTAGGAATAGTATAGTATCTGCCTCAATGGATGATTATTAATCCATTAAATCATAGATCCTTTGAAGACTTAGCATTGAGTGTTTCAAAGAAATAAAGGTAGCCATTAGTGTAGTTTACTGTTAAAAACTGGATCATTCAAAAATAGACTAACAAGCAGGTAACTTGTAAGCTTTTCACATAAACTTAATTGAACATATAAAACTTGATACATTCACCTGGTATTGTTTGGCTTGTATCTTCCCATTGAGGTTTAAGACTGAAATTGATCAGTCTGTTATTGGCATTTGTGCATACTGTCTGTATGCCAATAACAGACTGATCAATTGCAGTCTTAAACCTCAATGGGAAGATACAATCCAAACAATACCAAGTGAATTTAAATTCACCCCATCGCACAAGCAAGTGGCTATCAGGACTCAGTAGTTGAGTGGATAACGTTATGGCGTTTGAAGCGAGTGGTACTGGGTTTGAGTACCACAGTGAACATCAACTCTGAGATGCAGGTACATCCAGCTGACCAGTCTCGAATAGGACGAAACGCTCGTCCTGGATTCCACTTCTAGCCACTATCCATCATTGCTTACAAAACTTGATACATGCTTTCATTAATGAACAAGGGGTGTTTACAGTTTGTTTTTTAAACCTTATAAAATATTGTTTCTTAATTTCTTTTATTTGATTACTATTATAATGTACATTATTAACTCCGACTAGAGTCCCTCCGGGGGCTACTACCGGTCTTAAGCCCGGATAAAGGAGGAGGGTTGGGTATAGGGTTAGCGACCCAATCCTGTAGAAAACTAACTCGCTAAAAAAACGCTAACCATAATGTTTAATAATTGTTACATTATACATAATTGATTGTTAATAATGAATAAACTTTAATAGTTCTCTTAGTTACATAATCACTTATTATCTTTCGTTACTATGCAAAAATGTTTGATAAAATCTTCGATTAAACAAAATATCTAATTATAATATCTTTCTTAACAATTTCAGTTCTATGTTTATAACAGTTTTTATATTACATTGAAGTAAACAGTACTGAGTTCGAGTCTCAGAGTGAACATCAATTCTGGCATGTAGATATATCCAGTTGACCAGTTTCAAATAGACCGAAATGCAGATCCTGGATTCCATTGTTAGCTACTATCCATTTCTGCTTGTAAATTAAGTCAATATAAAAGGAGTTCGCACAGCATGCACATAAGAGATTGATCAATTGAGGTCCTAAACAACAATGGGAAGATACAAGCAAACAATACCAAGTGAATTTAAAATATATTTGTCTTTATTCGTAACTAAAGTCAGTTCTCTATAATTCTATGTATGTTATATCGATGTTTAAGTATTACAGGTTGTGAATAGTTAAGAGAAGGATAACATCTATGTCACCCGTTAAAGTATGATTATAATTCCTTTTTTTCATGGTAAACGTTAGAAAATCTTATTAGTAATTGTCTACCTCATAAAATATCACCTTAGAAACAGTCTGATTAAATTCATTTGTATTAGTTATTTGAATCTTCTCATTGATACTCAGGACTAAAATCGATCAATCTCTTTTTGGCATATGTTCATCCTGTAAGGATTGTGTCGATATTTTGTCGAAAGGTTTCTTGAGAGACTGATCAATTTCAGTGTTAAACATCAATCGGAAGATTCAAACAACCACTAAAAATGGATTAAACTTCACCCTATTGCATAAACCACTGGTTATCTGGACTTATTATCGAAGTGAATAACGAAGAAAAGTAACAAAAACAATTTTGTATAATGGATTACATACACTTGATTTATACATTTATTTATTTTAACACATAAATATTAATACAAAGGGTCACCGAATGGATATACGCTACACAATTCACTTGATTTGTGTATGGACTATGATATCGCCCGAGTGCCCAAAATGAAGCCGGTTGTTCTTATTAAGACACCTTACTCAGAGCCTCCTACATAAAGGTCTAATCCACAAGGCAGTGAAAGCAAAATCAGAACATGCAGTCCCGTGTAGCCGATGACTAATAATTGGTTCATATGCCATTTGTTCCTTCAGGATACTGAAGCTCATGTGTACCATTGGTTTGGAATCAGGATTTTCCAACTCGTTTAAGTGAATCCTCCATATCCATCAACCTGGTTAAAGCACCAAATATTCGCTTTTCGTCCATTTGATTTAGTAAACAACAGTAATGCCACAAGAATGCAGTGAGTAGGACTTCCTTGGTAGTGGTTGTATGCACGTGTCAATGTTAGAGCATTTGCAGAGGGAGAGCTAACTCTCCCTACCCTCAGTCGTATCAGGAAATTTGTGTTTGTGCTACTTATACAGTGTAATACAAATAGTATGTATCAAGAATTAGAAGTAGAATTCCTACTGGCAGAAGAGGAAGGAACATGAGGAGAAGAGAAAGAAAGATAGAATCAATCCGATTAAGTAACAAGAGTGAAAGAACAAAAGTGCTTCTAATAGAAAATGTAAGTAAGATGTTCGAATGGTATATTCTATGTTTCATATTCATATTTCACATATACAATGTGTAAGTTTACTTCATACAATAAATTAGTTAACTCTAACCAATGCTTCATTTATTACAAATATTAGTACAAAAATACAATTAAATATATATAGAATTTATTACTAAATGTAAGGAACTCTAACATAAAAAGAACTATTGCAAGTTATTGATGAATTAGTGAAACAGTCCTTATTTTGTAATACCCTCTTACTTTGTTTTGAAGGAGGCTATGATGATTCTGGGTTCATGAGATTCCCGATCTATAAGTACTTTTTTTGGATAGCATAAGTGTAACTCCTTGTGTATGTGGAGCATTTTCTTCCTTATGATCAGAGTATAACAGAAGCTCTCCTGAAGCTAGTCGATGTTGTGCAACATACGTCCAATGTGTTCAATTGATTCCAAACACATTCAGGTTGTATCTCCACATTTCTGAAGCAATTTGGAAAACTTTCCCAGTCTCTCACATTGCACAAGCATTCCATGTACTTAAATTAATGGTTGTTATTGTTGTTAGAAGGGGTATCAGACTCCTGACTTCTGAAGGAACTCGACTTTCACCATGAAACGTTATAACTCTTTTAAATGAAGACCTTCTAACTACCAGGGCAGAGTATAATTGTTGATGTGGACGGACAATCAGAGCGATAGAGTAAAGGAAGCGAACATCAGAGATCGAAGTAAAACGGATTGGAGAAGGTATGTGAGACAATTCACTTACATTAAGCTTTATTCAGTATAGGTAGTTAAATGGAATCGAATCGAGACGAAGCGGATAATTAACAGGATCAGAATATGACTCAAGACGACTGATTAAATTGATCCGTCCAGAAACTAGAACAACCTATGTGGGCTTGACATAGAACTAGTCACTACAATCTTAGTAGTATACACCTAAGACTCATCATCGGATTGAACTTGACTTGTTCAGGTATCATGACATAGTACATCATTGAACAGATGAGTTAACTTCCATGTTCGGTAAATTTCGAATATAATGTGATCATCATTATGTATCAGTTTCTGCTTTATCCCATTAGAACATTATCATAAATCAAGGCTGTTAGACCACTCGTGAGTCTATCATTTAGGCTAAGTAGTTTTAAAAGATTCGTAGAATTTTATGCTAATCATTTAAATTTTATGATTGGTTAATGAAAATATATTATTTTTCATGGCCTTTTTATCCCATACACACGAACAAATGCAGATGAAGACAACCAATGTGGCAAAAGCTTCTGCATCAGTAGGTCTCGACATATTCAAAGAAAAAACCAAGCTACTCAAATACAACATAGAAACCACCAATTCGGTTACACTTGATGGAGAAACTCTGGAACAGATGGATAATTTCATGTATCAGGGCAGCATCATCGATGAAAGTGGACGATGTGTTGTAGACGTAGAGGCGAGGATTGACAAAGTAAGGACAGCATTCCTACATTGAACAACATATGCAACTAAAAACAACTGTCAATCAATATCAAATTCACAATCCTCAATAAAAACATCAAGACAGTTAGTTTTACTGTATGGAGCTGAAATGTGGAGAACTAGCACAAGCATCATCAAAATGATACAAGTATTTATAAACAATTGTCCGTGTAAGATACTCAATGTCCGTTGGACAGATACCATTAGAAATAACCTTTTATGGGATAGAAAAAACCAGCTTCGAGTTAAAGAGGAAATTAGGAAAGGATGTTGGGAGTTGATAGGACATACATTATGGAAATCACCAAACTACATCATGAGGCAAGCCCTTACTCGGAATCCTGAGGGACATGGAAGAGAGGAATACCAAAGAACAAATTGTGTTGGTGATTGAACGGAGACATCAACTAGATGAATAGCAACTGGAAATAACTGGAAAGATGTGTCTATGACAAAGTTGGATGGAAAATGCTGGTGGGCTGTTTATGGTCGTCCTTCAGGGGTAACATGTATAAGTAAGTATTGTTCACCGCTAATAAAATAATTCCATAAAGATAATGTACTCTGATTTCGCATACGTAATACAGGAATTCTTCTAGTTATATAACCTTAGCTTGTTTAGGTATAAAATTTTGAAGAGCACTAGTGAAGAATATTACTATTGACGAAACAAACTCCTATTAATTTGAAAGGTTATACCAGTAAGTGATATAAAATAACTTTGTTGAAACCAATGCTTTATATAGTGGTAGAAATGATGTTATATTTTTAATAATCCCATTTTGTTTGCTTATGAAATGCATATTTCAATGTATTATAGCTACCGAAACACACCTACGATGTATTTCAATCATGGTTAAGTTTCGTAAAGCCCTTTTATCAATTTATTTAACATACTATGCTATTTGGATAGTCACAATTCTTCTATTTCTTTGGATTATTATGGTCACTATCATGTTTGTGTAAACGTGTACTCCTGGTCACATGTGACAGCCTGCTCACATATTTCTTTCTAGTTTAAATGTTGATCACTCAAATATCTCTCGATGATCCATTCTCTTCCCCATGTGCATATGCGCTCGAATTCTATTAATAATCTTCACCTTGCATAGCTGTGCATTGATTCGATTTGACTACAAATTCGACTGTGTATTCGCACACTTGCACATATTAGCCTCTCTGTTTCGAATTCACTCAATGTGCTTACAGCTTTGCTGTCCGTTACCCGATTGTTGTTACTATCTTGATGTGATGGTCGGACTTTCTTGTCGGGATTAACCAATCGAGGTATACTGGCTTGAACAATCGTTCTTCAAGGTCCTACCATGTCAAACAGGTCGGTTGAAGGGCGGTAAGACTAAAAGCAGCAAACTCAAGGTCTGCTGACAGAGGTGTGACGGCAGTAGGGTGTTTCCTTCAGACAACCAACATAAGAGCGATGCTGCCTCCCCACAACGAGTGGTGATGTTAGAAAAGGTTAACCCTAACAATGCACACCTCGCCTTATCCCACAGATATTCGTCTCCGGTATTAAGATCTGAACAAGTACGGAGCTGATACGAAAATTATTCACAAAAAGGTCGTGTGTGACCGACCTCAAGCAGTTGTCCCTTGGGCACTGTGATCACGCTCTCAGATCACTAAGACTACCTCTAATCCAATTTATTTTTCAGGTACGTCCAGAAGAGTCGTTCCATATTGTGGGTAACCGGGTAGTGATAACCGCCTCCATACTTTTAACAGAACTCAAGACCACTGTATTCATAATTGACCTCCGTCTTCCTCCTGACTGATCTGTGCTATCTGCTAATTAACTGTAGTCACCTCTTTTTATTGCTTTTTGATTTCAAACATGGTTTGGATCTATATGATAACGGTTATCAAGTTAATTGATTAATGAAATTAAAAATTACATATCTATTAGTTTTGAGTATATACTACTGAGTGATTGAAATGAGATCTTAAATAATACTGAAAATTCATTAAAAAAAACTGATGAACTACCATGAATATTTTTTGACAGTGTAAACATTTGAAACTTTAATTGTTGGTATAAACATTTTTAACAATTGGATAATTGAAAACTTCCGGTCTCTTACTAAGTGAATTTCATTTATATAATGATATTTTACACATTCTAATGTGTTATATAGTTTTAATAGAGATTACTTAGTGATTAAACTGAATGTTTATTCAATAGGATTTAAACTCTATGCTAAACATTATGTATTACTCTGTAGTAATTGGTTAATTTATGTATATGACATTATTCTAAGAAATGGAATCAAAGATAATTCCAAATTAGAATGTTTATCCGCTGTAGTTTTTGTTTTATTGCTTGTAAATTAGAACGTATGTTTTGTTCTAGTCTGAGTCATGTTGATAGATGCAGGTTACTTGGCTGGAGTCCGCGTGACTATCGTAACCAATGGTTGGAGACTTTGGGTGATATGGCTTAGAATCGATCACAATGTCGTAGGTGTATACATTCTGTATCTTCTTTTAAACTATGAGATTAAATTCGCCTCATATCTTTCTTTTGGTACTATATTCTTACATAAAATCTTTCTTTTATATATTACACCATTGAGTTAACTGATCTAATGAATCCAGTGTTCGTCTTGCTGTGTAAATGAGGTATGGTAACTGGAACCAATGCATATGGTCCTACGTTGTAACTAACGAACTATTTATGTCTTCCTGACAATCGCTTCTCATCATCTAAGATTCAAATGTAATATAGTGGTAATACATCCAACTGACGAGTCCCAAATAACACGAAACGCGCATCCTGGTTTCCACTGCTAGTCACCATCCATTTTTGCTTAGAAATAATAGGAATAAATTTAACGTATATAATTGTTACATCTTGTGGCCTTATGCCCTATTAATGTATAATGTAATGATAGTGCCAATTAGAGGACAGTGATTTATCGACCAGACCAATGACGCATAAGGCACTTACGAGTAGTCTAGAGTCATTATTGGTCTCTCTTTCCGCCTAGCCCAGCCATTTATGTTCAGAACACCAATCTCAGCCTCTGCGATATGAATCATTTATTCTAAACACATTAGGTTTATATACCAACCAGACAGACCACATCGTACCATAAAATGGGAAATAACATTTGTACAAAATTTAGCCAAATGTGGCTGTGAATGTGAGAGATAGTAATTGATAGACAGGGCATAATTCAAGAATGGTAAATCGTATAATAATAGTTTATGGGTCAAAATAAAGCTCACAATAAGAGGGACATGAATATGAATAGTTAAGTTACATGACAATTATACGATAACAATTTACGTATAGTATTGGTCCATAAACTGTTCTCAAAAGTTACCATTCACTATTGTCGTTAAGATATAACACTTAACAACTGATTCAAAGAATAAATTTTCTAATATCAAAATTGATAATAAAATGACAAAGAAAAATGAAGAAGAAGAAGAAGAGGAAAGAAGAAATCAATTATTCCCATTTTTAAGAAAAGTAATAATCATTATAGATAGTTAACTAAACAATAAATGAAGTAGAAATATATTTACGAATCAATTGAAGATTTATAAACTAATGAATAATGTAACTGATGATGTCAAAAGATAAAAGCTAAAGGGATTACATTAACTTACTTACGCTTGTTACTCCCAATGGAGATTAGGTCACTAACCAGCATTCTTAACCAACTCTATCCTGAGTCTTCCTTTCCAGTTCTATCCAATGTTTGTCCATTCTTCCCATGTCTGTCTCCATTTTTCGGTATCATATGTTCTCTGGTCGTCCTCTCCTCCTTTGGCATTGACGATTCCATGTGAGGGCTTACCTGGTGATACAGTTCAATACTTTCTTCAATGTGTGTCCTATTCACTTACAGCAATTCGTCCTCGTTTCCTCCTCCACTGGAATCTCGTTTGTTCTCTCCCACAGTAGATTGTTGCTAATAGTGTCTGGACAACCGATCCGAAGTATTTTACACAGACAACTGTTAATAAACAATTGTATCTTCTAGATGATGGTTTTAGTGGTTTTCCAAGTTTCCACCACATACAGTAGAACTGTCTCGACGTTTGTATTGAAAATTCTGACATTTGTGTTGGTTGACAGACAGTTGCTTCGAGTTCCAGACGTTCTTCAGTTGTAGATATGCTGCTCTTGTTTTGCTGATTCGCACCTTCACATCTGCATCAGATCCACCGTGTTCATCAATGATGCTTCCCAAATATGTAAAGATATTTACATCTTCCAAGTCTTCTCCGTCGATTGTGATTTGATTGATGCGTGTTGTGTTGTATCGGAAAATTTTGCTTTTCCTTCTGTGTATATTGAGACGTACTGCTGCTGAGACTGTTACTACACTGGTTGTCTTCTCCTAAATTTGTTATTGAGTGTGTGATAGAAGAGCCAGATCATCTGTGGAGTCCAGATCGTCCAGCTACACCCTAGATGTCTCCCTAGATGTTGACGTCTACATAATCCAGTCGGTCATCGGGAGAAAGAACGCAATGGAGTTTATTAGTATATCAACGTTGCATGCTACTATTGGTCAGTAGTATAACATACCTTTTTGTGCATTGGTTCGATTATAATGTTGATTTAACAAACGCTAATATCTATAAGTGCCCATGATTTTTGTACATTTTGATTCTTCCTCCAATAAGCACTTTCTCCAGTCTTCTAGTGTCTTTTCATTTGTGACTTGGGATGGTTCTAACGTTCGACTGCTCAAGTCATATTAAAAATTTAAGCTCTAGATATAACAAGCACAAACGTCAAGTATAAGTGAAATCATGAGCCAATTGATGTTAGACCACCATTGGACACCTGGGAGCACTGGATGGCCGTTTCGTCCTACTGTGAGACTCCTTAGCAATGCGCATCCGTGATCTCACTCCCTGCAATATTCGAACCCAGGACCTATCCATCTCGCGTGCGAGCGCTTAATCACTAGATCACTGAGCTGGCAAGCAACGGTGTTAATGTCTAACTTCAACCAATTCACGTAATTGATCCACACTTACACCATTGTCTTCAATGAGTTAATATTTCACAAAATACCTGGTCGAACTCCACAAAAACCCTTCTGATATAAAAGTGAAGTGTTCAAATGTTTTAATACTTCTTTATTGATCATACATTGAATTGAATTGTATATAAGACAAATATTAATTAAAACATTCATTCATTTTTAAAATCAAGACAAATTTCTCTTATAAATCCATATTAGATATAAATAAAGTTTATCTCCTTTAATGAAGTTACCATGGAAATTATCCTTGGACCATTATCAGTAACCATAATAATAATAACAATAATAATAATAATAATAATAATAATAATAATAATAATAATAATAATAATAATTACAGAAGACTAAATTTGGAATCTATGTGTAATCTGTGATTATATTTACCGCCTCAATGAAATGTCCAAATTTAGAGGAAGCTACAATTATTGTACATTGAAGCCTTGAAACCATAGATCAATGGAATATTTGTAAAGACAATGGGTTTTCTTCTCTTTTTTTTCGTTTTTGTTTAGACAACTGATAAATATTGATAATATTTGGAATAGATGGATTTCCTTTTTTCCTTACCCTTAATCACTGTCATTTTTTTTAATATTCTGGTTGTCATAGATAACAGTTCTATTGGGATTAGTTAATGCTGTTTGTATAATAATGATGATAATAATAGTTTTTATTATAAGCTAAGATGGATAGTGTCTAGAAGTGGAATCTGGGAAGCGCATTTCATCCTCAGTATCTAAGTGGATGACGTAATGGCGTTTGAAGTGAATGATACTGGGTTCGAGTCCAATAGTCAACATCAATTCTCAGATTGAAGGACATCCAACTGACGAGTCTCAAATAGAGCGAAACGCTCGTCTTAGATTCCACTTCTAGCCACTATCCATCTTTGCTTATATAGGTTGTGAATTAAGGCGATATCGAGGTAATCCGCATAGGATGCACATATGCCAATAAGAGAGAGACTGATCAATTGTAGTCCTAATCATCAATGGGAAGATTCAAGTAAACAACACCGAATGGATTTAATAGTTCTTATTGTTTCAAATTTATTAACTTATTTGATTTCTGACTATTTCTTGAATATAGTTTTCATGTTATAATATTGGATTAGGTTAGAAGTGGTGTTTCATTATTTTCAAAGCATATCTGAATAGTAAAAATGAATAATGTTTAAAGAGGAATCCAACACGTAGATTTCATTCTGTTGGGAATTGGCCATCTAGATATTCTTTTGTCTCAGTGTTGATGTTCATACCACGAGGCAGGTACATTCAGATGACTAGTATCAAATAGGATAAAACGTACTTTCTGAATTCCACTGCGATTTACTATTTGACTTCACTGGAACTCGAGATTAAATAACAATATTGAAGTAATACACTTACGATACTTGAGTAATGAAAGACACTGATCAGTTGTAATCGTTAACATTAAAACCGTGATGAAATCTGTATAGTTTTAAAAACATATATAAATATTTATAAATTGTTCACTGAACGTGGATAGTCTTCCTTTATATGTTTGTATGACATCAAATCGAGTTGTCTGACTTAGATTTGTGCAACTCAATAGTTACTGAATCCTGTATCTGATTGAGTGTATTGTTAATGTGTATCTCAGAAAAGTCATTATTTAAGCCTCTTTAGTTTATAACTGTTAGAATTCTGGGTTGACTTCAGTTGGTAAGCAAAAAAGACATACTGATTATTAAAGATCTTTATATCTTTCATCTACTTGATACCAATATGTGACTTTTTGCATGATATAATAAGGTTACGAATAGACTTTTACAGTATTGTGTTGATCGTATTGTCTTCACAACTAAACCATACAACTTAAATAATATAAGTGTAAAATTTATTCGATATCATTATTATACGCTACATTCAAGTGATTAATTTAATTATAGAACAATAACGATTAGCTTTCGTTTATCAGATAAATATAGGTTAGATCGACTAGTGAATTCAACTATAAAACTACTACGATCTCTACAAACCCCCTTTATTTTGATCATAATCATCATGTGATCATTAGTAAATGGTTTCAAAATGGAATCTCCAAAGTTCTAGGGAGAAGCCATGATCAGTGGATTCCAATCTGTTTTGGGTAGTAACAGGTATCTACCTCACACAATTTCGTGAATCGATTGAAGTTAAACATTAACACTGTTGAATGCCGACTCAAAGGTTTACAGGTTAAGTGTTGGTGCATGAGACCGAAGATTCTAGATCCGAATCTCACATGTGGGATCGTTGATGTGCATTGTCGAGTAGTCCCATACTATTTTATTTGGACACATAAACATTGGTACAAGGAGACAGTAAGTAGGACTTCCCTGGCAGAGGCTGTATACACGTGGTCGTGTGAGAGAATTTAGAGAGGGAGGGCAGGCCCACCTCAATCTCGGCCATACAGGGCATTTGGGGGCAAAACGGCCATCCAGTGCTTTCATATCTTCAATGATGCTTTAACATCAATCGATTTATGATCTCAATCCAAAAAATTCTTTCTATATTAATAAGTGCTAAGCCTAATCTAATCTTTCAAGACAACTGATGAAGTCTTCATAAATAAATTTGATTTACGTCTAGAAGAAACATAAAGTTTATTTGATTAGTAAAAACGATAAATATTACTATTTCTTTTCAATGACTAAGCAACACTGAATATAAATGTTTGAAATCTATTTAAGAATTGATTAAATATTAGATTTCACCAGTAAACAATCGTCAACCATAAGATTGTAATGAACAAGAACACATAAGTGAGGATAATCGAATATACATTTGAGCACAAAATTACAGAACATCTTAGTAAAATTTGAGGATCATACAGTGAATACTTTATTTGGAAACTATCAATCAATCATTTCAGACTTCATTGTTCCTTCACATTTTCATACCGATCGCTTTCTCTTAACGTTCTTCCTTACTCGATCTTCTCAACCTTCTGTTACCAGACATTCTATTCCTGACTAGTGTTATATACTACTTATGTTGATACAAGTAGCACACCACAGAATCACTGATGTAATATTTCAGTATTTAACCATTAAATTCAATCTAGGCATTTAGATGCCAAATGTGATTTATACTGTGTAAACTAACTTATTACAAAGTATTCATATCATTTATCACCATACAGGAGGAGGGGATGGTTATGGTGACCGTGGATTGTAGAGATTATTAAGTTTTATTGGTTGACATCATAGACTGATTTTAATTAAACAAATTTTATTGTTATTTAAATAAATTCATGTAAAGTTATTTCTATTTTAATTTATTATTTGGTATTTATTGTTATGTAGATAGCTGACAGACTTGTTCGAAGTAAAGGTCAGTGTTTGACAAGATCGTTTACTCTCATCCTTTCTCTTTCTCCAGGTGATCAACTGGATCATGAAGATGTCAACATCTGGAGGGAAGCATGGGATACAGTGGACAGATAGCATACAGATAGACTATCGCTGGAATTCGTAGATGATCTCGCTCATCTATCACCCACACAATAACAAGAGTAGGAGAAGACGATCAGTGTAGCAACAGCCTGAGCAACAGTAGGGAAAAGCAACATTCTCTGATATAACACAGAATGCAACAATCGAATCACACTTGACTGAGAAGATTTGGAATATATAAAAGCCTTTACATATCTGGGCACCATCATTAATCAACACGATGGATGTGAAGGCATAGTTCGGCAAAGCAAGAGCAGCATATCTACAATTGAAAAACATCTGGAATTTGAAGCAACTGTCTGTCAACCAACACAAATGTCAGAAGTTTCAATACAAATGTCAAAACAGTTCTACTGTATGTGATGGAAACTTGGAAAACCACTAAAACCATCATCTAGAAGATACAATTGTTTATTAACGGTTGTCTGTGTAAAATACTTCTGATCGGTTGGCCAGACACTATTAGCAACAATCTACTGTGGGAGAGAACAAACGAGATTCGAGTGGAGGAAGAAATGAGGATGAATCGTTGAGAAAAGCACGGAACTTCGTCATCAGGTAAGCCTTCACATGGAATCGTCAATGGCAAAGGAGGAGAGGAAGACCGAAGAACCTTTTACATCGAGAAATGGAGACAAACATGGAAAGAATGAACAGTAATGTGATAGAACTAAAAATGAAGTCCCATGACAGAGTGGATTCGAGAATACTGGTCGTCGTACTGTGCTCCATTGGTTGTAACAGGCGTAATGAAGTAAGTAAATAATTTATGGTTATGTAATACATGGTACACAAAATCAAATGGTATACATTATAATGTGAATTAAATTGTCTTTAAATCAAGTAGCTGGCGACATAATTTCGGTTAATCTATTTACAATACTTAAAAGTAGTGTAATATTTAAGATGATTAAATGCTTAAATGTAGCAAATTGTATTTCATTTTGGTTAGTTTGATTATATTTGAACAGTTTTAGTGACTTTGATATTGATGTTTCTATATTGTTAATACTATACCGAAATATACCTATGCTTACTATAGATATAAAGTGATTACAATGGGTGCCAGTCGCATGATAAATTAATTATTTAGATTGTTTTTAATTGATAATGCTTAAAACTGATTAATTTTTAGGCGGTTGTTTGTTCTTATCTCATTCCATCTATTATTACCTAATTTGATTGTGGAGCATTATTGAATTTCAGATATTACATCATATACTAATATTAGTTAGACAGTCAGTGAGAAGCAAAAATTAGTGGACAGCTTTCTTTTTAGTAGCCATATTTACATCAATATGCATATATGGCGTCTCTGGGGTTCGAACCAAGGAGATTTAGGTTTCATAACTAGTGTCAAACTTTCAGATTGTCAAATCGATATCTAATACTTTTAGCCTCAATTAATTTTTAATACCCCATAATCATTTTCTAATCATATCTGTAGATGATTACTTCATATGCAAAATGGTCAGATAGCACTGATCATTGTTTTGCACTATAAATTCAACAGTTACACCATGACATTATCTACTGACAAAGATATAATATTTTGCTTAATTAAAGTAACCCATTGTGTCATTGGATAAGAAAAAGAGGATTCAGCGAAGAAAGTTTTCTGAGATTAGATGGTGGTTGGAGGTAGTCGACAGGAAACCCTGGACCGGGTTTCGTGCAACTTGGCACTCGTCAACAAGATGTACCTGTAACCTCGAGGGAACTGGTGCACCCTGGCAGATTCGATCACTTGTCACCCAGCTCCACAGTCAGAGATGTTACCACTGAGCTATCCGGACCGCGACCAACTTCCTGTAGGACTGAGATGTAATCACAATTGATTGATCAATGGGCGGTGATCAATGTCATGTGTGTCAAGTCCGCCAGAGAGCACCAGTTCCCTCAAGATTACAGGTTCACCTTGCTGACGAGTGACAAGTAGCACGAAACCCGGGTTCAGGGTTTCCTGTCGACTACCTGCAACCACTATCTAATCTCAATATATAGTGCACGCAGTGTCGAGTCACCTAGACTGGTGGTCACATTGCAACATGGTGGATAGCATTCGATCTGCACTAAATAAGGACTTGATACACATGACATGGATCACCACCCAGTGATTAATCAATTGTGAAGAAAGTTTTCTTTTCGACGAAATCATTTACATAAGGAAGAAAATCCTTTATGGATCAGATAATAGTCCATTTGACAGATATGAAGAAAATCGACAAATACAAAGGTTATAATAATAGACTGAATAATAATAACTGATTAGAGTTTAAAATGAAAAGTAGTAATTTCAGAAATTTGATAATAATCAAATAAAAGTGCAGAAAAAATAACAGAAACATACCCACTAAGGGAATTAGGGCCAAGTAAAGATGAAAGGTTGGACAAATCGTTTCTGCACGCAAAATTCGGGCTTGCGTTCGTGAATTGCCAGTGCCTCAGCAGTGCATTGATTCGACACTGCTTCTATCCAGTTCTTATGATTTTGTAGATCACTTTCAAAAAAAGAATACTTGGGAGTGATGTGTCCAAAATTGATTAAATTCTCCTGTATAAAACTAGTGATTGTCTTACATTCTCCTTTTACAAGTTAAGCCGGATAGTGTTCAGTGATATGTTTGGAAAGTGGTCGCTTTGTTCAGCCTATATATTTATATATTTATATGACATAAAGGTGGTTACACTTTTTTTAATGGAAAGTATACAAAGTTTTGCAATATGGTATATGTATTTCACAGGTTGAAATCATGAGTCAGTTGAAGCTAGACCACCATTGAAAACCTGGAAGCACTGGACGGCCGTTTCGTCCTGGTATGGGACTCCTCAGCAGTGCGCATCCGCGATCCCGCACCACGCGGGGCTCGAACCCAGGACTTACTGGCTTCGCGCGCGAGCACTTAACCACTGGAGTTCTAGTGAGAAGCCGTTACCAATGGAGTTCAACCGGTCTGTTGTGAGATAACAACTCGCTTTGTTCAGCCTATATAATGATATTTTAATGATATTTGATTGTTTGTTTTCATTTCTGCTTGAGTTTTTGTTTGATTAGACGATTTCTATGACATAAAGATGGTTACACATTTTTTTAAAATGGAAATTATACAAAGTTTAGCAATATGGCATATATATTTGATAAATAAGAAATTTAAGATTGTTTTATCAACTATTGTTATGTATCTATGTATATGTGTCTTTCACTTAGTGATTCTTTGTTTTCATATTTCTTATTCTTTGTTCAGTTTGTTATCCATTTTCTTTCTTTCTCTTCCCCCCTCCTCTCTCTCTCTCTCTTGTTCTCTCTTATTCATGAACCAAATTCATTATTTTCCACTTCCTGTAGAATGAATTTTTTTTATATTCTTATCCATGAGTGAACTTTTCGCCTACAAATCACACTGATCAATTATTGTGTTATTTGTTTATTTATGTTATTCAGTATTCCTTTTTTTTTTCTTTCTTTTTGTTAGTTATATTCATTGTATGTTCTTTTTTCAACTCCTTTCCCTCTCTCTCTCTCTCTCCCATATAAACAAACACACACACATATATATATATATATATATATAAACTTCCTGATTACTATAGAACAAGAAGAACACAGTATTCAATCTATTGATTTCTATATGGATTATAATGATATTAAGCTGTTGCGTAGTATAACTATTTCAAATAATAAGAAGTAAGAATAATAATAATAATAGAGTATTAATTCAACAGTTCAGTTCATGAGTCGATGTAAACTATTAAAATTACTACAATCTCCATAAACACTCCATTCTGATCATAATCATCATCTACTCAATAGGGACTAACTCCAAGATGAATTTCCTGGAGTTCTATTGAGTAGCCATGATCAGTGGATTTCAATCCGTGTTGGGTAAAGATAGGTATCTATTTCATACAATGGATGAATGGTTGCACAAGATCATGAATCGATTGAAGTTAAACATTATAATACCATTGGATACTGATTCAATTGTCAAAAGGTTAAGTGTTCAAGCGCAAGACCAGAGATCTCAGATCTTAGATTCGAACCCAACATGTGGGATCGTGGATGTACTAGGACGAAACGATGTGCTCTTCAAGTTTTATTTTGTTTAAAAAAAAAGAATGTTTAACAGAAACACACATATTGAATTTTGAATGAAAGGACGAGAAAAGCGTTTTAAATACATTGAATTAATAAATGAATAATGAATAATTTGCGAGGGATAAAAAGAGTAAAGGAGAATTAATACAAACAATTCATTGTAACAGTTTCATGATAAAAGAATATATATTTCAGTATGTACTTTAAGCGGTTAACCTAACAATGTACTAGGTTAATCTATCATTTGAACATTTTAATCGTAATGTAAATAATTATTCATCAGGTAAGCCACTAAATGCTCTGGTACGGCTAATGGGTGGGGAAAGTCAGTTCTCCCTCTCCAAATGTTCTCACATGGTCTCACGTATAAAGCCACTGTCAGGGAAGTCCTACTCACTGCATTCTCGTTGTTGTTTACGAAATCAAGTGGACGAAAAGCGAATATTCGGTGCTTTAACCGGGTTGATGGATATGGAGGATCCACTTAGACAAGTTGGAAAATCCTGATTCAAAACCAATGGAACACATGAGCTTTAGTATCCCGAAGAAACAAATGGCATATGAACCAATTATTAGTCACTGGCTACCATGGATCTGCATCTTCTGATTTCGCTTCACTGCCTTGTGGATTAAACCTTTAGATATGCTCCGGATAAAAGTTTTATCATTATTATTTAGCTATACAATACTGAGGTACAAGTATTTATAAATAGCTGTCTTCGCAAGATACTCAATATCCATTGACCGGATACCATCAGCAATAGCCTTCTGTGGGAGAGAACAAACCAACTTCCAGCTGAAGAAGAAATTAGGAAAAGACGATGGAAATGGATAGGACATACATTACGCAAATCGTCAAACTGCATCACGAGGCAATCCCTAACTTGGAATCCTGAAGGGAAGCGAAATAGAGGAAGGCCAAAGAACACATTGCGTCGGATAATAGAAGCAGATATGAAAAGGATGAATAGGAACTGAAAGGAGCTGGAAAGGATTGCCCAGGACAGGGTTGGATGGAGAATGCTGGTGAGCGGCCTATGCTCCTTCACGAGGAGTAACAGGCGTAAGTAAGTAAGTAAGTAAGTATTCAGTACTGAAGGTCTTCAGTGACTGAAATAGAAGAGGCTGTTGTAATCTGATATTCTACTGATTATTGTTATTTTTGGTCTCTACTATAGAAAATTTATAGATAAGATGTAATATATTGATGAATCCAGATGTTTTGGAAAATATAAAGTTAATTAGATTGAAAGGTGTATTAGAATCAGTCTTGGCATAAATGATTTGTTAATTTTGTTTATATGTTTAAGAATAAGTTTAATTAAATGTTTAAAGTTGATTTATGTTCACTGAATGTGATGTGAATTATTTAATTACTTACTTGCTTATTTACTCCTGTTAACCCTCATGGAGGAGTAATGGACGCCCATCACCTTTCTCTACTAAACTCTTTCTTGAAGAATCCTTTCCAGTTGTTTCTAGTTGCTATTCAAACTTTTAATGTTTGCTTTCAATTCCCGGTGCCTGTAGCTTTTTCAGGGTTACTGGCGGTCCCGAGTTTGGATAAAGGAGGACGATTGGGCATAGGGTTATCAGTTCCATCCCTTAGAAAACAACTTTCCTAAAAAAAAACACTAACAAGAATGTGATGCGAATGATTTTTATATTAACTAGGAGGTTGGTGACAATAATTTTAATTTGTAGATAGTCTTATTTATCAGACAACATAAATTGGAAACTGTAAAGTAATGAACAGCTGTTCTATCATGGAATTAATCTTATTAAATAGGACAAGACCACGACTCATTTAGGAATTGAATCTTTAACTTTGTAGACATAACAAACAAACCGTTTAGTTAAAATCAATCTATAAACACCTATGAATCAAAACTGTATTATTTTCTTTAACTACAATGATTTAACGATTTTACTATTGATTTAGTAAATGGTTTCTCTAATGTTCCAGTCATAGGAAATCACTTTTGATACCTTAACACTGATAGAGCGATATTCTTAAATAAATTAGGACGATTATGATAAAATGTTATTTTGAATCATTGATTTAGATCATGTATTACTTACTTACTTACATACACCTGTTACTCCTAATGGAGCATAGGCCGCCGACCAGCATTCTCCAACCCACTCTGTCATGGGCCTTCTTTTCTAGTTCCATCTAATTCTTGTTCATTTTTCTCATGTCTATTTTCATTTCCCGGAGTAATGTGTTCTTTGTTCTTCCTCTTTTCCTTTGGCCTTGAGGATTCCATGTGAGGGCTTGTCTTGTGACGCACTTCCATGCTTTCCTCAATGTGTGTCCTATCCACTTCCAGCGCTTCTTCCTGATTTCTTCCTCCGCTGGGATCTGGTTTGTTCTCTCCCACAGTACGTTGTTGCTAATAGTGTCCGGCCAACGGATCTGAAGTATTTTGCGTAGACAACTGTTAATAAACACCTGTATTTTCTGGTTGATTGCTTTCATAGTTCTCCAGGTTAAAAAACAAACAAACAAAAACCATCGGTTTTCGTTACCATTTGTATCTTCCCATTGTTATTTAAGATTGCAATTGATCAGTTTCTAATTGGTTTATGTACATACTGTGCGAATTGCCACGATATTGGCTTATGTTACAAAGATTATAATCAAAGATGGATAGTGGCTAACAGTGGAATTCAGGATGCACGTTTCGTCTTGTTTGATACTCATCTGTTGAATGTATCTGCATCATAGAGTTGACGTTCACTTAAGGACTTGAACTTAGTACCAAACTGATCAACTGTAGTCCTAAAACTCAATGGGAGTATACAAATAAAACAATACCAAGTGAATTGAATTGTTTATTTACATCGATATTAGTATTATTTCAGTAGTATATTCACAAGAGAAGTGGTTTCATACATCAATCACATATAACATAATCATGAATGTTTTGGACTTAGGTTTCATTGCATGATTTAATTGCTATTCGGCAATAATTATATATATAATTATTATTATTTATCTTTGTTGATGAACATTAGTCTTTAATGACCATAAGTCCTTATTCTTTTATTTGGTACATTCAGTTTTTTTTCTAGTTTACTATTCTCAAAGTGTACTCAAAAGATATTGAATCTTCTTATGTAATGATTACCGAATAGTTAATTCAAATCATTCAATGAAACCAAAGTCCAAGATGGTTATGATTGTTTGTTTGTTTTTTCGTAAAAAAGAACACAAACTACTGAATAAAAACAATTGAAAGATCATTTAAGAGTGATAGATAATTATTGATATTTATTCTGGGACTCGAACTCAGTATCATTCTCTTCAAACACCAAACTGAACATCAACTCTAGGATTCAGATACATCCAACTGAACGAGTATGTTTCATAATATTAACAATGTTATATAATTGTGTATTCTGTATATGTATATATCAATCATCCCTCTAAATACTGAACTTTGAATAGAAACAAACAGCAATTAAACATTGAAATATAAGTTCATTTATTTACTTATTGTTGTTCTTTTTTCTCTTTTTTTTTCTCTCACACAGTTTACTATATAAATATTCATTAGTTTCTATGATATTTCAATATTGGCTTGTTATGATTTTAATTACATTATTCATTATATCATTCTCTATTATGAATTGTAAACACTTAAATAGTAATAATAATAATGGGTATCATTTTATTCATAATGATAAATATGGTGGTGATAATTATGGTAAGTTTTAAGTTATCGACTTTTATTTATTTGTATCAGAAGAAGGTTCTTGTGGATATTATAGTCGCATTGTCCTAGTATGGGATTCTTAAACAGTGCGCATCCACGACCCCACCTCGCGAGATTCAAACTTAGATGCTCATGTGATCACTAATGATTGGGTTCAACAGGTATTTCTTGGAGTTCTAGTGAGAAGCTGTTAAGAGTGGAGTTCAACCGGGTCAGTTGTGAGATAGTAACTCACTGATGACAATGGTGGATGTGTCGCTCAATTTCATGAATTAGTTGAAGTTAGGCATTAACACCATTAGATGTCGGCCGGCTTAGTGATCTACAGGTTAAGCGTTCGTGCTCACGAGACCGATATGTCCTCGGTTCAAATCTCATGAATTGGTTGCTCACTGTTAAGGAGTTCCATAATAGGACGAAACGGCCATTCACTGCTTTCAGGTTTTCCATGGTGGTCTAGCTTCAATTCACTCATGATCTCAACTAGTGAAATTTTTTTATGGTTGAGCAATTAGTATAGAAATATAGGAACAATGAATTCTGAGACAAATAATGAACATTTTGCAAATGAAGTATTGATTATATGATCCTCAGATTTTACTAAGATGTTCTGTAATTTTGTGCTCATATACATTCAATTGTCCCCACTTTTGTGTTCTCGTTCACTATACAAAAATATTTCAGGCTAAGAATAGTTTAAGTTCAAAGAGCATTGATCTATGTCATATTAAAGATATTCAATACTAAGACATTTTATAGTTTGTCTTACAATAATTATCAATGATGAAAGCGTCTTGGATTTTAAATACAGTTTCAATTTGATCATACCGATTAGTTACAAAGATCATTTCAGATATAATTTATCTTTTGATTTCGTTAACTATCAGTATGTACTTACTTACTTACGCCTGTTACTCCTCGTGAAGGAGCATAGGCCGCTCACCAGCATTCTCCATCCAACCCTGTCCTGGGCAATTCTTTCCAGCTCCTTTCAGTTCCTATTCATCCATTTCATATCTGCTTCGATTATCTGACGTAATGTGTTCTTTGGCCTTCCTCTTTTCTGCTTCCCTTCGGCATTCCAAGTTAGGGCTTGCCTCGTGATGCAGTTTGATGATTTGCGTAATGTATGTCCTGTAGCTCTTCTAGAGTTACTGCCGGTCCCAAGCCCGGGTAAAGGAGGAGGGTTGGGCATGGGGTTAGCGTCCCCATCCCGTAAAAAACTAACTCGTTAAGAAAACGCTTACCAGAAAAAATAATTCAAAATATCAGTATGTAGTGTCGATTATTATGTTAAGCCTATATACCTTATTCTAGCTTTCTGACAGCCTATTCTATTCATTCTACTTCCCAAGCTTCCAACTTTGGGGAAATGGCACTAAAACCCCCAAAAATTTCCCCAAAGTTTACTATAGCGGCTTCCCCAAAAATTCCCCAAAATGGGTCAAATTTTCCCCAAAATTGGGAGCTTGGGTTGAGTCACATTCTGGCCTTTTTAATTATTCGTTTATCAATCTTGACTGTTTTGTATGAGCGCGTAGGTGTGTGTACATCTCTTATCCCATTACTCATCACATGTCTGTAACTTACTTTTGTGTAACTATAATTATTGATTGACGCCTGACTAAAGGGGAGTTGATTTACTCGCCTTCTCCACTGTGCGTCGTTTCTCTTCTCTCTATTCCATTCACTTTATATACAAAATATATGTATTCAAAAGTCCATTCTTGTTATTTGACTTATTTAATTCCGTCATTGACTAATGTGATCTAATTTAATGATTATATACAAGAATAAGTGACATATATATTCCAATAGATATGAAAACGATGAATTACAACTGGACGGAGCTAGAAAGGATTGCCCAGGAAAGGGTTGGATGGAGAATGCTGGTGAGCGGCCTATGCTCCTTCACGAGGAGTAACAGGCGTAAGGAAGTATATTCCAATAACAATCATTCATTACGATCTCCTTGGAGTCAGATCTCGGGCCACTAAATTAGAGAGCCTTTTCGACAATATCGTCCGATCTAAATGACGACAAAAGTAAAGGGCCCCACAAGTAGACTTTTGTATAAATGTTTACCAACATAATATTTTAATAAAACCTGTTTTGTTTCTAGGACTCAATTTCATCATTTGTTTATAATAGAAGCTATTAGGATTCGAGTTAACAAATGAAGTGTTTGGTATTCATAGGAAACTTTTAACAGCCTTATCTCTTCTCTTTTTTCAAATAAAGCTTAGTAAACGATTATTATTTGCTATTTTCCATACTGTTTGTTTGTTTATCTTTTCACCTTTCTTCCTTTCTCTTTCTAATGTTATGAACACGTCTTATATCGTAATCTTAATTATATTTCATGAACGTTATTTCATAGTATATCATTTCAAGTCATTGACCTAATTTCTATTATGAAACATTGATTTAAACCTTTATAGTTCTTATAAGAACGAGTGTATTGGTCATTGAACTATCAGTTTGTACATTTGACTTAATTAGTTCTTCTATGTGATCTATTTCTTTGTTATCGTTGACTCGTAAAGTGATTTGATTATTTTAATTGTCGAATTCATCAGTCACTTTAAACTAGACAATCGTTGAAAACCTAGAAAGTCCTAGACAATCATTTCGTCCTAGTGTGGGACTCCGTGTCAGGTAGAGACAAATATCTACCTCACATATTGGAAGATGGTCGAGCAATTTCGTGGATTGGTTAGAGTTAAATATTACCACCATTGGATGTCAGCTCAGTGGTCTACACGTTAAGCGTTCGTGCGTGAGACAGGTCATGGGTTTGATTACCACATGTGGGATCGTGGATGCGCACTGTTGAGGAGTCCCATAATAGAACGAAACGATCGTCCAGTGTTTCCAGGTTTTCTATGATGGTTTAGTATTGATCGATTCATGGTCTTCATCAAAAACTCAACAACATCTACAACCTCATACTGATGATGAAAATTTCTTTACTGTACTGAATAACCCTGAGACTTGATGGCCATCAAAGTGTTTGCTGAAGTTTCAGGCGCCGGTTGATATAAATAACTGCAGTAATAGTTAGTTTGTTACTCATGTGATGCAACTAAACTAATATTAAATCGAGATAAAACAGTGAAATATCATTCAACTTACTCTTATGATTCTCGGATAAAACCATTCTTCTATTTTATAACTCATTCATCATAATAATAAACAGAGATCAAATCGAATTCATTTTGCATCGTTTGTTCGAATGTCCCCATTGGTGTTTAGGACTGCAATTGATCAGTCTCTTGTTAGCATATGTACATCCTGATCGGATTGCCTCGATATTACCTTAAGCCATTAATACTATAAGCACAGATGGATGATGGCTAGCAGTGGAATCCAGGACCCGCGTTTCGTTCCGTTTGGAATTTGTCAGAGTTCATGTTCATTTCAGGACTGAAGGCAATATCAAGGCGATCCGCTTAGGATTTACATATACCAATAATAGACTGATCAACTGCAGTTCTTAACATCAATGGGAACTTTCAAACACACAATGCAGATTAAATTTAAAATTCACCTCATCGCACAAGCTAGTGGCTATCAAGGCTCAGTAGCTAAAAAAATAAGGCGTTTGAAACGAACAATACTGGGTCCTAGTTATTGAGTGAACATCAAGTCTGTGATGCAAGCATATCCAACAGATGAGTCCCAAATAGGACGAAACGCGTTTCCTAGATTCTACTGTTAACAACCTTACATATATGCTTAAAAATCCACTTGTTTACAGCTTATCTAGATCTTTAGCTGTGAAGATAGTGTAATTCTCAGAAGGGGTTTTGTGGAGATTTCAATAGTTGAAATCATGAGTCAGTTGAAGCTAGACACTATGAAAAACCTGGACGGACAAGACGACCGTTTCGTCCTTTTATGGAACTCCTCATCAGTGCGCATCCGCGATCCCGCGCCTGCAAGATTCGAACCCAGGACCTATCATTCTCGCTCGTGAGCGCTTAACCACCAGCCTTTCAGTGCTTCCAAGTTTTCTATGGTGGTCTAGCTCCAAATGACTCATGATTTCAACGAATGAAATAGTGTAATTCTTTTTCATTGAGTATGCACTATTCAGAGTTCATTAAAATGACTATTTGTGCTAAATATTATTTGATAATAAAATGAAATGAAAATTATTCTCTTTTTTTAATTATAATCTAGATGTCGAACGACTCTACTTGACTGATCCTCATGAATCAGAAACTCATCAAGACATTTCGGAATCAACTACAAGAAGTTCACATTAATATACTATAATAAACAATAACAATAAGTCATGAATATAATTTCTGATTATTCCATGTTATTCCACAAGTTTATATCATAACTGATTATCATATTGGACAAGTTAACCATGTAAAATATTATTAATGAAAGAATAATATCAGTAATATGATTTATCTTTCATTATCATTAAATCATTTCTTAGTCAGTCTATCAAACCAACATATGTGGAGAATGTGGATTTTATAGAAAGTTTAACATGATTACATACATACTTGCTTACTTACGCCTGTTACCGCTCGTCGAGGAGCATAGGCCGCCTACCATCATTCTCCATCAAACACTTTCTTAGGAAAGCCTTTCCTATTCTTTCTAGTTACTATTTATCCTATTGATGTCTCTCACCGATCCCAGACACAATCTGTTCTTTAGTATTACTCTCTCCTGTTTCCCTTCAGGATTAAAAGTTGGTGCATGCCTCATGATATAGTTTGATGATTTCCACAACATATCGCCTATCCATTTCCATTGTTTTTTCCTAACTTCCTCTTCAACTCTGTTATAACTTGTAACCGCCGATTAGAGAGCAGTGATTCCATTCAGTTCCAAGACACTAGATTTTTATTTAGAAAATTAGAAGGCTAGAAGAGTTTTCGAAAATACATTCATTATTTACTTTTATAAAGGACCACAACTCACCGTGAATCACAGGTCTAAATAATAAGATAATTAAAAAACTCTAACATAAAGCATAGTAACCGACACATAGTTAATCAAACAATAAACGATATGAAATGCGAATTATCACAAGTAACATCCTTTCCTATTATATTGAGAAATGTGAATAGTCACTTCAGGGTTATCATATGATTTCCACTTTGTTAATATGTCCGATTTTATATCACTTACAAACTTAGTAGACAGTAAACACCGGTGGGTAATCACTAATATTGTGTAACATGCTGAATTCTGTGTTAGCTAACAGAAAAAAATAAAATCAATCCTTTACTAAAACATTGATTGATTATATATATAAATCATTCGTAATCAATATATTCTCAATGATAACAAACTACGGTTTATGCTACTGATATCGACAAATATAAGTAGTATGTGTCATCAATTGAAAATGAAATGCTTAGCAACAAAAAGTTAAAAAAAAATCGAAGAAAAGAGAATGAGGACAGTGAATAATTAGTATGGAATCGAGAGTACGATGAAGTTCGACATCATTTGATTGCAAATGAAGTATTTACTGAATGGTTCTTAGATTTTACTAAGACATTCGTGATGTGTATATTCAACTACATTCGATTAGTCCCCATTTGTGTGTTCTCTCTCATTCACTACAAAACATTTGTCTAATTGAGTAACAATCCTGTTCACAATGACATTAACAACTCTCATTAAGACTATATATACACATAATATTCTAGGGATTGTATTATCCAAATAGAGTATCACATTCAAAATTCATATATTTATCATCCATTTACACATTAATGTAAATAAACATTTAAAAAAAAGGTGATAAAAATGGCTAATTGATAAACAGAATGTTTCATATTGTCTAAAGTACAATTATTGTAATTTAATTAATAATGTGAATGATAAAGAGTCAGAGATTGTCGTATAATACTTATCATTGTAAACTAAATTCATTATAGATTAGTTCATGAAAATTATATATACTTGTATTGTATGAATTCGGTAATATTTATGTCAATCAAACATTTTTCTTAAATATTTTTAAGTATTCAGTGTTCTGAGATACAGGTATATCCGGTTGACGAGTCCAAAATAGGACGAAACTCGCATTCTGGATTCCACTGTTAGCCACTATCCAACTTTGTTTATAATGCTTGTGATTTAAGGCTATAACGAGGCAATCCGTACATGATGCACATATGCCAATAACAGAGAGAGACTGATCAATTACAGACCTAAGTAACAATGGGAAGATATAAGTAAAACAACACCAAGTGAATTTAAAATTTCACCCCATCGCACAAATTAGTGGTTGTCAGAACTCAATAGCTAAATGGATAACGTGAAAAGATCGGGAGTTTGTCAGTTGAATTTATTGTGAAATAGTCATAGTGTGTTGTGGGTTGCTTATATCCATATAAGTAGTATATAACGGTGGTCAGACATAGAATATATTTTAGCAGAAGATCGATAAGGAAAGGACGGAAACGGATCACAGTTGGTATGAAGATGCATGAACAATCAAATCTGAGACAATGGACTAATATTTGCAAAGGAACTGTCAAATCTACGACTATCGATTTATATTTTGCAAATTAACTATTTACTATATGGTTCTCAGATTTTATTGAGATGCTGTGTAATTTCATGTCAAGTACATTCGACTGTCCCCACTCATGTTCTTGTTCACTACAGTGGTACACCATGGAAATGGGTTCAAAACATGGCTACAACAGTAAAGTAATGGTCTCACTTTTTAGTAGTTCAACGGTTAATATCAGTCGTATTAGTTTGCCGTATGTGTCACAAATTTAAATATTGTCTTGTCATTGCTTCTTCTTAGTCTGTAATTAAATAACTGACAGTAATTATTGGCTTTCTTTTGAGTTCCATTTCATTAATTCAGGCACCATCTAATATCAGAGAAAGAGAGAGCTGGATATCTGTTTCATCCTAATATTATACTCCTTCTCCGGGGATCAAACCTTGGTACCTTCATATCCTTTAATAAGTCACATTATATAATCATTTAACCATCTTTATAAATTCTTCTTCTAAATATAACGCTTAAAACCCGTTAATAGCTTCTAGTACTATTTCAAAGAGTTCAAGAACTTAATATTCAAGTAGAAAAACGTTAAAATGTGGTATGTTCAGTCCTACCATTCAGATATCTTACCATTACTAATCAGAAAAGTTTAAATCATTATGAAATTTATCTAGAACATAATGACTTTCAAACTATTACAACCTATTCCTGACACTAAAATATAGATATAACCTTCAGAGACTACAGGGAATTACAAAAACACTGACTTAGTTGTATTTAACAACATAAAACCTACTGTTATATTCATATCAGTATTTACCTTGTATACACAAACACTTTACTATGAATCTATCTAAATTTCATAAATCCAAAACTAATGACATATAAATTCACTTGGTATTGTTTACTTGTATCGTCTTATTGTTGTTAAGGATTGCAATTGATCAGTCTCTCTCTTATTGGCATATGTGCATACTACGCGGATTGCTTCGATATTACCTTAAATCACAAGCATTATAAACAAAGATGGATAGTGGATAACAGTGGAATCCAGAACACGAGTTTTGTCCTATTTCGGACTCGTCAGCTGGATGTACATGCAAAATAGAGTTCATGTTCACTTCATAACTCGAACCCAATACCGTTCACTTTAAACTCCATCACGTTATCCACTTACCTACTGAGTCCTAATGGCCGCTTGTTTGTGCAATAATGTGAAGTTTAAATCTAATTGATATTGTTCACTTGAATCTTCTCATTGATGTGGGTACATCCAATTGATGAGTCTCAAACAGGACGAAACGTGTATCCTGCATTCCATATCTAGTCACCAACCATCTATACTTATATTCACATATATTTTCAAAACAAATTTTATCGTCACATTCGTTAATTCAATGTTGTTTATTATCATTCTTTCAATAACATAATGTGTTGTATTTAGCTTATTGCTAAACCATTTAACATAATCATCTCTATAACTATCAATACAAATGTCTTAATATTGTAAATATAAAATATAAAGTGTTTTAAGTGAAATGATAACTTGACAGTGAATTTATTCATTCACAAGGTTGTATCATTGTACTTTTATTATGATAATTATCCAATATACAATTGTTGATATCTATCATGATTTAATGAATGCATAACACAATATAAAAGGAGAATTGTACAAAAAGATTTGAAATCCAGAAAAACACACATGATTCTCTCGATATACATGATAAATGTTTGAGTAATGCCATGAAGTAAAACGTGTATTGGCTTCAATAAGTTTTTGTTTACGATGTAGATCAGTTTAAATAATGGGTAATGTTGATCATAGTGGATAATTGGGTATGGAAGATAGCTAGCATACATATTCGAAGTAAAGATCAGTGTTTAGCAACTTCACTTACTCTCATCCTTTCTCTTTCTCCTGGTGATCAACTGGATCATGAAGATATCAATTTCTGGAGGGAAGCATGAGATACAGTGGACAGATAGGATACAGATAGACGATCGCTAAACTTCGTAGATGATCTGACTCTTCTATCGCACACTCAATATCAAATGTAGGAGAAGACGATCAGTGTAGCAACAGCCTCAGCAACAGTACATCTCAATATACACAAATAGAAAAGCAACATTCTCCGATACAGCACAGCATGTAACAATTGAATCACATTTGACCGAGAAGCTTTGGAGGATGTAGAAACCTTTATCAATCTGGGAAGCAACATTGACGAACACGGTGGATCTGATGCAGTTGTGAAGGCGCGAATCAGCAAAGCAAGAACAGCATATCTACAATTGAAAAACATCTAGAACTCTAAACAACTGTCTGTACACTAACACAAAAGTCAAAATTTTCAATATAAATGTCAATACAGTTCTACTGTATGTGGTGGAAACTTGGAAAACCACTAAAGTCATCATCCATAAGATACAATTGTTTATTAACAGTTGTCTGTGTAAAATAATTCAGATCGGTTGACCAGACACAATCAACAACAACCTATTATATGAGAGAAGAATCCAGATTCGAGTGGAGTAATAAATAAGGGCGTACTGCTGTAAGTGAATAGGACACATTGAGGAAAGAACCAAACTGAGTCATAAGGCAAGTCCTCACATGGAATCGTCAACACCAAAAGAGGAAAGGAAGTCTGAAGAACCCATTACACCGAGAAATGGAGACAGACATGGAAAGAATGAACAAGAATATGATAGAAGTGGGAATGAAGTCCCATGACAAAGTGGGTTCAAGAATACTGGTGGTCGGCCTATGCTCCATTGTGAGTAACAGGTGTAAGCAAGGAAGTAAGTAAGTAAGTAAGATCATAGTGGACATTTATTCTTGATAATTACTATACGTCGTCGAATTAGTTCTTGTTTCTAGATATCAAAACTGAAAGTTCGCTAGATTCATGTAAAATGAGATTACCTGTTGATGTGACTTTTTCAATTCACTAGAATTAACTCTACATTTTGATCAGGATGTGATTCTGATAAACTTTCATAAATTCCAAGTAGTTTAATTCTCCCCCGTGTTATTTTATCGGAGATGATTGAGCTGTTTTGTATTAAAGTACATGAAGAAGATAAATTTAAACCCCTGTAATTCTGAGTGATTATATTATCAAATTATATTCTTATTGATATTCTCATATACATAATAAACCTTCAGATTAAGCATCAGGCTTTAAAGTCAATAGAAATGCTGAAGAAGTCACTAGTATTCAACAATTAATGTTAAGTTTATTTGTCTTTCGTAACCTCTATGCGATTGACTCATGATCTTAGTTAAAAACTTAACAATCTCCACAACCCCATACTGATGATCATACTTAGATATTTGAATACAAACATGATAAAGAAAAAAAAACCATAATTTTTTTAGATAAATACTATTTGATGACTTGGAGTTTTAGATTGATATACAATTTCCTAGACGGAAACAGAAAATAGCCAAATCGATTATTTACTATGTTATCTACCTGATTTATGGACATCTACAATAATCTAAACATATCTGAATACATATATTAAGCTTTACATATCTACACTAATATTCGTTCAATGATAGTATTGTTGTTTACGCTTTGTTTCTTTATTTCGGTATCCATAATAAACATGGGCAAGAAGGAAAAAGCAATTAAAACCATTTGAATAATCCTTATCATCAAAATGTAATTAGTGACAATATAAATAAGAAAAAAACTGTTGTTATTTTTGTTAAACTCACTTGGTATCGTTTACTTGTATCTTTACATTGTTATTTAAGACTGTAGTTGATCAGTCTCTTATTGGCATATGTGCATGCTGTGCGGATTGCCTCGATATCACAAGCTTTATAAGCTAAAGTGGTTAGTGGATAACAGTGGAATCCAGAACACCAGTTTCGTCCTATTTGGGACTTGTCAGTTGGATGTAGCTGCATCACAGAGTTGATGTCCACTCCATAACTCAAACTCAATACCGTTCACTTCAAACCCCATCACGTTATCCACTTACCTACTGAGTCCTAATGGCCAGCTGTTTGTGCAGTGATGTGAATTTTAAATCTAGTTGATATTGTTCACTTGAATCATCGCATTGATGCAGTTACATCCAGTTGATAAGTCCCAAATAAGATGAAACATGCATTGTGTATTCCACTTCTAGTCACTATCCATCTTTGCTTAGGTTGTCGAGTTTTCTTATTGCTCTAGATAATAAATACCAATCAATATTGATAACTTAATGGCTGATATTTTGATCTGGAACATGTTGTTTAACAACATCCTTGTTTATAAGCTGGATTCTAAGTTATGGAAATATTTAAACGTTCCTATCATCGTCTAGAAAATTCTGTCTTTTAAGTAACCTACATAAGTGAGGATTATTTCAAATCAATAGGTTATAGCAAATTAATGGTGTGTTCATTAGATTCACTAGATTCATAATGAATTATCCTTCAAGGTCAACAACAACAAACCCTATAGAAGTCTTGTATTAACGATGGCTATAACAATTCATTTTCATAATGAGGGGGTTGTGGTGATTATAGTAATTTAATAGTTGGATTCATGAGTTGATTAAAATTAGACCAGAATGGGAAACCCAGAAGTAATGGACGGTCGCTTCGTTCTAGTATGGGGCTCGTCAATAGTGTGCGTACATAATCCTAAACACAGGAATTGAACTCAGGATATTGAGTTTCACGTGCGAACGCTTAACCTGTAGACTATTGAATTGGTATGGTATTGCGCCACCGACCATCATTGTCTTCGATGAGCAACTGGGCATTGCTGAAGAGTCCCAACCCGGACGAAACAACCGTCAAGTACTTCCAGGTTTTCTGCAGTGTCTAGCTTTAACCGACTAATAAACTTAACTATTAAATTCATTTCCAGTCAACTCTGATAAATATGTAAATATTTTTGTCTCTAGGACACAAATATCGTAGGTTTCAATCAATCAGCGATTCCACAACAAGTAACTAAAGTTGATTTAATTCTGGATTGACGGACTATAATTAATCGATCTTCATTTAAACCATTTTAACTCTGTCTTACAAGTTGAACGATCATCATTCAAAAGAGTTGCGACGTCTCATAGTTAAAGTCGAGATTCACCGGAAGTCACTATTTCGATGCCCCATCTAACAACAAGAGAATTAATTAATACAGTAACACCGAATTTTCAGAACTAAGTAGAAAAATCTGGAAAAACCTTGAATTGACTAGTCCCACTGAACACACTGGACATCGAAGCAGCACACACAGACTTACCTACAAATGTCACTCCACCAACAACCGAAGAAATCAGAATGACGATTGAACAAATTAACAGTGGGAGAGCAGCAACACCTTACAACATACCAGATGAAGCATTGAAGTCACACATAGAATTAATTGCAAACAAGCTCCACGTCCTTTTCAAAAAGATTTGGGAAGAAGGACAAGTGTCAGATCAAGTGTCAGAACTAAACAGGCGTCAAGATAATATCAGTACAAGGAATAGTTTTCAACAGTGTTGCTGAATCGGATGAAGCATTCATTATATGACCAACTTCGAGATCAACAAACTACACTCCGTAAAGATCGATCGTGCCCAACCAAATCTACACACTATGAATCGTAGTTAAAATCTCAATGGAATGCAAATCATCATCATACATCAAGATCATTCACTATGAAAAAGCTTTTGACATTGTGGATAGGAGGACTATGTGGAACCTTGTTAGACAGTGTGATATAACTGAGGAGATTGTCAACATCATACGGAATTCATACGACTGACTACAGTGAAAAGTCGTGCATGGAGGACAGCTTACAGGTGCATTTTGAGTGAGGACCGGAGACGTACAAGGCTGATTACTACACCTCTTCTCTTTCTTCTGGTAATGGACTGGATTATGAAGACCTAAAATTTTGACGGGAATCACGGAATAAAATGGACACCTTCCATGCAGTTACACTATTCCGACTTCTCACAAAGAAAGCGCCAAAACGATCACACATCATGAAGTAGATCTGGAAAAAGTGTAAACTCACCTACATGGACAACATCATCCACGAACAAGGAGGGTCGGATGCAGATGTGGATGCAAGGAGTGGCTATATGGGGACCACATTCCTACACTTGAACAACACCTGCAACTCAAAACAACCGTCAGTGAACATCAAAATCACAATCTTCAATACCAACGTCGAGACAGTTAGTTCTACTGTATGGAGCTGAAACTTCGAGAACTACCACAACCATTATTAGAAGAATATAAATATTTCTAAACAATTATCTACTCAAGATACTCAATGTCGGTTGTTTAATAAACTAACCTGTAATCATGAAAGGAAACGGAAGAGAAGAAAACTGAAGAAGAGATTGTGTCAGTGGTGGTAGAGAGAGGTCGAATGAACAACTAGCAACTGGAAGCCATTGGAAAGGATTTCTCAGGACGAATTCAGTTTGAAAATATTGGTGGGGTGAGTAACTTTCCTCCCATCCCCCATGAGGGGTAACAGGTATATATAAGTAACATTAAAAGATAGTAATAGTTCAATATAAAAGTTTGAATTAAGTTGAAAATGTGAACACTCCATTAACTCTAATCTGAATAGTCCGTGCTGTCTGAAGTTTAATTCTTGATCATGATTTTGGATATATACTATGATCTCATGATCGCAACCACTGAAATTACTTTAATACTTACAAAAGCCCTTCTGATATGAATTAACATATCCTCACTAATGACTGGCTGCAAGAGGTATTTCCTGCAGTTCAAGTGAGTAAACAGTGACCAGTTGAGTTCAACCAGGTCTGTTGTAGGATAGTAACTAATTGAAGATAATGGTGGATGTGTGGCTCAATTTCTTGGACTAGTTGAAGTTAGACATTAACAACGTTGGATGCCTGCCGGCTCAGTGGTCTACAGACATTGAATGAATGACTAAAAACTGGAAGCCATTGGAGAGGATTTCTCTGTAGAAATTCGGTTAGAGAATATTGGTTGGGAGGGTTTATGTTCGCACGAGGAGTAACGGGATTTTAAATATAATCAAATATAAATATAACATTTTGAATGCAAATTATTATTATTATTACCATTCATTTCTACATTTAAGTTAAGATACGGGCAAAACCATAACATACTGTTGATCTTGTCTAATGCTGAAATAACCCTGTTAGTGAATGATATAAAAATCTTTACTAACTTACTTTTTTTTTACTTACGCCTGTTACTCCTAATGGAGGATAGGTCGAAGACCAGCATTCTCAAAACAACTCTGTCCTGGTTATTCCTTCCTAGTTCTATCCAATTGTTGTTCATTCTTCTCATGTCTGTCTCCAATTCTTAGTGCAACGTGTTCTTCGTTTCCTTTGGCCTTGAGGATTCCATTTGAGGGCTTGTCTTGTGACACGGTTGGATTAGTTTTTAAATTAGACCTAAGCAAATCCCAACATTATTGATGTACTGAATAATAAATATTCAAAGGAATCAAGATATTTTATATTTAAGATTGCTAGATCGTTGTATTATAGTCATTTCATTAAACTTCTGTAAATTTAGACATATTTATACTGAATGTTATGAAGTATAGTTTGTATAACGGTTTAGATGTTTAAAAACAAAACAGATATCAAATGAACAAACTTCTATTATGGAAATACTACACGTTTAAGACAGAGAAAGTCGGTAATATACTTTTGAAAAATAAAACCATACAAGACCACACTATTCATTTATCATGAATTAGATTTTTATTAATAGCTGTCTACGCAAAATACTTTGGATCGGTTGACCACACACTATCAGCAACAACCTATTGTAGGAGAGAAGAATCCAGATTCCAATGGAGTAAGAAATCAGGAAGAAGTGCTGTAAGTGAATAGGACACACATTAAGAGAAGCATCGAACTGCGCCACCAGGTAAGCCCTCACATGCAATACTCAAGGTTGAAGAAAAAGGGGAAGATTAAAGAACACATTACACCGAGAAATGGAGATAGACATGCGAAGAATGAACGAAAATTGGATAGACCTGGAATGGAAGGCCTATGACAGAATGGGATTGAGAATGTTGGACAGCAGCCTATGCTTTATTAGGGGTAATAGGCGTAAGTAAGTGAGTAAGTAAGTAAGTAATGCTAACTATCAACTGTAAATGTTAACCCTAATTCCTCACACTAGTTTATCACCCTTATTTAGCCATAGTATGTAGGTGGAAATTTTCAAGATCTCTTTTTAGTGTCATTCAAAGGTCAACCATAAGTTATATTTTCACCTGTTATCTGCACTTCACGTTGAATTGTACATTAGAAAACTCCTTGATTTGTAATGTAAATAATTCTCTAGATTCTGGAATAACCTACCACAATCTATCCGTACGATAAAATCACTCCCATTATTTGTTCACTGCATCGATGTATACTGCTTCTCTAAAAATGCATTGAATGTTCTAGCACATGTAAGTGTATCTCATTCCACAAGTGATATGATAGGATCTTTAAATGTTTAGCCATTTTTATTAGTGCATTCCTAAAGTAAAACCACCTACTTGCTGTCACTTTATGTTAACACCGCCCCTAGCAACTTTAACTAATTTGAATAACACCACCGGGTCACATAACACACGCATTTAGACAGACCTGATTCATATAGTTTGGTAATTACTGCTTTGTTATTCCGTGCTCTGTGTTTTCTTTTTAATTTCTCTAGTTGTAGATAATTATCATTATTTCGATCTGGCACACGAAAGGACCTTAATTACTCTCCGTTCACAAAAATCAACAGGCTGTCCATTTAAGAAATATTAAACATTCCCGGCTGATGCATTGGATCACTGTAATATATATACTACTTAAACAACTACTGAACTAATATACTTAAAACGTTCTTTTATCACATGTTTGTTCTGTACATCTAATGTTCCTCTTTATATCAAATTGATGATAGCCCTGTAAACTGGTGTGAATTCTGTTATTATTATTTTCCAAATATACAATTATTATTATTATTATTATTATTATTATTATTATTATTATTATTATTATTATTATTATTATGTGATTTAGTAACCAACTATGAATGTATATATTCAGCTTATATTCACATATTTGTGTGTCAGATATAGTGATACCAGAGTATGTTTCATGACATGATACTGGAATCTACATTCTTTCAAACCATGGTCATTATGGTGAACAGATTTAAGTTCAAACAACCATTTATCTTTAAACTGAATAGTGAGAAAATGAAAAGAATTCAGTGACATGTATTGTTTAACTTATATTTTGTTAAATATTATTCATTAATATAAGAAATTTAAAGATTTTGTATATGTTTATTGGACTAATTTCAATTAGATAACCATTGAAGACCTAAGAGTATTGAACAATTGTTAGATTCTAGTATGGATTCAATCATCACTTCACAGTACAGCAAATTGAATGAAGTTAAATGTATAAACCTTGTAGTCTGAAGCGCCATCACATGACTCAGTATGGCGAAGAGTGAAGAGAGTCAGTTCTCTCTCTCCAAATGCTCTCAAATGACTACATGCATACAACCATTATCAGAAAAGTCTTACTCATTGTCTCCTCACAGCGAGGGTGTTGTTTATGAAATTTTCAACATGAAAAACTAATGTTCCATGCTTTAACCGGTTGGTGGATACACAGGATTTACTTAGGACAGTTGGAAAATTCTGATTCCAAACCAATGGTGTACATGGACTACAGGATCCTAAGGAAACCAATGGCGTATGAACCAATCATTGGTTACCGGCTATCATGTTATTACATCTCGTGATGTTGTTCTATTGCCTTGTGGATTTTACCTTTTGGTTGAAGGCTCGAGATGTGGTCACCTAAGAAAACCATCTGCTTCGGTTTTTGCACCCAGACAGTATCCAGCCCTCATACAAATCGAATGATTTATGCGGCGCATATCAACTTGATGATTCCATGTACCAGTGTTTACATGTTCAAATAAATAAATAAATGAAAATATTAGTCTGAACCATAGGTAAGCATTACGATGAGTTACGAAGTCCTGGATTCGATCCCTATCATGAATTCACATTATTGAAACAATTGTCCAATACATTCTAGTTTTTAATAATTATCTATCTAAACTCCATCTCTGATGTAAACCACCATTGTTTTGGATAGTTGTTTCTTTCTCTCTCTCTCTCTATGTCTCTCTGTGGGTATGTGTAATTGTTATACATTTTATAATAATAGTATCTATGCATATGGTATATTGATTCTAAAGATAAATGATGAATGATTACATTCATTCCTATTCAATCTATACTATATTTATTATACTAGAATACATTAAATATATATAGAAAAGTATCAATGTCAATTAGTAATGTAACTAAGGTGAAATAAATTAATAAGAATCAAAGTGTTTTTTTTTGTTTTTTTTCTTATTTTTTTTTTTGTATTTTTGCATTGGTAACCTAAAAACAATTGTACTTGACCTAAATGATCATTTATGCCATTGTGTTATTATGTTAGCCTTCAATTGTACTTTTATTTCATTTTAATTATTTATATAGATATTATATAATGAATATTATTATTTCTTTAGTTTATATATAAGTTACAAGGTTAAATAATAATGAAATTATTCAATCATTATTATTATTATTAGTCATGGTGACTTTATTGTTTATAATGATTATTATGAGAATGGGTTTTGTGGAGATGAATTATAATCTTGCGGGGGGTGGGGTCGTGGATGCGCACTGATGAGGAGTCCTATACTAGGACGAAACGGCCGTTCAGTGCTTCTTGGTCTTCCAATGGTGGTCTAACTTCAATTTACTCATGATTTCAACTATTGAAATTATTAAAATCTTCACAAAACCCCTTCTGATAGTAATCAACTGCTCATTAATGAGTGACTTCAAGAGGCATTTCCTGTAGTTCTAGTGAAAAGCTGTTACGACTGGAGTTCAATCAGGTCTGTTGTGAGATAGTAACTCACTGATGACGATGGTGGTAGTGTGGCTCAATTTCGTGAATTGGTTGAAGTTAGACATTAACACCGCCTGATGCCGGCCGGCTCGGTGATCTACAGATCAGGCGTTTGCACGCAAGACTGATAGGTCCTGGGTTCGAATCTCGTGAGGTGAGATCGTGGATTCTCACTGCTGAAGAGTCCCACAATAGGACGATACGGTCGTCCAGTGATTCCAGGTTTTTCAGTGCTGGTCTAGCTTCAATTTACTTATGATTTCAACTAGTGAAATTATAATGAATAATTAATTTTTGAGATGATGGAAAAGATTTATGGCTCAGATGGATGATTTTGATGAAGTTTTGTTCTTTGAGCTGAATAATTTAGTTGTGGAGCTTTCATAATTCTTCTGAATGACATTATCAGTATAAGCTTCAGGTAGTTATTTTATCTAACAAGAGAGGTATACAATAGTATATATCAGAAGGGTTTTTTGTAGATAAAATAGTAATTTCTAATGCTTGAGATCATGACCGTCCTTGTTCATGGGTGATGCTGTCCAGGTACGTGAAATTTGGCACCTGGTTCAAAGTTTCTCTCTGTGTTGTATTTAGTGATCTTGATTTCGCTTTGTGTATGAGGAAGCCTATTGATGCAGACAGACGATATAGTTGTCTGATATTTCCTCCTCCAGTAGCTTTTTCTGCCATCATTGCGAGGTCATACATGTGTTTATACATGCGAGTTCTGATGCTTCTCTTCACTTACCTGTTTACTTGTATTTAGTTTGTGCATTGACTTTCTCTGTTCTTGTTCGACTGTTATTAATTGCTGTCTTCTTGTTTCTCCTTTCTTGAATCCTGTCCATTATTTTGATGACGGTCCATCCGTTATGATGATGCTCCTTGAGCCTCAGAATCTTTGACAGGTTAAATTTAATGTTTATTTGATACCTTTCCAATTGTTCTCCATAGTAGTTTCTTTTTCTGTGAGTAGATCTTGCAAGGCTTGGTAACTGTTGTTGACAGTTATCTTGAATTCATTGAGTTTGTCAGTATCTGGAAAGAAGGCTGTATTGAACCTGTGTATTGCTGTGTATCGAGTCATAAAGTGTTTCTTTAGCTTCAGTTTCCTCTTCGCAACCACCAGATGATGGTCTGAAGTTATGTCAGCTCCCCTGCTTGTTTTCACGTCTTCCATCGACCTTCTGAATTTCAGAGTGATGGAAATCTGATAGATTTGATTCTGTATAGTGTGATCCAGTGAGACCTATATAGCTTTTTTTGTGTGTGTATGTTTGTATGCAAATATTTTGCCGCCTACTACCATTTTGTTGAATGCACATCAATTTGCAAATCTGTCAACGTTTTCGTTCCTTTCTTCCAGTCAGTCTATGTCGTCCCATGATATCTGCATATCCGGTGTTGTCTATTCCGATTTTGGAGTTTCGATCTCTCATCACGATGGTCATGTGCTTTCCCGAACACATCTTTATGATCAATCACAGCCTCTTATGGAAATGGTCTTTATCGTATTCATTTTTTTCATTGACGGGTGGATGGCGCTCGATAACATTAATTGTGATTCCCTCTTTCTTTATTTTGAATGATGATTTGATTATCATGGATCCATGAGATTTCTATCCTATGAGTAACTTTCGTGCTTCTTTGAACAGTGTAACTTCCTGTGTGTGAGAACCACTTTCGTCTTCATGACCAGAGTACAACAGCACCTCCTCCAAATCTTATCTTTTCTGTTCACGTTTGTTCAAATGGGATCGATTTCTTCCGATAACCACTAAATTGCATCACTTGATTTCCGTAGCTATTTGAATAATCGTGACGATCTTCCACATTGTACTAAAATTCCATGTTACTATTTTAATTAATTCCCTTGTTGTTAGATGGGGCATCGAACTAGTGACTTCCGGTGAATATCGACTTTAACTATGAGGTGTCAAAACTCTTTTAAATGATGATCGTTCAACTTGTAAGACAGAGTTAACATGGTTTAAATGATATATTTTGGTTCTTGTTTCTTTTTCAGCAAGGTTGTGTTTCGATGGAATTGGATTGCTGATCTTATATCACTTTCCCCTCGTTTACACGGACTTGTTACCGGAAGTAACCACAGAAGAGTTAGAGATTAAGTTATTTTACCAACGTTAACACATATTTTCTAGTGATTTAATGAACGCATATAAACTATTTAACGGTAAATTAAAGAATATGTGTTGACGGAGCTTAATAGAAATGTTATGAAAAAGCGTGAATAGTGTCTAACAGTGGAATCGAGAACGTTTGTTTCGTCCTATTTGGGACTCGTGATCGTTAAACATTAAGTAAACAATATCAAGAGAATTTGATCTTCATCTTTGCTTAATTCTCTAATGTTTCTTTCAAGTAATCTACTCATATATAAGTCATCAGAACAGTAATAGACAACTTTGTCTTTTAATTTAAAATTCACGAGGAAGGACTGATATATATTTTTGTGATTATTATTTTGTTATCAACCTACATCATCTGGGAAACTATGGTAAATTAAGAAGTAATGGAAAGTTATTTTGTTCTAGATTTAGACTCTTGTACAGTGTACACTTAGTAAATTATATAACATCATGTCAAATGTAATCATTTAAGATCACTAGACTAAAATCCACTGCTCTATAACTTTAGTCAGTGTTGGGGTAATCCGGCGAATTTCTCACAAAAGACATGCAAGGATCAGGAATCACTAAGATGTGTTTCATCCAATCAGCGTCCACTTGAGGTTTTAGCCAAAAATATCAAGGAAGTGAAACGTCATATATAGAGGTTTTAATTCGCTGATTACTACACTGCTACTATGTTTAGTGGCATTCCAGAATCTTCTAGCAACCCAAGGACATTTAAAATATTATAAAAACCCTGTATTTTCTGTATTATAATGAACCTGGGAGTAAGCTACTTCTCGCATACTTTGCGTCTTCTCTCTCGTGTTCAGGTCGCTGTATAGTTTTAGCTTGGGGGTTACAGAATAGCTTAGGAGACGAGTATAGCGTCCAATCTGCAAGAATAAACGGTCAGTTTACTATAAATTTCTATTTGTATTCAATGTAAGTATAGGCAATTACTGACTACCTAACAACTCACTCAACCACATTGAAATCAGCTTCTTACTTGAGCGCTTAAAAATCTATCTCAAAGGTTGCTACTAATATGTTAGAGATTGTTATTTACTGTGCTTTTTGTATATATATTGTATATTTCCCAATGAGTAGAAAAATTAGATTTTCTGATGTTTCGTAACTCAGTATAAACCACTTCTTCAGAGAATCAAAATTAATCCAAGTATAAATAGCACAAAGGAACAAAACAAGAATATTAGGTGTGATCAGTAAAAAGCAGGTCGAATCAAGTCCACATCATGTCATCCCAGTTAAAGTGATTTATATGATGAATGTTTGTATATTCGTGTGTTTGTGTGCAGGGTCAGGAATGAAAAAAATGTGACCTTTGTGGTGAGAAAGGATAAAGGTTAAGCGCGGACGCGCGAGACTGAAAGGTACTCGGGTTCGAACTTCGCGAGGCGGGATCGTGGATGCGCATTGCTGAGGAGTTCCACAATAGAACGAAAGGGCCATCAAATAGTGCTTCCAGATTTTCCACAGTGGTCTAGCTTCAGTTGACTTATAATCTCAACTATCAAATATTATTATAATATCCACAAAACCCCTTTTGAGAAAAGGTAGGGTTTAATTTGTCTTTATGAATTTCACTGATTAAGTACAAAACATCTACGTTTTTCTTTTAGTTTCTTTCTTTTTAGTTTAAATAAAATGTTTTGTTCTTGTGATGGACTCATTCACTCCTATTCTAATACAGGATGTATGGAATATATATCTCTTATGGTGAACTGATAAGAATCAAAGGAGGTAAATATTTAACAAATGATTATAGCATATAAGTATATATTAGAAGTTAATATTAAGGATAAATTAGAAATATAGATTAGATGGAATGATATTAACAGTGTAATCAATAACGTGCGCTTCGTCCTATTTAGGGCTCATCAGTTGGATGTATTTAGATACCATAGTTGGGACTCGAACCCAGTACTGTTCTCTTCAAATGCCATCAGATTATTCATTTATTCTATATTAACTTGTGTCAGAATAGCGATATTAGGGTGATTTGCACAGGATGGCCATATATAAATGAAAACCGAAAAAAATTTCAATCAAAATTATAAAAAATGGAATAATCCAAACGATTTCAAATTGGATTCAATTAGGAATGGTTATAATGCAGAGTTATTCTTAAATGCGGAATCCACAGATTTATAGATACACAATGATACTTTCAAACATAGTAATTAACTCTCATCTTCAAACTGTCTGTGCGACAACAAACTGTTAACGTGTAGTAAGAAGATTAGTTGTGATCAATCAGTCAGTCAGAAGAATGATTCAGAAGAACTAGTGGACTAAGAATCACTGTATATTGGGAATGATAATCAGTCGATACATTATCGCAGAACCAGAAACTCAATAGCCTCACCTAGGTAAGAGTGGTTTTACACCTAATGGTAAGATCTGAAAAGACTAGATAAAAAAACGAAGATGAAAATACTAGGAAATGGTATTTATACGTTGGATTCTTCCTCATCATTTTCCCATTTTCTTTTTTAATAAATTTCACGACTGAAATGATCAGTCTTTCTTAATTTTTAAAGCATTTATTTATTTATTTGAACACATAAATATTGGTACAAGGAGGCACCAACTTGATATGCACTACATGAATTATTCGATTTGTATAAGGGCTAGAATACCAGCTGGGTGCTCAAATCGAAGCAAATGGTTTTCTTAGGGGGCTACATCCCGAGACTTCAACCTAAAGGAATAACCCACAAGGTAGTGGAACAACATCAGGAGATTCCGTCCCATGATAGTCAGTGACCAATAATTGGTTCATACTTCATTGGTTTCCTTAGGATCCTGTAGCCCATGTTCACCATTGATTTGGAATCAGGATTTTCTAACTTTCCTAGATGGATTCTCCATATTCATATCCACCAACCTGGTTAAAGCACCGAACATTGGTTTTTCATGTTGTCAATTCCATGAAAAACATCCCCACCTTGAGAAAACAATGAGTAGGACTTTCGTAATAGTGATTGTATGCAGATGACCATGTGAGAGCATTTGGAGAAGGAGAGCTGACTTTCCTTACTTTCAGTCATACACTTTGCTTCTACGCTTAATAAAGAGTCTACTTTCAAAAAATACTATAGTTTTTCGAAATAAGTCACATTATCTAGATGCCTGCCTTCATTAATATGAGCCTATTGATCGTCTCCTTAATTAATATACATCCTTTTATATTCGTTCTATTCATCATCACCCGTTCATTTACACACTTATTAGTGTATAAACAATAGATTTCATACAAATCAATATTCATTGGAATCTTATATTTGTTAAAGGTTTATCAAGACTCAGAATAGCTCAATGGTAACATTTCTAAACTTAATACTCATTGACAAGACTATAAGAAAGATCGATTCGCTGAAAATCACTCTCGAGTATTGATTAATGTGATATTCAGGTTAAGCAATGGTTCATATCCATTGTTTTCAATCATATAAAGTTAGACCAAAGTGAGACGATGTCTTTCTTTTTTTTAAAAAAGAATCTCTTGAATCAACATACATTATTCATTCTTTCTTAAACTGTAAATTATACACATTTAGTACCTTTCAGTAAAATAGTGAATTAAAATGATTTGTACCTTTTTTCTCTCGTAAAGAGATAACCATAAACTGCTTTGGAAATAAATCTCCAAAGAAATTTAGTGATAAAAAATCATAATATATGACTATTAAAGTATTGATTTATTGTTTTTCCATTTTAAAAAAATACCTTTAAAATAATATCAGAAGGAGGGGATTGTGGATATTAATCAATATATGCTCACGAGTGACTGGCTTCAAGAGGTATTTCCTGGATTTCAAGTGAGTTGCACTGACTGGTGGATTTCAACCGGATCCCTTGTGAAGTAGTAATTCACTGAACCCTTCAAATGCTCTGGTACGGCCGAGAGTGTGGTGGGCCCGCCCTCTTTCTCAAAATGCTCTCATACGGCCACGCGTATACAGCCTCTGCCACGGAAGTCCTACTCACTGTCTTCTCGTGGCGGGGATGTTGTTTACGAAGATGAGAGGACGAAAATCGAATGTCCGGCGCTTTAACCGGATCCCAAACCAATGGTGCACATGGGCTCCAGTATCCTAAAGGAAAAAATGGCGTATGAACCAATCGTTGGTCACCGGATATCATGGGAATGCATCTCCTCACGATGCTCCACTGCCATGTGGATCAGACCTTTAGGTCAAAGGCTCGGGGTGTGGGTCCCTTAGAAAACCACTTACTTCGGTCTGGGCACCCGGGCAGTATCACGACCCACACGCACACAAATATGGTGTGGCGCATATATATTTGGTGTCCTCTTGTACCAATATTTATGTATTGAAATAAATAGTAAAACTGAAGACAATGGTGGATATGTCGCTCAATTCCTTGAATTGGTTGAAGTCGGACATTAAAACCGTTGGATGCCGGTCGGCTCGGCGGTCTAGATGCTAAGCGTTCACGTGCGAAACCGATATGTCCTGAGTTCGAATCTCGCGAGTTGAGATCGTGAATGTGCTCCGCTGAGGAATCCCACAGTAGGATGAAACGGCCGTACTTCCAAGTTTTCCATGGTGATCTTGCTTCAATTGACTAATGATCTCAACTATTAAAATTACTTTTAAATTAGTTAGGTTCTTCTCTTTTTTCACTTTTTTGGAGGGGGGGGTTTGACTTACTATTTGTCCTTGGTTCTTTTTTCATTTGGAAATTTTATAGAATAGTGATAACTCACATTTGTTACATGGATAAAATCTCTTTTCTCAATCATATAATAATCCATCTCTAAACTATTTTCAAATGATAAGTCAGATTCGTTTTATTTCATAATTTTTGAAGAATGGAGCCGAATAAATAATAAAAGAGTAGAGATAATAATTTTTATGATTTTAGAAAAAAAGGTCACTAACTATTCTTTAAAGAAATTCTTCAAAAGCAAAGATGGATAATGGCTAGCAATGGAATGTATGGAAGCGCGTTTCTACTTATTTGTGACTTGTTCGATGGATGTACCTTTATCTCACAGTTGATGTTCACTCTAGAATTCAAACTCAGTACAAAAACTTAAGCAGGTAGCTTTCACAACTCCGTACCTATGTGAATATCAGGATAGCGTTTGAAATGAACAGTACTGGGTTCGAATTCCGATGTGAACATCAATTCTGGGATGTAGGTACATTTAGGACGAAACGCCTGTCCTAGATTCCACTGCTAGCTACTATTATTCTTTATGAGTTAAGGCAATATCGGCGTAATCCGCACAGGATGCACATATACCAATAAGAGACTGATCAATAGCAGTCCTTAACAACATAGAAAATTCTGTCTTGTTTTTTCATTCTTCATCCCTTTTTTATTTGAAATTTAGTCACATAAAACATAAAGTGGTCATAGTTTTCTTCTCTTGCTTTTTTATAAACTTTCTTTATATATAATGACTGATTGGTTTGATTATACTTATAGAATGAAATGTTTTAAGTATGTTATTGAAGGATTCATTCTCTATACTTATCTTGACTACCGAAAGTGACTGGTTGGTAATATATACATATCTGTCTTTTGATCTGGGGAATTGTTTTTTTAAAAAACAAACAAATTCAGTATGAACATCTTCTTAACATACATTGTTTACACTAGATTACTTCTTTTATGGTTTATGTTGATCAATGGATATAGTTGGGTATTTAACAATACAGTCTGATCACAGCTAGATAACAACTGATAACTAGGAATCACTGAGAAGTTGTCCCTTTCTAATATAAGTATCTTCAACAGTATTCATCTACTGAAGTCCTATTAATAAATTGTAGTCAATGTAACTTCATTGATCTGAATAGTTAGCGATTACAGAACATCACGTATTAATTATTGACATTAGATCAATGCACACGTCTTTAGAGATAAAAGTCTTAAGTTTGATTCCCAATGCGGTTGTGTATATGACTGCTGTAGAGTTTCTTACTGCGACGAAACTACATTTTAGCGCTCCATAGTTTCCAGTGGTTTTGTAGTTTATGTCAATTCAGAATGTAAATTTCTAAACATGTATTCCATTATAACCCATTACTTATAAATCAATTTAATGATTAACTGTTCACGCTACATTGCTAGTATATTGTAGTGTAAATGACAAACAAATCTATTTTCTTAATAGAAACCTTATTTGAAAGTTCATAAAATACATAAATGTAATTTTGTTTAGCTTAGGAGTCAGAAAACAAAACCAAATATGAGATTCTGGTTGGAGGTAGTCAACAGCAAAACCCTGAACCTAGGTTTCGTGCTGCTTGGCACACATCAGCAAAGTATACTTGTAATCTTGGAGGAACTAATGCTCCCTGACGGAATCAATCTCATATCATCCAGTTTCAGTGACGTTACCACTGAGGTATCCGCGACGCAAATGACCTCCTATAAGACTGAGATATATTTACAATTGATTGATCGCCACCCAGCGATCAAATATATAGTGACTTTTAAAGCTTACGAAATTGAGTTCAATGTTTTATTGACAAATGATAAATGAATAATTATTAAAATTAGCTAACCATTGTAGCTTCTTTTTCATCATACCTTCGAGTTATTTAACAGTGCGCTACATTCAACCATGATGGAATTAAAGCAAGAAACTTCATGTTACCTGATAAACAGTATTCTTTGAAATCATTTGTTGATATCTGACATTTTCCTAGTTATAAACTTACACTATGATATAGTATACTTCTTATACAACAATAATAACCTTTATTTATGATTAAATTAATAAGTAGTTACTTTTTATTAAAGTTTCGAGAATCCATCTTGATGTTTATAACTAAATACTATGAGTATAGGGTTGTGGAGATTATTAAATTTTCTATTCAGATTATGAACCGATTGGTGTTAGATCACCATTAAAAACCTGGAAGTACTGGATGACCGTTTTGTCATAGTATGAGAATCTTCAGCAATGTGCATCCATAATGGTCACGCAATATCGTGGATTGATTGAAACTACACATTAACACCTTTAGATACCAGCTCAGTGGTCTACAGGTTAAGTGTTCACTTACAAAACCGAAGGTTCTGGGTTCGAGTCTTGTGCGTGGGATCGTAGATGATCACCGTTGAAAAGTTCCATACGAGGACGAAACGATTGTCCAGTGCTTTCATGCTTTCAGTGGTGGTTTAACTAGGATCGGTTCACTATCAACATATATTGTTCTATCAAGAGTATGTTCTATGGAATTATGCTCGAATTTACATACTGAATGTATACTAAATGTCTCATCAGGGCGTAACTTGTATTCTAGTTTAATCCCTTTCGGAGTAGGTGTTCTCCTATGTTTTAGTGGTTGTTTTGACAGGTTGACCACGCAGTTGTTTGTGTTCTCTTCCATTGATGGTTTTAAGATCTTGATCAGTTTCTTTTTTAGAATGTTTCTTCTTTGTTCTCTGTGTTGTTTGCATGACATTTCGACGGCTGTTGTCAAGATTTCCAAGTGTTCTGACGTGAGTTTGCTTTGTAGCTTCATCTTTTGATTTTCTATGACGCGTCAGTACGTGCGGATCCTGTAATGTGCATCCGTTATCATTAGGTGTACCATTTTTATTCCACTTTGCTCAGCTACTCTCCATCCCAATGGGCAGTTGATTGGTGGTCTGTATCTTAAACTTTTTGGTAGAACATGCTTACGAAAACACTCGTGGGGAAAATACAGTTGTTCCCGAGTGAAAGCCTGCCTTTTAGCGAGAAGCGTACAACGCTCATATGATTTGGAAACTAAACCATCCAGATCAGAGGACAAAACTCTATCAGAAACATACTTCATATCCTATTATGAACAGTTAGAATACTTATGAAGACTATTCTAGAAAGAGGAAATCACTGTATTTGACTTATTTAATTCTGTTGTGTTCAACAACGCGATTTAAGTCGATGAAATATACGAGGATAATCAATATGTATATTTCAATGACAATCAAATATACAATCCAATTAGAGCCATTAAATCAATGTCGAAAAAATCACTGATTAACAACCATTAAAAAGTAAAGTGTACTCAAAGAAATGAAAAATTAACCTATTTTCTAGTATTCAGCACGTACATGTAAACTAATTGATACTGTAGATCATCCACGTTGATAATGTGTCGAATGATTGGGGGGTCTACTCGAGTTAGATGGGCATAGTGTGACTAATAGCTAACTTCATATTCACATTTCACGTTCACCACTTAACATGGTTTACTCCTTCGTCGCATTGCCGCTTTGAAGACTGCATAACACGAAAAAAAATGTTGTTACAGAAATATATTAGTTAGAGTAGGTACAAATGAAAGTGTAATCACTCCTGTATAAATCAGTCCATGGTGTACGAATAAGTGATGCGTGTTGGTTGTGCTTGATCTTGACGGGAATCGATGAAATGTGTTGGTATTCAGTGATCTAATTGCAAGATGATTTGGCTAAGGCTTAATAACATTTCATTGGCTCTACAATACAATTGAACGTAACATAAAGTGGGAATTCGTCGAATTTCTTTTCTTTATCAAGGAGAAATAATCAAGAGATATTAATACCCCAATCAGTTATACTACTGAAATCAAGATAATTATCAATTACAATAATAATCACTTCAAATAATTAGTGAAATAAAGTCTTTCTTTAATAATCGATTAATGGAAATAAAAGTCATTCATATAATGAAGAGTGGAATAGTCAAAGATTTTAACAATATTATATACATACAAAGAAAAGCAAGATTCTCCGATACAACACAGAATGCAACAATCCAATCACAATTGATGGAGAAGATTTGGTAGATGTAAAAACCATTACCAATCTGGGAAGCAACATTGATGAACACGGTGGATCTGATGCAGATGTGAAGGCGCAGATCAGCAAAAAAAGAGCAGCATATCTACAATTGAAGAACATATGGAACTCAAAACAACTGTAAACAAGCTAACACCTAAGTCAGAATTTTAAATACAAACGTCAAGACAGTTCTACTGTATGTGCTGGAAACTTGGAAAACCACTAAAACCATCATCCAGAAGATACAATTGTTTGTTAACAGTTCTGTGTAAAATACTTCGGATCGGTTGGCCAGACACTATTAGCAACAATCTACTGTGGGAGAGAACAAACGAAATTCGAGTGGAGGAGGAAATCAGGACGAATTGTTGTAAATGAATAGACTACACAATAAAGAAAGTACTGAAACGAATCACCAGGTAAGCCCTCACATGGAATCGTCAATGCCAAAGTAGGAGAGGAAGATCAAAGAACACACTACACCGAGAAATGGAGATAGACATGAGAAAAATGAACAAGTATTGGATGGAACTAAAAAAGAAGGCCCAGGATAGAGTTGGTTGGAGAATGCTGGCCGGCGGCCTATGCTCCATTATGATTAACAGGCGTAAGTATATACATACAAGAACAAATGGTTGTGAGGGGTTAATAATAAATAAATTAACAATTGAAAACTAAACGAAAGAGAAGGGTTATAATTTTTTTCCCTAAAATGGGAAATGAAATGTGAGATATTATTACTATTATTATTATTATTATTATTATTATTACTACTACTACTACTACTACTACTACTACTACTAGTACTGCTATTATTATTATTATTATTATTATTATTATTATTATTATTATTATTATTATTATTATTATTATCTGAACACAATCGACATATTGAAAATGAAAGAAACAAATTTGCTTTTCTTACTTTTCTAGTTCACATTTATCATAGAAGAAAGAAATGACTCAACAGTTTTATGAAATATAGAAATAAATGACTTCTCTCTGAAGTTTGTACTGATGATTTCGTTCAGAGAACCATCAAAGTTCCACAACCAAACCATCCATCTCAGAGAACAAAAATCCATCAAAAAGAAAGAACAAAACGTTGAATGATTCATAACAGAAGGAAGATGTTAATCTATGTCAGGTAGAAAGAGGTATCTGCCTCAGTATAATGGAAGATGGCCGATCAATTTCGTGGATTGATTGAGGTTAGACATTAACACCGTTAGATGCCTGCTCAGTGGTCTAGAGATTAAGCGTTCGCATATGAGACCGAAGGTCCTAGGTTCGAATCCTGCGAGTGGGATCGTAGATGTGCACTGTTGAGGAGTTCCACGATAGGACAAGACGGTCATCCAATGCTTTCAGGTGGTCTAACATCAATAGCTTCATGATTTCAATCAAGAAGGAGTTAATGTATACGTTTGTTTGATATTTTTGCTGATTTCATGTTATATGGATTGAAAATCTGGGTTATTATACATATTGTTATTATTTTTAATTAATATTATTACGTATTTGAATTATCCGGTTTTTGACATTTGTTAGATTCAGATTTGTGTAGTAAGGTGTTAGTGGGACATAGACTGGATTAAAGCATGCTCAATGCACGATTGCTTCGGTGCACGCTGATTGGCTAATTCTTACCCAATCAGCACTAGTCGATAGTTGGAGAATACTCTAGAATCTTCTCATGTAAAAACTATAAATATACTGACGTTTCTCCCTATTGTGCATCTTACTTCCATCTAACCTTGTTATTTGGAATATAATCTCTTTCCTGTTGAACCGTGTTTTGATTTGAGGACTTGTCGAGTGAATCGGTGTCCGAGAATACTAAGCAATAGGAATAGCTGGGTCATAACCTTAAGAAAGAGATTATAACATAAGAATAGAACGCCGACGATCTATGTTATTCCTTTTCTAGTATGCTTCTCTGAGTGTCTAGTCTACTCTTGAATTAGTCAGTTGAACGTGTGGAAACCACTGCTTCGGCTGGCAGGTTCCAAGAATTAATGAGTCATTGTAAAAGCCTGTATGTCATAGGTATTTTGTTCGTTCTTGGCTTTTCTATACGCATGCTATGTTCTCTAAGATGTCCCAATCTAGTGAGTTTATTCAGTATGTATTATCATCTTATGTTGATTGACTGACGTTTGAGTAAATTTGGATAGTGGCTAACAGTGGAATCTACAAGGTGTGTTTTATTATATCTAACACATGTGCACACGATCTACCTGATTCCTCGTATTAATATTCACATTCAGACCTGTTTATTACCTCGTATAGCATTAATTCAAAAACATTCTAAGCAAATATGAATACTAACTAATAGTGACATCCATTTGACGAGTCCCAAATAGATCGAAATGCACGTCCATAGATTCCTTTACTATCCTCTACTCTTTAATTTTCTACAAAAAACTGTTTAGTTGGGTAATTTGTAAAAACAAAAAAATCAATTTTATTTATATGATATTCACATGACATTTATTTTTAAATTTATCGATTAAAAATTAGCCGATCACACTAGTCAGACAATATGACATTGACAAATTAGGCACAGTGAGTGGATGAATCGTTTTGTTATTTTATTTCACCATGGGAACTAGTACAAATATATGTCAGCGATAAAATTTAGAAAACACACACACACACTCTTCATAAGGTAAATGTGTTACTAACGTTTTTTTTTGTTTTATTTTTTTTTCGAGAATTGACCGATGTTTTTTTTTAAAAATTTTATTACACGCCATTATAATTAATTATTTGGTCTCAAAACTGTTCAACAAATATATTTCGTTGAAGTTAGACATTAACACCGTTGAATGCCGGCCAGCTCAGTGGCCTAGTGGTGCTCGAGACTGATAGGTTCTGGGTTGGAATCTCACAAGGCGAGATCGTGAATTTACACTGCCGAGGAGTCCCATACTAGGACGGAGCGACTGTTCAATGCTTCCAGGTTTTCCATAGTGGTCTAACTTTAATTGTTTCATGATCTTAACCATTGAACTATTTTTAGCTTAATCATAGTAACCAAACAATTTGAATGGCAAGAATAGAGTTCTAGTATATGTATACGTATACATTTCAAATTTTGGGATATTTATGAATGAAATTGTTAAACTCATAGGTGTACGTTAACGGTATAAAGAAGAATTATTGATATTAATCTGTTGATTAATGTAACTCTTGGAATCATACCTTATATGGCATAAAATGAGTTCATAATCACAATGGTTTATGTGTATATACTCTCTATCTTCCCTTAAGCCGTGACACTAAAATTGCATTATATCTTTCTTACTAGGAACTAATTTTTTGTTTTTGTACTATATTCTTATACACAATCTTTTATTTATTATCACCATTGAAGTAACTACTTTTATGAATTTGGTGCTGATCTTGTTGTGGTAATGAGGTATGGCAACTTGAATCGATGTATATATATGCCTGGTCCTACGTTGTAGCTGACTGATTGACTGTAGGTCATGAATTCTTATCAATGATTGTGAAGTAGTAAATAATTGCCTTCTATCTTGTTTTCCAATCTTAACAAATTACATTATATGCCAGTTAATGTTCTTGCATTAAACATCAATCCTTACTTAGCTAAATGTAACTGGATGTTCTAATTGATTTCATCATTTTACTGATAAAGAAATGTATCTTACATTTTCAGTTTACCTTTTGCTAAACAGACCATTTCATTTGCATCAGTATACTATTGAATACAATCCAATTTTATTTATATATATGCTTGACATTTATATAATCGCTGGTTTGTTTTTACATTTTTTTCCTGGGTATTCTTACATATTATGGATTTAAATATTGGTTAAAAACTAGGTTAGACGTCTTTTATATTGTTGTTGCAATGTATACTTGTTACTTCTCGTCAAGGAGTATAGATCACTCACAAGCTACTCTCTATTCAACCCTATATCCTAACACAATCTTTTTCAATTCTTTCCAGTTATTATTCCATCCATTTCAATATCTTACTTCCCAATTCAATAGATTAGACTAGTTTTAAGAAATTAAAGAATATAATGATATTTTCAATAACTATTAATCTGTAAATTAAGTTTATCACAGTGATTTTCTTCCAATCCACCTCACTAAAACCCCACACCCCTCATCGTCATGTTATTCTTCTTTAGAAAGTAAATAAACATTTCTCCTAAATTTTTATTCTTTTGACATTATGAGCGAACAAAGATTATACAAACACAGTTATATTTACCCCTTAACGACATACACTTTTTCTCAATTCCATTATTTATTTAATTTCTTTAAAAAAAAACTAAAAATAATATTATTTTTACTGCATTTCTATTGGTTGATATTTATTGTTTATTAGATCTCCGATTTATTTGATTGGTTAATTGATGTAATTAAATAAACACTTATTGACTATTGGGGATTAATGATTACCATTCTATCATACATATATATATATATACATGGTTATTATACTTGCACAATACTAAAATTAATTACTATCACAATATATTGGATCCAGTCAATAATACTGTTCATTGGATATATAAATCATAAAAGTCTATATTAATATACATATAAACAGATCAAAATACAAACGGAAGAGTTCGTGCATTTAATCTTTTTCCAAAACGGTAAGCATTTTAGTAAGGTTACATTCATAATTATATTGTTATTATCCTTATAAAATTTAAGCATGAGCAGTGTCTGGCTTTATTGTTAAAAAGGGATTGAGCTGTACTGTCTAGGTTGTCACGTGAAAGTCTGAAAATGTAAAATTACCCTGGCCCACAAGGGTATGTTATATATAATTATCCTTGTAAAATGGTATCCAATTATTTTAAAAAAAATGTTTTGAATTAGTAACCATTTAATTTGTTTGCAGTACACATAGATATAACATTTTCATGAAAGAGAAACAAAAGCTTAAATGAGTTTTATTGTGTAAAAATAACATGGAAGGGTGGTGGGATGGGGTTTGAATATTAATAATGTTTAAAAAATGTAATCAGTTTAAGTTCAAAAATCATGTTTATTTGCTACATTCATTTGTCTCATAGTTACTGTTCTATTCGGATTAGTTAAATGAGATAAATACTATTGAGGAGTTGTAACTAGTTGGACCCAACAATCACATGAATGAGGATATACTTACCAATGATCCTAGTTAATTGTTATACGGTATTAAAAATTGTTATTGTCTATATTGTGAAATGCACAAATCCTGCGTTCTATTCATGATTAGTTTGTTAGATTGCATAGTTATGAAACTGTTCAATGAAAAAGAAGTTATGTCTATTGTGACTTTGTTTCTGTAAATGATTCACAATCTGATGTGAACTTGAAACAAAGTAATCATCTAATCTTCATAATCCATGTAAAAAGTGAAGCTTTTATAAAGTGAAAAGTTTGTTTGTACTACATATCCTTCATTGATGTTTGATCTGTTAATCTCTAATGGATATTAACGTCTTTGTTTATGATTTTCGATCAATTAGAGCTATTTACTTAATCATATGAATTGAAACAAATGATATTTAAATTAGGGTTGTGATTATTTTATTACACTAACATCTTTTGTCATATCTGTTTATCGAAATGATCAAATTCTCTTCCATCACTAGTCTACACTATGGTTGCTAATGAATGACATCAAGAAATTATCACAATTCTCACTTTAATGAAATAAAAAAATAGTCATTTATAAGTCAATTAACGCTAGAGCACCATAGAAAACCTGGAAGCATTGGACAACCGTTTCATCCTGGTATGGGACTCTTCAGCAATGCGCATTCTCGATCACACCCTCAGGATTTGAACCCTTTCAGTGCTTCTATATTTTCTATGATTGTCTAACTTTAATGGGTTCATGATTAACAAACACACTTTCTTCTGATACAATTTATTCACGAATTACCATAGATATATTCATATAGTCATATGTTTTATTTATTCATTTAAAGTCATTATCATTCATCAGAAGGGGTTTTGTAAAGATATTCGTTATTTTATAGTTGAATTTATAACTCAATTGATGCACACTGCTGAGGAGTCCCACAATAGGACGAAACGGCCATCTATTACTTTCAGGTTTTTCAAGGTTGTCTAGCGACAACATTATCATTTAATAATCCAGTTAGAAGTAGAAGAATAATAATATAAATTATATTGGATACAAGCAAATTACTTTTAATTAACACCCTATCTGATAATATGGACAATATTTACATAAATTATAATATTGAAAAGAATATCTACATAAAGAAACAAACATTGAAATCTATATTTTTGTGTATATGTGTGTGCGTGTGTGAGTGTAGGTGCGCGTGTGTATGATCGTGTGATTGTGCTAAACTATTTGAGTTACATTTTACAAGTTTAATAACCAATAGATTATTAGGGCAAATATTTGGTTTTCATTAAGTGATCTGTTATCATTGATTACTATTATTAGTATTATTATTGTTATCATTATACAATGAACAATGATGGAAAACTGTTAAAAAATTACATAGCAATAGATTGGTATTTTTGGGGGCGGGAAAGGGATTTTAAGCAATATACAAACTTAGTTGGATATAAGATTTATAAATCATTAAATAAAAAGTCATATATATATAGTGACTGATATTGACACAAGACGGCTTTACAGCCTCATGCAAGAAAATGGAACTAAAAAGTCAAGTGTAAGTGAGACTATCTCGGAAAAAGAAGACAGTCTTATCTGTTTCTAGTTCAGGTATTTAGAATAATGGGCGGAACACTTTAAGGAGTAATTCAACTGACCTTCAGCTATTCTACAACTACCCATCATTTCCAGACAGTGTGAATGGAACATCGAAGTAGGTCCCCCGACTCTCGTTGAAATCCAAAAGGCTATAACTAATCTGAAACAAGGAAGAGCAACTGGTCCAGATGGATTGGCTCCAGAGGTCTTTAAGTATAGTGGTCTAATTTTAGCGATTAGGTTGACTAAGATTTTAGCTAAAATCTGGGAAGTGCCTGGTACCACATTTTAACTGACTGACTGATATTGACTAAAATATAAGTAGTCTCTGAGTATTTCTCGAAATTTATATAATCTGTCCGTTTTTATATGTATTATTGTGATGTATGCTACTTATATCGATATGAGTAGTATATAACGATAGTCAAGATAAGAATGTCTGGTAGCAGAACATTGAGAAAGAAAAAAAACAGGAACAGAAAACAATTAGTATGAAAATACAAAAACAGTGAAGTCTGAAATCATTGACTGATATTTGCAAAAAGAACAATCAAGTTGGAGACAATTGATTGTATGTTCAAAATACATTTGATTATCCCCACTTGTGTCCTCGTTCACAACATTATGTGTCATAAAAAAATATGAATCATTAGTATTATGAATCATGATAAGATCTATAGAGTATATTGTCAAGATTATCCATAATTATAGGAATTAATTATCTAAAATGTCTATTCATCACATTTCTTTAACTAAAGCAAAATTCTAATGATATTTCAAGTGATTTCATTGTACTACTAATCAAAACTACTTACAACTATTGATAAACATTAATTTTAGTGTATTTTATATTCAATCTAAATGAATAATGTTTCTTTGAATGTATAATTTATCATGAGTAATGATCATATAATTTTATCTTTGATACCTGGTTCGATACAACAAAGTGAAATAAATCAATTATGTGATATATTGGGGAAGATACTAGTTGATACGATGAGTTTTCATTTGCTTGTTGTGTTTTTCGTGCGTTATATTAAAGAACAGGAACAGTTTTATAAATATCACTTATCGGGAATGTTAGGATTCGGGAAACATAATGGATGGTAACTTTTGGGATCCGTTTATGGACCAATACTAAACGTACATTTTTATCGTATAATTGTTAAATAACTAAACTATTCATATTCATATCCCTCTTATTATGAGCTTTAGTTTAACCTATAAACTGTTATTATATGATTTTTCATTCTTGAATTATGCCCTGTCTATTAGTCGCTGCCTCCCATATTCACATCCACATTTGACCAAATCTTGTACAAATGTTATTTTATATTTTGTGGTGTGATGTGGTCTGTCTGATTGGTATATAAACTCAGTATGTTTAAAATAAACGATTCATATCTCATAGGTTGAGATTGGTGTTCGGGAGTTAACTGGCTGAGCTAGGCGGAAAGCAGGACTAATCAGGACTGTAGGCTGCTCGCATGTGTTTTACTCATCCTTGGTCCAATCGATAATTCGCTGCTTCTGATTGACGGCTTTGGTCAATAACAGGGAATATTTAATTAACTGTCTTATACTTTACATGGTGGAACTCTAGAGGTCATGCTTTCTTGTTGGAACCATCTCAGCCATGTGACAGCTATGCACCACAGGGAAGGAACGACTGTTGATTTTGTATAAATGTTATTTCCTATTTTATGGTGTGATACGGTCTGTTTGGCTGGTATACAGACCAAGTATGTTTGAAATAAATGATTCGCATAGTGGAAGCTGGTATTAGTGTTTTGAACTCAATCGGCAAGGCTAAAAGGGAAAAGGACTAATAAGAACTCTAGGCTGCTCATACCAATCGAACGTTATTGATTAAGCACAATACTAAGATTGAATAAGTCGTATTTCGATTGACGAATAAATCACATGATAATTAGCCGACCTTAAACTCACAACACATAGACTTGACGTAAGTGATTATATCTTAAGGAATTGTAACATAATAACAATCTATTCATTAATCATTAGGTTGTACAAAGGACTTATTACATAAGTCGCTTTAATTTATCTAAGGGGTTTGCTACTCCTTTACGTTTAATAAAGTTCACGGAGAAAAAAATAACCATTCGCCTTTATGAAATTGATGATAGAACAGAAGGTGTAAAACTGAAATATCCTACATAGTAACTATTTGTAGTATCTCACGTGCGTTCACAAGTTAATCCCCCCCAAATGATCTATTGTTTTATATTACGCAATTATTTTTAAAAGAAAAAAGAAAAGAAAAAAAGAAGTTTCCTACTTTCTTTTCTTAAAAATATGCCTTATTAGTAAAATTGTTTTTTTTCTTCATGAAATATATGTTCAATGAACTGGAAAAAAGTTAATAGATCACATGTGTTTGTTTAATGTTTATAGTATTTAATTTGTGTATGGATAAGTTAAAGTTGTGTAAGCGATAGGGAGAAAGTATAAGATGATATCTATTTCAATGATGGAGATCCTGGTAATCGACTGGATCATAAAGACGTCAATGTCTAAGGGGGAAGCATGGAATTCAGTGGACACAAAATAACAAACATAGGAGAAGACGACCAGTGTAGCAACAGCCTCAGAAGCAGTAGGTCTCAACGCGGTGGATCTGATGCAGATATGAAGGCGTAAATCGGCAATGCAAGAGCAGCATATTTACAACTGAAAAACATATGGAACTCAAAATAACTATCAACCAATATCAAAGTCAGAATTTTCAATACAAATATCAGGACAGTTTTACTGTGTGGGGTATAAACTTGGAGAACTACGAAAACCATCATACAGAAGATACAAGTGTTTATTAACAGCTGTCTGTGCATAGTACTTTGGATCCGTTGACCAGACACTATCAACAAAAAGCTACTGTGGGAGAGAACAAACGAGATTCCAATGAAGGAAGAAATGAGGCAGAAGTGCTGGAAGTGGATAGTACATGCATTTAGGAAGACACCGAACTTCGTCACAAGACAAGCTCCTACTTGAAGGCCAAAGGAGGAGGAGAAGAAGAACAGACAACACATTACGCCGAGAAATGGAGACAGACATGAGGAGAATGAACAATAATTGGTTAGAACTAAAAATGAGGGCCCATAACAGAGTGGGTTGGAGAATGCTGCTATTCGGAGTAAAAGGCGTAAGTATGTAAGTAATTTTAAATAGTGCTTGTCAGTAGTGAGTGCCCTAAGCTGTTGTGGAACTAAGGCTGCTTTTAGAATTAAAATACACATCAATACTGATTGTATGTTTTAAGGTGAATAATACTGAAACACATTGTATTAAAATGGAACTATTCCTCAAAAGTTCATTACCACGAATACGAAGACAGTTTCACGATTAGATACCTGCTCAATGATTTAGGGCTTAAACGCTCGTAAAGGATACTAAAAGTCTTGTGTTTGATTGCAAGTTGCGTATTAGTGGATACAAACTATTGAAAAATCCCATACTCGAACGAAACGGGTTTCCAGTGCTTTCAAGTTTTCAGTGTTTGTCTAATTTACTCAATTTTATTGTTATTTTTATGATAAAATTAGATATTCTCTTTCTAGTCTCACTAAGTGGGTCTTCCTTGCATGGTTTGTTAATACTATGATTTATACTGATATTATAATGAACGAGAATAAACAAGTGGGGACTAATCGAATGTATTTCAACATGCATATTACAGAACGTCAGAGAACCATATAGTAAATACTTTACTTGTAAAATGCCAATCAATCATCTCAAACTTCATTGTTCTTTTGTTATCACACCAATCATTCTCTGTTCTCATTCCCTTTTCTTCAATCTTCATAACTTTCTGTCATCAGGTATTTCACTTTCAATTGATGATCTATACTACTTATATATCTGTTGATATCAGTAGTACATACCACAATATCTTTTGATATTCTAAAATAATTTCATAAATATTTGACCTCACACTCACTAGTTTCTTTATAAACACAATAAACCCATTCCAAAATCACATTTTTTTAATTGTTTAAATGTAACAAAGGCATAATGAAATAGCCTCATTCTGTTTCATTATAAAGTTCATTTATCAATATAGATCATTGTATGTTTTTATAAGAACCTAATAGATGGAACCTTCTAAATTGTCTGATTTTGATAGTGACTATATATACATGATGATTTAGAATGATAATGAAATCAGTACAGAAAAATGCATAAAGGAATTCATTACTACTCTATACAGTAAGATTCCATACTAATAAGCTTACTGTTTTAAGCTTTTACAATCTTATTAGATTGAGTCTAAAGTAAACATTTTGAATGTTGTTGTTGTCATTATTGTTGTAATGATTAATTTGGTAGTTTAGAGAATGTTACGTCTATTATTTACTTACCAAGTATTAATAATGTTCATAGTGATACAAGTACCTGACGATGTAGTTGGATTCGTGAGTCAATTAAAACCTTGAAGCATCTGATGGCTATTTCGTTCTAGTATGAGATCGAACATCGTACGTTCAAATCCCGAGAATATGATCGTGAATGCGCAATGCTGAAGAGTCTTGTATTAGGACGAAACAATCATCTAGTGCTTTCAGATTTTCCATAGTGGTCTAGCTTTAATGGACTGAAAAATTCAACATATTTCAATTAACACTTCTCATATTAAACGAATAGCTGGCAGACTTTCAGAGTTCAATTTTTAATAATTAGGCGATTAAAGAACATATTTATGATTGTACATATGTAAAGGTAAACTTATTGAAAACGATTTATTTTACTTCGACAATTCAGATAATAATTAACTCGGTTAAAAAACAATTAGAGTTTTTATTAAATTTGATCATTTACTTTGGTCATTCCAATAGAACAGTAGATTCAGTTTAGCCCCTAAATGCCGTGGTACGGTCGAGAGTCGGGAGAATCAGCTCTCCTCTCCAAATTCTCTGAAATGGCCACGTACATACAATCACTATTAGGAAATCCTTACTCACTGTCTTCTCGCGGCATCACTGTTGTTTACGAAACTGAGAGGACGAAAAGTGAATATCCGGCGATTTAACTGGGTTGGTGGATATAGATATGGAGGATCTACCTAGGAAAGTTAAAAAATCTTGATTCCAAACCAATGGTGTACATGGACTACAGGATCCCAAGGAAACCAATTATTGGTCACCCGCCACCATGTGACTGCATCTCCTGACGTCGCTCCACTGCCTTGTGGATTAGACATTTAAGTTAAAGGCTCTGAATTTGGCCACCTCAGAAAACCATCTGCTTCGGTTTTGGAACCCAAGCAGTATCCCAGCCATCACACAAATCGAATTATTTATGCGACTCATATCTATTTGGTGTCTCCTTGTACCAATGTTTACGTGTTTAAATAAATAAATAATAGATTAGGTTTAACAAGCTGTCTAGTGAACCCTAGGCTAGATCTGCACAACAACTTCAAAGGTTCGTTCCTTTACGTACCAAATATTTAGGGTATTTATAACATTTTAGTTAGCCTTTGGGCATCCGGAAAATTCTGCAACACTACTATACATAGTAGCAGTATAAATAATCATTCAATCAATCAATGCAGCATATGACTTTTCACTTTCTAGATGATTTTAGCCAAATGTCTTTTGTATGCTCATTAGATAAGATGTTTCTCAACGTTTTCAAAGCATTCATTTTTTTGGCTATTTGTTAGAAGTATTTTCTAGATCACTCTAACCACTAGAGTGAGAGAGAGAGAGTACATATTACAAATATTAGATTTTGTCAAAATTATGTGGTCAATCGGAACAATACATTTCGTTTTACTAAGATCCCTACATACGTTATTATGTCATTTAGACTAATTTTGCAATAATCTTGTAGTGAATGAGAACACAGCTGAGGAAAACTGAATTATTATCAGTAGCACAACACTACAGAGTTACTTGGTAAAATAGAAAAACCATACTATAATAATTCATAAAATGTTCAATAATTGTCTCGAACTTCATTATTCATGCATTCCCATACTAATCGCTTTCTATTACCGCTCTTCCTTTATTGATCTTTTCCATTTTCTTCTGCCAGACATTGCATTCCTAGCTCGTGTTATATACTACTTATATCAATATAAGTAGCACTCACCACAATACGACTACAAATGTTGATATATTTCAACAACATGGTCAATTTGAATTAATTTGTATTATGTTAGATGGTTTTTTATGTTGATGTTTGTGTTTCTTATCATATGTGAAACCAACCTCTAGTTGAGTCAGAAGATAGAGAATGAATAAGAAATTATGTTGGCTAAGTAATACAAACTGTATATAAAACACATTTCTATATTGATATATGTACCAACAATCACTTATCATTCAAACTTGACCCATCATGTGTTCATTAGCAGATGATGTAACTTTATTGTTTAAACCATTCAACTAACCGTTACATGTAAAGATTACGTCTGGTTAGGTATATATCTACACATTTTTAATTATTAAACTGAATGAGATATAATTCAATTGTTTACATATTGTTTCAGGTTTCTGGTGATGTGTATACCTTAGTATTTCCATGGTGATAATACCGCTTGCATAATAAAGTATCAGATTTAACAACATACTCACTGTTTAAATAGTAGGATGATACAGACATATATTTTTAATGACAAAAAGGGTGTAATAAATTTCAATATTTTACAGAATTTTAATCAGTTTATGGATTTTAATAATCCTCTCCCCCCTGCATCATACATTAACTAAATAGCCTTACTTCAGTTTAAACATAGATGGTGGCTAGCTGTGGTATTCAGGATACACCTGCATATCAGAGATGATTTTTCCTCCAGGACTGAAACCTAATGCCGTTCACCTACAAACACTTACGTCTTATCCACTTAGCTATAATTAATATATATTAGTCTTAATTCATCTTAACCAATAATACTAATACAATCTCGATTAGTTCTATTCAATAAGCCTTTTATCAAACTGGACAGAAATGAAGCGAAATATAGATAGAAGCGAATGGTACTGAGTTCGAGTCCTAGAGTGAACATCAACTCCCAGATGCAGGTATATCCAGCTGACGAGTCCCGAACGTGCGTCCTGTATTCCACTGCTAGACACTATCCATCTTTGCTTATTGTATTTTAGTGCTTATTTCACAGTTATGTTTAAGTCATCTAAATTATGAGAACGTTTATATTGGGAATTAATCACGATATTAATTAGTTGGGAAGTTTTATTTATTTTTCTCCCATATTTCGTTTTCTTTTTCTCCCTAAAATTTATCATGATAGATATAAATATAAATTGTGATGTCGTGTTCATAAATAATTTATATTATCAGAAAAAAAGGGGGGGTTGTGGAGATTATAGTAATTTAATAGTTGAATTCATGTGTCTCTTTTTGATTATAATCATCATGTGTTCACTAGTGACTGATTTCAAGAGATATTTCCTGAAGCTGTAACCAGTAGAGTTTAACCGTGTCTGTTGTGAAATAGTAACTCATTGAAGATAATGATGGTTTAGTCTCATGGATTAGTTGGAGTTAGACATTAACACAGTTAGATACCAATTTGCAAATAAGACTGAGGGTCGTAGGTTCGAATCCCGAGAGCGGGATCTTAGATGTAAACTGTTGAGGATTACATATCTTTTTATTCAAAGTAATTATCGTGTAAACATAATTCATTAGCTAAATGAAAAGAAAAAGAAAAAGAAAACAAAACAAACTAACTTAGAAATGTAGATGTCACGGAAGAATTCATTCTTGTTTTGTATATTATAATCCAATGGAATATAGACTCAGTTCTTTCATGGAATTTCTTTTAAGTTTAAAAAAATGGTTTATCTAAACCATGTGAATTTTTCTTTACTGATATTTTATAGATTTTTTTTGGTTTTTGCTGTTGTTGTTGTTGTGTTGTTTGTTTTAAAGTAACTGGGTGAATGAACACCAGGTATATTCTTTTCATTAGAATATATACTATTATAAGAATTTTGTAATATCATAAACATAACCATTACTGGCTGATTACTTAAATAACATTATTATTATCAGATGGGTTTTGTGAATGGTTAAGATCATGGTCTAGTGGCTAAGTGCTCACGCATGAAACCAGTAGGTCCTGGGTTCGAATCTCGCAGGGGGCGAGGTCCGTGGATGCGCACTGCTGAAGAGTCCGACAACAGAACGAAACGACTGTAGAGTGCTTCCAGGTTTTCCATGGTGGTCTAGCTTCAAATGACTCATGATCTTAACCATTGAAACATTATTATTGTTGTTAAAAGTTTGTGACTTATGAAATTAATTAAGTCATGTGTACGAGAGAAGTTTAACTTTTGTTAATATTACGAATCAATCTAATTTAAATATTCATTAAAAACTAAGAAGCATTGGATGGCTACTTTTTTTTGTCTTAGTATGTGATCTTTCAAAAGTATGAATCTACTACTCTGCCACAGGAAGTTGAATTCTAAGATTTAGATCCCGTAATTGTCAGTCAATCAGTCAGTCAGATATAGAATAAGATCAGGCACACTTATATGCATCGGTTCAAGTTGCCATACCTCATTACCACAACAACATCAACACCGAATTCATAGAAGTAGTTAATTCAATGTTGGTAATATATAAAAGAAAGATTGCATATAACAATATGGTGCAGGAAGAAAAAATTAGTTCGTAGAAAGAAAGATATGGAGCGATTTTGGTTTGGCCGCCCCTAACTTTCTTCCAACCGTCTCCAACACTAATCAGCATTGAGCGTCGTGGTAACCAGTGTTCAGGCATACGTAACACGTGATCCAACCATCTCAGTCGATGAAGATTCACAACCTCATCAACTGATTTACCATCATTCCCTAATACTCTACGTCTAACCTCACTATTACTTACCCGGTGATCCCAGCAGATTCTAGTATTATTTCTAAGACATCTGTGGTCAAATACTAGTAGTACGTCTCACGTGAGAATGGTTGACCTTCAGATCACTGGTCTAATAATGTAAAAGTATAACTTCATTCAGTGTACGATATTGTATATGGGTCTTGAATGTGGACTGTTGAGGAATCCCATATAAGGATTTTCAAAATGTCAGTTAATCTTCTCCGACTTTATTATTCTTTCGTTCCCACACTAGTCATTCATTGTTCTCATTCTCTTTGATTTTCTTGACCTTCTGTGGCCAGACATTTCACTTTTGGTTGATGATACATACTACTTACATATCTATCGACGTCAGTAGCACATACCACAATCTCAACCGGTTATGAAAGTCACATTTTATTATAATCATTTATTACAATCTACGAATCACAAAACCGGCCTTATTTGCCAAATTTAATTCAATTACCAAGGAAAAAGATATTATAGTTGTCTTAACGATATAATGTATGAAATCTATTGATATTAAGTACCTAATCAAACAGAAATAAGCTAATCGGAGGTTGGGCAATAAACCTACTACCTGTGTATTTTCACTATAAAACCACAACATCCAGATGTGTTTCTTTACTTGTAATGATGTTTACAATAAGTTTTTAAATTCACTTGGTATTGTTTGCTTAAATCTTCCAGTTGATGTTTAGGAGTGTATTTAGTCAGTTTCTTATTGGCATATCTGCACACTGTGTGGATTGCCTCAATATTACCTTAATTCATAAGCACTATAAGCAAAGATGGATGATGGCAAGCACTGGAATCCAGGAAGCTCGCTTCTTTCTATTTTGGACTCGTCAGCTGGATGTACTTGTATCCCAGAACTGATGTTCACTCCGAGACTCAAACCCAATACCATTCACTTCAAACACCATCACGTTACCTATTGCACAAGCAATTGGTTATCAGGACTCAATAGATAAATGGATAACGTGATGGTATTTGAAACATACGGTGCTGAGTTCAAGTCACGATGTAAAAATAAACCATGAGATGCAGGTACATCCAGTTGACGAATCCCATATAGGACATAACACTCGTCCTGGATTCCATTGTTGGCCAATTAACCCATCTTTGCTTATCATACATTATGGTTCTCAACTATTTAAACTAACATTTTTTTAATAGTTAATAACAGAATTCCTGAAAAATGTCCTGTTTTTATTTTAGATAACAGTTGTCGTAACAGCTATTGTTTTTTCTGTTACCATAATTAAAAATCGTGTGCGTGAGTGTGTGTGTGTGTGCTTATTCACTAATGGTGTATATTTATCTAAAGTTTTTCTTTTTTCTCTTTTCTCTTTTTCTTTTCCTTTTTTTTGTATAAAAATAAATTAAAACGAATATTGTGTATCATGAGAAAAGCTTTTAAATGTGTGTGTGTGCGTGTGTGTAGTTTTTTGACCTAAAAATGGATTATTCTTAAACGGTAAAAGTTTGTAACCCTTTTATTTTTCCTTTTTTTCGGGAAAAAAAACGTGATATCCTCTTAATATAGTTTGGTTGCTTTTTCAAGCGTGAAAAGAGGATAAGAGTCATATGTTATTTATTTAGAAATGTTTAAATACATACACAATGGTAGAAGAAGGTGCTATATAAATCGTTTGATTTATGTGAGAGCTGGTAAAATGCCTGGGTGCCAAAACTGAAGTAGGTGATTTTCTGAGGGGTGGACACCTCGAATCTTTGATCGGAAAGTTTATTCTACAAGGTGATGGAGGAACGTCATGAGATGCAGTCTCATGGTAGCTGATGACCAATAATTGGTTCATATGCCATTTGTTTACTTAGGATACTGGAGCCCATGTACACCATTGGTTTGGAATCAGGATTTTCTAACTTCCCTAGGTGAATCCTTCATATCCATATCCACCAACCCGGTTAAAGCATCCTCTCAATTTCGTAAACAACAGTGATGCCGCGAGAAGACAGTGAGTAAGAATTTTCTAATAGTGATTGTATGTACGTGACCATTTCAGAGCATTTGGAGAGGGAGAGTTGACTCTCCCCACTCTTGGCCGTACCAGAGCATTTGGGGGCCATTATTATTTAAAAACATAAACATTGATACAAGTAGGCACCAAATAAATGTACTTGCCCATAAAATGCATTTATATGTGTTTTGTGACTAAAATATGTATTTTAATGGTGGCGATGACAAAAGTATATTTAACATGAATTTCTATGTACTTATATAGATGATAAGTGTATTCATTTAGTCAATTGACAAAATGATTGATAATTTTATAAAATGTATATCAACACTGTTATGAGATGAAGCCACCTGTCAGCTAGGTGTATATTGAGATCTCGGCGAAAATGATACTACTCAAAGGATTCGAACCTTTATGAAATAGTAATACAGTCAAATATATTAACACTGATTACATTTTGGTGGAGTTTCTTTCCCTCAGCCGTATGGTCTAGTCGTGAAGCTTCCATTTTTATTTTGAACAACATCATCAGTACAAACTTCAGGTAGAAGTGAAATACTCATATTCCTCTAACTATGACTAACAGCTTGTCTGGTCGATCTCGATCTTGATTCATTATTGTCGACTTTTAAAGTATCATTGTCTACATCAACGATGGACTTTGATGTAACAGTTTTATTCACCTCATTGAAATCAAACTTAGCAAATGAAACCCTATCTCTGTCCCTCAACAATGATACAAATCTTCCAAAGTACACGAAGCTCCAACATCAGTCTACTAGAACTCATCGACCTATGCTTAACATGATATTTCTTTTAATTGAACAATAAAGTCTACGAATAGACAAAGGGAACACCAATAGGATTACCAATATTATGACTTATTCTAGAAACAATTATGAGGAGACTGAAAGCCTCGACTTTTCCAGTGATCAGGTTGAACACGAGGATGTGTTAAGTGAAGGATACATTCGTCATCATCAAAAAAGACGATACAGAAAACACCTATAATTTGATTAACAATATCTTTTATGAAATCAAAATCACAATAAAAAAGGAGTCGAACAACAAACCATCACTCCAAGGTGTTTTGATCACTAGAGACTTAGGTAAATCGAAAGGCAACCAATATAGATCAAGTTCTTGAATACAGAAGCAACAACTCAAGAATTCACAAAATCAATTACAAACAAACACATTTATAGTGAGTAAAAAAGAAGAACGACTGTCCACACAGCTTCATCAGAGAAATATCGATCTAACTCATCAGCAAAAATTAAAACAAAAATAGGCAAGCTGACAAATGGATCATCCTGTCAGATCAAAAATCATAACAGAAATATTCAAGCCGTTTTGAATAGGTGTAAGACATAAACCACTAAAATCACTTCATTCTATCTTATACAAACCAAAAGAACAGAATGGCAAAGAAAGAAAAAACTGGACATCCTCTATAAAACAAAATATTCTATCTATGAAAAACACTACATCGGAAAACGTGGATGCTGTCTTTATTTTTGCCTGAATGAATATCAATTAGTCATCAAACACCATGATATATCTTCGCTTATGTCAATGCATATGAACAAATATTGATATATGTATAACTACTTATTTCCTTACATACGCCTGTTACTCCCAATGGAGCATAGGCCGCCGACCAGCATTCTCCAATCCACTCTGTCCTGGTCCTTCTTTTCTAGTTACATCCAATTCTTGTTCATTTTTCTCATGTCTATCTCCATTTCTCGGTGTAATGTGTTCTTTGGTCTTGTTCATTTCCTTTGGCATTGAGGACTCCATGTAAGGGCTTGTCTTGTGACGCAGTTGGGTTCTTTCCTCAATGTGTGTCCTGTCCACTTCCAGCGTTTCTTCCTGATTTTTTCTTTCACTGGAATCTGGTTTGTTCTCTCCCACAGTACGTTGTTGCTAATTGTGTCCGGCCAACGGATCTGAAGTATTTTACACAGACAACTGTTAATAAACAATTGTATCTTCTGGATGATGGCTTACGTAGTTCTCCAGGTTTCTGCCCCATACAGTAGAACTGTCTTGACATTTGTTTTGAAAATCCTGACCTTGGTGTTGGTTGACAGGTGTTTTGAGCTCCAGATGTTCTTCAGTTTTAAATATGCTGCTCTTGCATCGCCTTCACATCTACATCATCAGTGATGCTGCCCAAATATGTAAAGGTTTTTATATTTTCCAAAGCTTTTCGGTTAAATGTGATTAGATTATTGTATGCTGTGTTGTATCGGAGAATATTGCTTTTCCCTTTGTGTATATTGAGACCTATTGCTGCTGAGGCTGCTGCTACATTGGTCGTTTTCTCCTACATTTGTTGTTGCAATTGCGATAGGAGGGGCAGATCATCTGCGAAATCATGCATAAGTAGAAAAATGTTAAAATCTTAGATAATGGGAATTATTCAAAACATTAGGGATTTTGTTTTTAGAAGCTTGACCCTAAAATCAATCAATAATCAATAAACATATCCAAGCAATGAAAAATAACATGCATAAATATCGGATCAAATAATCTGATAAAAAGTAAGATACAAACAAAATAAAAAAAAAGTGTTTTGAATTACGTTGCAATCCCCCCCCCTTGAATAATAAAACTGTTACTTTAATATGAATTAGAAACAATTCATGTCACTTATTAAATATACTACTTAAATTGAGAATAATCTAACTCTTTAATTAAGTCTATTTAACAGTTACATAAAGAACATTCTTTACAATGTTAAATTTAGCTTTAATCTTTACTAAATTATCTTAAATAAAGATAAAACATTTATGCATTGTTTCCTGTTTTCAATGATTGATTAGATAAAGACATACACAATCATACACAATCTTGTAACTCCAAAAGTAATAAGATTGAAACAGCTGATTAAAATCTTGTGGTTTTTTCAGTGATTTTCCAATTGATAACGATTGAATTAACTAAACTATATACACTGCTGAAGAGTCACACAATAGGACGAAACGGTCGTTCCGTACTTCCAGGTTTTCTATAATAGTTTAGCTTTAATTGATTCATAAATTCAGCTATTACATTATATAGGAGTTGATATGAACTGAAAAAAAGCTCCTCAAAGTTACAACACACTAGATACTTAACCATATTAAACATTCTCTGGTTTTCTAGAATTTATTCAAACAATGGATATAAGCGTTGCGTAAGACAATGGATTGATTGAACTTAGATATTGACACCTTTGGATGGATGTTTCAGTAGTCTACACGTTAAGCATTCGTGCACGAAATCAAAGGTTCTAGCTTGAAATCCTACATGTAGGATCATGGATACACACTGTTGAAGTTTTCTATACTAAGACAAAATGATCGTCCATTATTTACAGGTTTTTAGTTATGGTCTAACTTTGACTGAATTGTGAATATTTACTTTGTTGAATTATGTATATCTTTGCATGTCATCAATTTAAACCATTTTGGAAACAGATTGTCCAAATGTTTTTGTAAATCTTACTTAGAAACAATGACGTTTTATTGATTCGATATCCAATATGATTAAATTGAATCCAGTACATTTTATTGACTACTATTTATAATACTGATTTTTTCCTTCCAGAAATTTGTCCATAGTTTTTCTGGTTAGGCTATAATTTATGGACAACATTTAAGTGACATCGAAATCACTTTGAGAGGATCTACTCACTTACTTACTTACTCACTAGAGCTAAATGAGGGTTATAAAACAGTTTGAAGAATAAGTTTTATGATTTATAGTTGATGGTTAAGATTAGAAATTAGATTTATAATTTCTTTATCACGAACTGACATCAGCTAAAATGGCAAATGTGTGAGTGAATTTCGCGCCAAAATCTAAGACCCGTTATCTTAAATCTGATTGGTTTTTTCAAAAATTATAGTCTTGCCATTTTCTCTATAAGTATATCGATTATTTATGTAATTTATACTCTTAATGTATGAAATACTAATAATAAACACAATGAAAAGCATGAAGAATAATCTTAGAGAATACTCAACATAAATGTAAAGCAGCAGTTCGTTCCGTCTTATTTTACTGGCAGTGAAACATGGCTGGTAAGAGTAGAGGATATTCGTAGGTTACTAGTATTTGATCATAGGTGTCTTCGAAACATTGCTCGTATATCCTGGGACCATCGAGTAAGTAACGCCGTTGTTTGGAAACGGGTACTAGACAAGCATGGCAAATCGATTGATGAAGCGGTGAAACTTCATCAGTTGAGATGGCTGGGACACGTGGTACGCATGCCCAACCACCGACTGCCCCGACGTACGATGTTTTATGGTGTAGAAGTAGGTTGGATGAAAGCTAGGGGTGGCCAGAACAAAACGTAGCACAAGTCCATGAAGTCACTGACAAGTGGACTGAGTCTTGTTGGTAGGTGTAGACTACCTGGTTGGGATGCGCGAGATGATAGCAACCGATGGTTAGCGACCTTGAATGACATGACTTAAAATAGTTTGCAATGGCGCAGGTGCATTCACTCTTTGTGTTCTCCCGAATTAGAATCTTCTGGATTCTTCATGTCCCTTTTTTCCGCTTTGAAAATTTATTTCACTGGATTATACTCCTTGAATAGCATCTTCAAACCCTGGTGCTTCTGATTACTGCTTATACTTTCACTACCTCTATCACTACGGGATTTGAATCGACAATTGCATCTCTGTGCTAATGTGGTACGGGCAACTCGAACTAATGTACGTACGTACGAAGTTCTACGTTGTTACTAACTGACAGACTAACTGAGACAGATGGATTACATCAATATTGTTCACCAAAACTATTGGTAGAAGATGGTATGTCAGTGGAATATGTGGAAATGTATCTATTATAAAACATTATGGATAATGATAATAGTTAGATTAGATTAGATGTACAAAAACCTCTTTGTTCCATAGTTGAGATCATGAGTTAATTAATGCTAAACGAAACGGTCATTCAATGCTTTCAGGTTTTCTATAGTGGTCTAGCTTTAATTGACTCATGATCTCAACCATTGAAATATTTTTAACCTAATCATAGTAACCAAACAATTTGAATAGGAAGAATACAGTACTGATCTGGAGTTCAGTAGTTCACACTGTTAATTTAAGTTAATTTATGACATAATAAAACTTTCATTCTTTATCATTGATAGGTGTCTATCTCACTATCAAACTGATTTGTTCCACCAGTTACATTTCATTGAACTACAATAACATATTAAATTTATGAAAGTCATAAATAACAAACAAAATAGTGAAATCTTTCTGAATAGTTACAAAATTTCTTCTCAGTGAAACACATAAAAATTTATTGGGACTAGTACAAGAAAGAAAAAGGTAACATTTATTTTAACTATTTAAATTGTATTACTATCAAAAAGGGTATCTTGTGGATATTATTAGTAATGTTTAATAGTTGAGATCACGAGCCAACTGAAGCTAGACTATCATGGGAAACCTGGAAGCACTGTTTGACAACCGTTTCGTCCGATTGTAGAACTCTTCAGCGGTGCGCATCCACGATCTCGCCCTGCGATATTCGAACTCAAGATCTATCAAACTCGCAAGTTACAGCTTAACCTCTACACAACTCAGCCGGCATCCAACGGTGTTAATGCCTAACTTAAACTAATCCACGAAATCGCACTACCGTCCACCGTTGTGTTCAGTGAATTACTATCTTACTAATACTATCTCGTGTTCATGCTTCCATATTTTCCATGGTGGTGTAGCTTCAATTGACTCATGAATTCAACTGAAAACGTACTAAAATCTGTACAAAACCCCCTTCTGATAACTTTATTTTCGTTAAAAAAAGTTAGTAGTTATACAAACTCAGTTAAATTAGAAAACCACAAAGTGTCGTTCAAAGAGATAGGTATCACAATACAGATATATCCAGTTGATTAGTTGTAAATACGACAAAACTAACGTTTGAGGTCCTATTAATGGCCAAAATCTAACTTCACTAAACCATAAACTGGCATATTAGATGCTCAAAATCAAATGTTTAACAAAATCAGTTTTCTACATGAAGAAACGGTTGTCCAAACATCATTTTCAGTTTTGTACTTTATGCTCAGTATAAATGCCTTCATTATATAATGAACTTATACAGTTAATTTGTATCACTTAATGTGTAATAGAAAGTGACATTTATTATCTACATTCTTCTTAGAAGACAATCGTAAGCTACTGATATTTGACTAAAGATGGCTTAGAAATAATGCCAGGATCAGCTGAGATCACCGGGAAAGTAATGATGAGGTTAGACGTAGGGTATTAGGGAATGATGGTAAATCAGTCAATGAGGTTGTGATTCTTCATCGACTGAGATGGTTGGATCACGTGTTACTTATGCCTGAACACTGATTACCACGACGCAAAATGCTGATTAGTGTTGGAGACGGTTGGAAGAAAGTTAGGGAAGGCCAAACGAGCCAAAACGTGGCATCAGTGCTTGAAGTTACTAACTTCTGATCTGAGCTATGTCAGTCAATGCAGACTACTTGATTGGAGTACGTCTGACTCTTGTAACCAATGGTTGTAGACTATGTGTGACATGTTTGAGAATCGATCAGAATGGCGTCGGTGTATACACTCTCTATCTTCCCTTATACTATGAGATTAAAATCACTTCTTTTATGTGTTGCCACCTTTGAATGAACTACTTCTATGAATTTGGTGTTGATCTTGTTGTTGTAATGAGATGTGGCAATATGTACCGATGTATATATGTGCCTGGTCCTAAGTTGTAGCTGAATGACTGATATATTTTTTTAAAATGTTATCTAATTGAATCAAATATTTGGACGGATTATTGATTTTATAGTTTTATATCAAGAACCGTTGGAAACTCGAAAACTTTTGATGATCGTTTTGTTCGATTAGTAAACTGGTGAATAATGCAAAAAGGATTTTGAGATTTTGAAATTCGATGTCTGTTAGGGTTGTGAATGTGTGTTCTGTTGAAAAGTTTCATACAATAATAATATATCTGTCCAATGCTTTTTGATTACCAATATTTAGATAAATAAATCTAGTTGTGCTTGCAGGTTTTCAATAGTGGTCTAACATCAATTGGTTCATGATTTCAATCGAAAGCTTAATTTTCACAACCACTAAACTGATAAAAAAACAATTATGTTAGATTGTAATTGATTATTAACAAAGAATAGAGAATATTGAAGAACTGTCATATTTTGATAAGAGAATTCTCAGAAGTCTGTACACACAGACTCAATCAGGAATCATAATCAAAAGTTTTAAAGCTTATCATCATGACCACGTTTCCTTTAAAACATCGTGTAAGAATTCAATGTTTCTGCTTAAGCTAGTGTTCAGCTACTAGCTTCTTTATTGAAATCATGAACCATTCCTAAGTTAGACCACTACTGCTACTGAGGAGTTCTCAATAATAGGATAAAATGGTCATCTAGTGCTTCTAGGTTCTGAATAGTGGTTTAACGTCAGTCGGTTCATGATTTCAATAAAATTCAAAAATGTCCACAACCTATAATAATAATAATATGTCCCCTTTCATTTAAACACTTCACTGGTAACTCTTGTGACTATATCACTAAGTGATGCCTTAATGTGTAGATCAATTTAAATATTTATCATATTGTGTTCAATTTGAATCAATCAGTATTATCTACTTATCAATTAATTGATTTTGTATAAATACTACAATATTTACAATTGATTAATCACTAGGTGGTTTCCCATGGTGGTCTATCTTCAATTAATTGATGATCTCAATTATTAAAATAATTTAATATGCTGTTCAAACATTCATAACTAAGATTTTAGTTGTCTTAAAGAAACATTTACTTTTTTTTATAGATGAGATTAAGTTTACTTGAATTGATATTGACTTGACTATTTGGAAATATCACTGATTGAAATCATGAATTGATTGAAGCTAGATCACCGTGGAAAACCTGGGAGCACTGGACGACCGTTTCATCCTAGTATGGGACTCCTTAGCAGTGCGCATCCACGATCCCGCACCCAGCGGGAAAATTGTTAAAATCTTAGATAGTGGAATCATTCAAAACATTAGGAACTTGTCAGAATAATAAAGATTTCATGCAATTGGTTCCCTTTATGAATTTAAATAGAGCAAGAACAAACATTGATGCAGAATAGTATGAATTCATATTTTGGTTTGTAAGCAGCTGACGAGAAACCTCGAAATAATATGAATTCATACTATTCTGCATCAATGTTTGTTCTTGCTCTATTTATAATAAAGATTATTTTTATATACCTACGTCTACAATATAAGAAAAATTGTCTAAACAGCTTTCAACATTCAACGATAATGCATCTCCACTGGACACTTATCCAAGAGAATATCACCATCCTAATCCCACACATCATAACTATCACCAATATCAAAATAACCAATTGATAGTGGAACACATTTCACGGAATGTCACTGATACTTCACCGAGTACACGTAGTTGTTCGTTTAATATGCGTTTTCCCTTATACGATCATCATGATAATCAGTCAGCTAAACGAAACTCCTCTTTATGTACTGTTAAAGATAATTATGCCCCCATTTTTACACCACCGAATAATTCTACGCTCTCTGAAAGTAGTAATATTAAAAGCGCGCGAACGCCCAACCATTAGACCACTGAACCTGTCGGGATTCAACAGTGTTAATGTCTAACCTCAACCAATCCATGAAATTGCGCGACCATCATCCATTTTACTGAGGTAGATTCCTGTCTCTACCTGACACGGATTAGCTCTACTGGTCTTGGCTTCTCACTAGAATCCCGAGAATTCCCTAACGAAACTAGTCACTAGTGAAATGTGGAACATTGTGTCTTGTGATTCCTTCATTCAAAAATGATGATTGATAGTGTTGATCATCAGTACTTCTCGTCAAACTATAAATTTGAAACAGCATGTCTAATGAATAAATAGATAACTTATTTCCATTGCAAACTGTGAAATGAATCCAAACGAGCAAAATTGTCTTTAAAATAGTATAAAACTTAATAAACCAGAAGTATTACATGGGTTAAATTATCCTTGTCTAGAATTTAAATGGAGTAGTATTTATATCAATTCTACAACTTAAAAGTTCGTCACTGAAAAGCACTTTCCTAATTGTTTAGTCGTACATTTGTAGTAATCAAAAACTAGATTACATTCCGTTGGTTTTAGACTAATTCAAAGACTTAATCTTAATATCACATTGAAACTAACTGACGAATGCTTGGATATATTCCATAGAACTTTCTGTCTATAAATGGTTTTATATATTTTATATATTTGTGGTCTAGGTTGGTTAAGCACCTGGCACAAGACTGATAGGTCCTGGGTTCGGATCTCGCGAGGCGGGATCATGGATTCACACTGTTGAGGAGCCCTATACTGGGACGAAACAGCCGTCCAGTGCTTTCAGGTTTTCAACGGTGTTCTAACTTCAATTGGTTCATTATTTCAATCAAAAACTTAATGATCTTCACAAACCTATATTGATAATTAGTGTTTGAGGTATTTTGTTGTTACTTTTATTGATTGGCCTTTTTTGATTTAGATACACCCTGTGTTGATTGACTCAGTGTAGTGGTTACGTCACTAGTTATTTAGAATAGATGAATTGTAATTAACAGTGGAATCAAGGACGTACATTCCGTTCTATCTATGGAGTGGTACCTATATAATAATGTCGATTACATGAAAATCATATCCACTGAACAAGTTATTAGTTATTGGTAATCAATAACTCAATGGATAATGCAAATGGCATTTGAATTCGATTCTTGTCATGAATATCAACACTGAAATGAAGATATATCTAGTTAACAAATAAATAATTAAAAAATCAGACAAAACCTACGTCTTAAATTTGTCTATTAATAACAATCCATCTATTCTAAGTAATTTCTTTCGATTTATTGTTAAGTTGAAATTCATTCAATTATTTTCAATGAAAGAAAAAAATCTGATTAGTGAACAAAATGACTTTCACTTCTCCCTCCCTCCCTCCCTCCCTCCCTCTCTCTCCTTCATTCGCTCTCTCTCACACACACATACAATACTTAATGCTCCACCCCGTTTACTAATTGTACAGTTCACATGAATAGTTTTCTCTTCAAAATATTTTTGTTACGTAACTTGTATCACTAACATAACAATAAATGTAATGAGAGAGAGAGAGAGAAAAGCAACTAAATGAACATTAATATTGTATAATGAGAAAAAGAAAGTAAATGAAACATTTAACATCATCGTTTCAGTGGGTTTTTTCCCTTCTTTCAAACAAGATAACGATACTTTTCCTGTTCCTTTCTAAGTTTAGTAATAACAACGGAATAGCTTAATATTTCTTTTTCTTTTTCTTTATGGAGATATAGAATGTAATGCAATTTAGTGCATTCAACTTCATCATGAAAATGAATAGTTAATGATGAGTTCTAGTGAGAAACAGTGACCAGTGGAGTTCAATGGTGTCTATTGTGAGATTAGTAACTCACCGAAGATAATGTTGGATATGTTGTTCAATTTCGTGGATTAATTGAAGTTAGACATTAAAACCGTTAAAATCCAGGGCAGTGGTCTAGTGGTTAAGCGTTCGCATGCGAGACTGATAGGTTTTGGGTTCGAATATTTCTGGGAGGGATTGTAGATGCGCACTTCTGAGGAGTCCCACATTGGTGATCTGGCTTCAATTGACTCATGACCTCAACTATTATAAATTACTATAATATCCACAAAACCTCTTCTGATAGTAATTTTTTTGTTTTGAAAATTACACTTATGCAATTGTGAATGTATAAATGAATCACCTTGACTGGAATGACATGACATTGACTTGTTCACATATATATGTCTTTTTATTGATCGCAACAAGTACTCTTGCTTTGTTCCTTTGTACTATTTAAACTTGGGTTAATTTAACTTGTCTATTTATTCTCTGAAGAAGTTGTTTATACCGAGTCACGAAACATGAGAAAATCTAATTTTTCTACTCATTGGAATATATACAAATATGTCATTTTATGTTATTTATAACAATCTACCCAATGCTCAATTTGAATTACCATCATTTGGAAACCTGGAAATACTAGGTAGCCATCTCATCATAGTATGGGACTATTCAACAATCGAAAACACAGTCCTCCATCCTGAAATCAAAGTTAAGATCTTTGGTCTCATGAAAGAATAATTGACTTTTTTTGATGTAGAATTTTAATTTTAACCATTTTAAATTACATATTTATGGTGGTAACTAAGATCATTTTGTGGTTCAGACTGTGAAAATTCTATAGTCGACGCAGATCCCTGTATAAATATATACATCAATTCAAAGAATATGTTGGTTTTCTTCTGATGGGTTATAAACTAAATCATTTGACTGTTGTGACGAATAAGCTCTTCGTCTAGACAACAAATGCCTAAATCATTACTGAATCGATTACATATGACAAAACTATCTACTCAGTAAATAAATAATTAACCAATGTTGTATGTTGGCAAATGAATAGCTGTGTTATTTATGTCAATCCATAAGTATACACAAGTAAAGATTCAAAAATAACAAGCAAATAATGAATATTCATTTTTGTTATTCATAAATCAGTTGATGAGGTTGTGATTCTTCATCGACTGAGATGATTGGATCACGTGTTAGGTACACCTGAACAATGATTACCACGACGCTCAATGCTGATTAGTGTTGGAGACGGTTGAATGAAAGTTAGGGGCGGCCAAACCAGCCAAAACGTGGCATCAGTGTTTGAAGTTCCTAACTTCTGATCTGAGTCATGTCAGTTAATGCAGACTACTTGATTGGAGTACATCTGACTCTTGTAACCAATGGTTGTATACTGTGTGTAACATGTTTGAGAATCGATCAGAATGGTGTTGGTGTATACACTCTCTGTCTTCCTTTAAACTATGAGAATAAAACCGCTTCATATCTTTCATTCTACGAACTAATTCTTTCTGCTTGCACCATATCCTTATATGCGATCTTTCTTTTATATATTACCAACATTGAATTAACTACTTCTTTGAATTTGGTGGATGGTGAGTGCTGGTGGGTGGCCTATGCTCCTCCACGAGAAGTAACAGGAGTAAGTAGTAGTAGTATGAATTCGGTATTGGTCTTGTTGTGCTAATGAGGTATAGCAACGTGGACCGATGTATATGCGTACCGTGTCGTACGTACTGATTGACTGACTGACTGACTGACTTAAATGATTTTCACATTAGATGATATTTGATGCTAAAATGGTTATATTAATTTCATTTCTCATTTATTTTTTAGTAATATCATTATTATCTGACGAAAAAAAACTAATGGATTCTAATGAAGAGGAATATGGTACGACGTTTTTAAAATCCGATACAAACAAACCAAATGAAAATACAGATTATGAAATGAAAACAACTAATCAGGACAAAAAGAGGGAAACAAATAGAAGAAATAAATTATCTAAGGTAAATTGTTAACAATCATAATTATGTATTTTTAAAACAATTTCTTGGTTTTACACGAAATAAATAGTTCTTTTTAAATAAACATCGGTTCCTTATTCAGTGATCTAGAGGTCAAGTGTTTACGTGAGAGCCCCAGGATTCGATCTGCGGTTGCCGGTTATTGTATACACACTCCTAAGGAGTCCCATATTGGGAAAAAAACGTTTGTTCAATGCTTTCAGCTCCTCACTGGTTATTGAACCTAAATCAATTCATGTGTTTGATAGATGCATACAATTGGTTTGTATTAGTTGTTTAACATCAATTGTACAACCATTGAATCCAGGAGATGTTGAGCTTCTGTTGTCGTATATATTACGGACCGTACTGGTGACTGAGTCTACAAGGGTCAATAAATCAGGGCAACAAAATTCTTTCAAAACTAATGAACTATGATCAGTCATGTACATAAGCATTTTATCATAAGCTAAGAAATTCCTATCTGAAATTTTTAAGTTTATATGACTTATTAAAATCATTGAAGAATCACTATTTTTTAGCTTAAGACTCTTGATCTTTCACACTCACAGTTTTGTTGTTGAGTCGTTTTTATCATCAGAAAGGGGTTTTCTGAAGATCGTAGTAATTTAATAATTGAATCTAGACTATCATGGAATGCCTTGAAGCAATGGATGGCTATTTCATCCTATTATAGGACTCCTCAACAGTGCGCATCCATCAAATGAATGTTATTATAGCTAAAGACTAAAAATTCCAAATCTAGTTTTAACAAAACATCTTAATACTCATAATTGTGTTCTTTATTTCATTTTCCACCATTAAGATAAAAGTATTATTATTCTTGGTACAATATGGAATTCTCAACATAAATTATTTCAACAACTTTCCTTTTATCTTCTTTCGTGATCGATCCTTATGATAAATATTGAGTGGCTGTCAATTAGATGTTAGCAGTTCAGGTATCGACATTTAAATAATGTACATTCTTTTCGATGCATATTGCCAACAACCACGATATCTCTGATTGAGCTCTATTGTAACTTGTACAATGAATTGTCGTAAACTTTTCACAAACACATCTGAATAGATTATGAGACTATTAGACTAATAGTGATGCGTTAAGACAAATAAACAAGAAAATCGATAACTTTTTGAAATATCTAGATGGTAGGAACAGGTAACCCAGATAATCAAACAGGCCGCTTTATGATGATCTTCATTTTATTTTCCGCCATTATGTTAAAATTATGTTAACTAATATATTTCATTGAAACTAAACAAAATCTTATTTTGTTTTAATAATCAAAGATTCCATCTATTTCCACCTGCCCCCCCCCACTCCTTCACCGTCCACATAAATATTGTTGATTGTCTTCCGACATCAAAATTGAATACACGCTTATAAGGTGTATCACTTTTCTATGTTATTAATTTAGTCAGTAAAGTACATTGAAAAGAATGTAATTTAAACTATATTAGCTGAGTTAATCTCATTAATCAAAAGAAGAAAAAAAAAGAGAAATGGTCTCTGTAAAATTTAATTGTTTCCTGATTTTAGTTTATTATCAAGGATGTGAAATAACTACTTATAATATTTAAGTAGTTCACCTAATATTGATCTTAGAATATCATCGAAAACCTGGAAGCACTAGAAGGCAGTTTCGTTGTATTATAGGACTCCTCAGTAGTGCGTATCTACGATCCTGCTTCGCGAGACTCGAACCTAGAACTTATCAGTCTCGTGAGCAAAGGCTTAACCTTTAAACCACTGAGTTGGCATCCAACGGTGTTGATGTCTAACCTTAACCAATTCAGCGAGACTGCGAGACTGAAGGCTCTGGGTTCGAATCCCGCGAGCGATGTCATGGATGCTCACTGCTGAGGAGTCTTACAATAAATTAAACGGCCGTCCAGTGCTTCTAGGTTTTTGTCGATGATCTAACACCAATCAATTCATGATCTTTATAATCTTCACAATCCTGTACTGGAGATTTAATACCTGTTCTTAATCTATCTTCATTGATAAAATGTAGAAATGTGAAATTTTAATTCCAATGATTTTGTATTACATAATGTATATAGAAAAAACAATTGCCAGAATTGATTTGTATTATGTTATGTAACCATTTTAATTAGTTTCAGAAAATGAATTGTAACTATTTTTGTAATATGAGTGATAGTTGAATTAAGTATTAATTGTTCAATCTATTAGAGGTAATATTGATTAATTTGGACATATAAACATAGGTAGAAGTGGACAACATGATTATATATTTGGGACATAGAATTTGTATAAGGACTAGGATCCCCAAACAGAAGTATGTGGTTTTCATATGGGACCACTCTCAGAGCCTTAGATCTAGAGATATAATCTAGAAGGCAGTAGAGTGACAATAGGAAATGTATTCTCGTAGTAACCAATGACTAAGAATAGGTTCATATGCTAATTTTTTCTTCAGTATCCTCAACCCTACGTGTACGACTTGTTCAGAATCAAATTTTTCCAACTCACCTAAGTAGATCTTTTGTATACACCAACATAGATTCAGGTCCAGACATTCGCTTTTCCTCCTCTTAATGTTGTATATATATACAGTGGTTTTGAGTGCTGTTAGAGGTATGAAGTCGGTTATCACTTTCCGGTTTCCTACTCCGTGGAAGGGTTCTTCTGGAGGTACCTGAAAAGGAAATTAGATTAAAAATGGTCTTAGTGACCTAAGAGCGTGACCTCTATGCCCAAGGGATAACTGCTTGGGGTCGGTCACAAAATGATCTTTTTCTGGGTTATTTTCGTTTTAACTACGTACTTGTTGAGACCTTACAGCTGGCGACGAATATCTGTGGGATAAGGTGAGGTGTGTATTGTTAGGGTGCACCTTTTCTAACCACACTCCTCCTTGTGGGAAGATAGCATCGCTGTCATGCTAGTTGTCTGAAGAAAACAGCTTACTGCTGTCACACCTCTGAAGAGTTAGCAGTTTGACCTTGCCCTCAGACATTAGGTTTGCTGCTTTTAGTCTTATCGCTCTTCAACCGACCTGTCTGGAATGGTAGGACCTTAAGAAACGATTGTTCCAGCCAGTATAGCTCGGTTGCTTCATCACGATAGGCAAGCCCGACCAGCACGTCAAGGTCGGAACAACGGTCGGGATATATATATATATATATATATATATATATATATATATATATATATATTACGAGAAAAATAGTCACATTGTTTACTTAAGACTGTAAAGATAAATTTTTGTGGTTGATGAATGAATAAGTTATTATACAAATAAAATATAACCAAACATGTTGATAAACAAATGAACACCTGAATATATTCTCACATAATAAGGGTACTGAAGTTCATTTATTTGTAGGTAATATTCAAATGAAAACCAAAAAAAGGTTGTTTCAAATATTTATAATAATTGTCTGATATCCTTGAAGTATTTCAATGAATGACAATCGTAGATAATCCTTGAATCATTTATAGTTCAAAAAAAGTTAAATATGTCATACTGTATAATACACAGTACGAAAAAAGCAATTCTTGACATGTTCATGATATGATATTGGCATTTAAGTATAATCTTTATTTTGTCTTGGTAATATTATGGTGTGGGTTACTTATATCCATATAAGTAGTATATAACAGTGGTCAGGCATAAAATGTATTTCAGTAGAAGATCGATAAGGAAAGAATGGGAACGGAACAAAATTAGTATGAAAATGCATCAACAATGAAATTTGAGACATTGGATTGATATTTGCAAAAGGAGCAGTCAAGTATGAGACGATGGATTGATAGTTTGCAAATTAACTTTTACTATATGATTCTCAGATTTTAGTGTTAAATACAATCGATTGTCCTCACTAGTGTTCTTGTTCACAACAATATTACTGATATATTGTTATCAGTTTGCGGGTTGTGAAGATTGTTAAGTTTTTGATTGAAATCATGTGTCAATTGAAGTTAGATCAACATGGAGAACCTGGAAACACTGGACGGCCGTTTCGTCGCATCATGATACTCCTCGGCAGCGCTCATCCACGATCCTAACCCCCGCGAGATTCGCACCCAGGACCTATCATTCTCGCACCTAGTACTTAACTAACTAGACCACTTAGCCGGCATCCAGTGGTGTTAATGTCTAACCTCAACCAATCCACTAAATTGCACGACCATTTTCCATTGTACTGAGGTAGACACCTGTTTCTACCCGACACGGATTAGCTCCACTGGTCACAACTTCTCACCAGAGCTACGAGAAGTTTCTCACAAAGCTAGTCATTAGTGAGCACATGGTAATTATCACTTTAGGGGTTGTGGAGATAGTTAAGTTTTTGATTGGGATTATGAGTCAATTGGAGCTACACAACCGTGGATGATATATTATTATTAGTATGGATTGTGAAATGACTATTAATTGTTCAAGACTGGTTTAACTTAATAGAAATAAGAATTCAAGACTGTTAATGAAGATATATTTATAGACAAAACAAAAATTAGACAAATGATTTACAACTAATGAAGTCGTTAATTTTCAGTGTCTATTTTAGTTTTCTACATTTAACTGTTATATCTAGAGCTTGAATGTTTTCTTTGCCACGTATAACTTGATCACTTGAACACTTAAACACTCCATGTCGAAAATTAGAGAACAGAAAACCAGTGAAAAGAAATTTTATTCCAACCAGCCAAATAGTGTACAAAACACTCGGGTATTTATAATTTTTTCGTGAAATCAAAATCATCATTACCATCATCCAATCTACATGCAGTAGTGATTTTTTAAGCATTTGTCCAATTAGAAAGTTGTACATTGAGATTATGAAATGTTCTTGCGAATGATAATTGAATAGAATGTCTTCAGCTCTATCAGAGCTTCTTGAAGCTTACTTGTTTTAACCGGAAGCCGTCCTCATATTATTCGATGAATATAGAGGTCTTTGATAAAGTGACTGACATTTCTAAACATTATGCTTTACTTCAATAAGTCCATTATCAACTAAACTTTAACAAATTTCTATGTATAACATAGTCGCTTATGTTAGTAGTCAGGATTAAAGTAAGAATTACAATCATTTCCACAAAATGTTACAGAAAAATATAAACATACTATCAACTTAAAGACTGATATCAACCTAATGGAATGTAAGAAAATTGTGAATATTGAGGAAGTTTCTAATATCAAGTTTAGATTGTAGAAACATTATCATAATGTAGTGAACGAGAACAAAATGAGGGATAATCAAATGTATTTGAATACAAAACTATTGAACCTCATATTAAAATCTGAGAACTATATAGTAAATACTTCAATTGTCTCAGCCATGACTGTTCCTTCGTTTCCACCCTAATCATTCTCTTTTCTTCGATCTTCTTAACCTTCTATGGCTAGACATTTCACTTTTGATGTATGATACATACTACTTATATCTGTTGATATCAGTAGCACACACTACAATAACTACTTATCATGAAGAAAAACACTAAAGTTACTTTGATAAAAACACATGTTTTTCTTAGTTAAAAATTAAGCAGATTAGTTTTTTATTCAACTTATTCATCCTATTAATGTGACATTTCAAAAAGAAAAGAAACTGGAGACTCTAACAAACATAACATAGAATCAAATTCACTTGGTATTATTTACTTCAATCTTCCGATTGATGATTAAGACTGCGATTGATCATTTTCTTATTGGTATGTGTGCATAATGTGTCAGTTGCCTCGATATATCAGTGCTAAACATTAATGGGAAGATTCAATTAAATAATACCAAGTGAATTTAAACTTCACACCAATGCACAAGTAAGTGTCTATCACGACTCACTAGCTTAGTGGAGAACATGATGATGTTTGAAGCGAACGGTACTGGGTTCGAGTGATGGAGTGAGCATCAACTCTGAGATGCAAGTTCATCCATCTGACGAGTCCCCAGTAGGACGAAACGCGCTTCCGGAATTCCATTGCTAGCCATTATCCATATTTGCTTATAATACAGGATCATTTATTTTCAAAACAAAAGAACAGAGAAAAGAAGAAGAAAAAGCATAAATTGACTACCTCAACAGATAACCCTACTTAAGCTCACTTAATTCAAAAGTTGAATGAATTAATACAGAGTAAAACATATGACTTGGTTATTTGGTTCTGTTTGCTAGTTAAGTGACTTTAACATATTGATTTGCTAAATTGTATACACAAATGGATGGCAAAAAATGTGACTATGTTTATTCGTAAGTAATGGTGATATCAAAGAGATTTAGGATCTTTGTCAAGGTTTTTAAGATATTTCTCATATAAGGTAGATATATCATTTTCTTTATATTCGAGGTTGGTATTTCGATAGTTTACACTGTTATAACTTGTGGCCTTGTGTTCAATTAAGTAAATAGCGTAATGAGACCGACAATGAGAAAAGTGAATTATCGATCGGACCAATGATGCATAAAACCCATATGAGCAATCTAGAGTCCTTATCGATCCTGCTTCCAGCCTAGCCCTGCCTGCTCAATCCACAACATCAATCTCAACCACTGCAAAATGAATCGTTTATTTCAAGCATACTGGGTTTATATACAAACCAAACAGACCACAACGTACCATAAAATAGAAAATAACATTTGTACAAGAATTATCCAAAAGTATGTGTGAATGTGGGAGATAGTAATTAATAGACAGGGCATAATTCAGGAATGGTACATCGTATAATAACAGTTCATAGATTAAAATAAAGCTCAAGATAAGAGGGACACAAATATGAAGAGTTTAGTTATCTGACAATTATACGATAGAAGTATACGCATAGTATTGGTCTATAAATGGATCCAAAAAGTTACTATTCATAATTGTCATTGGAATATAACAAATTCTAATTCGGTTGTTAATTTTTTATGATAAAGTTTTCAATGACATCAAAAACAATAGAGAATTGTCATATAATGTCATAGATTGATTGAAGTTAAACAATAACACAATTAGATATCGATTCAATGGTCTACTGTTAAAGCGTTCAAGCGCTAGACTGGAAGTCTTTGAGTTTAACTCCTGCGTGTGGGCTTGTGCATTAGCGCTGTTCAACTGTTTCACACTAGGATGAAGCAATTATCAAGTGCTTCCAAGTTTTTTAATGGTAATCTAACATTGATCAATGCATTATCGCAATCATAATGTATAAGTTTAACATTTGATGATACATGAGGAGATTTCAACAGTTAAGAGACATCATCTGTTTTTAAAATTTTTTATATTAAGTTCCTTAAGAAAACTTTCTCGAAGTTAAATTATTGCTACAGATATGACTATTTGGTTAGGCCTAAGAAAACACAAAACTGCTTTCTGGTACTTGTTTATTGAAATAAAACTAAAATGGTTTAATACAATGAACAATATAATATTATTTGATGATCTATGAACAAATCACTGATGAAAAGGACATCTGAAATACTTAAAAAATTGTAGTCGACAATTACATCTTTGTGCTAAGGTGGCGTGGCAACTCGAACTGATATACGTAAGTACGAAGTTCTACGTTGTTACTAGCTGACTGACTGACTGACTGACGGACTATCATATTTAGATCTTCAATCTATAAATACATTTGAATGCATTGAACTAACAGTAAATTTAACTACACTTAAGTTCTCTAAGCTAAATAACTTAAATATCAAAGTTTTTGTTGTCATTCTGGAAAATATCTTTAATGCTTATTTCATGTAGAGGTGAACATTTTGTAGCCATTTCGTTAGGTTTTATATTGGTTTATTCCAATGAATTGATTTGTGATTAACTGTCATCATAGGTTTTGTTGTTTTCATTGAATTTTTGGATTCAATAATAACTGTCTTTGTCGGTTGACGTTTAACATTTTGATTAATTGATCTCTTTCATATAAGTTCATAGATTGGAATGATATTTATATGCTAAATGATTTGAATACTGTAATTATAGAAATTTTTTGGGAACATGGGTGGTGATCAATGTCATGCTTGTCTAGTCCTTATTAGTGCAGATCGAATGCTATCGATCATGTTGCAATGTTGACACCAGTCTAGGTGACTCGACGCTGCGGGCACTATATATTAAGATAAGATGGTGGTGGTAACGTCTCTGACTGTGAAGCTGGGTGACACGAGACCGAATCCTCCAGGGAGCACCAGTTCCCTCAAGATTACAGGTACACCTTGCTGACCAGTGCCAAGTAGCACGAAACCCTGTTCCAGGGTTTTCTGTCGACTATCTCCAACCACCATCTAATATCAACATTGAAGTTTCTACGATTCGAATTTCGGATATTTTTTAAGGTTAAATTAGTGTCCATAGTTGTCTCAGCTTATGTTATATCTCGATGAGAATAATGAGTAGTAGCTGTCGGAATCTATTTCTGGTCTAATACTATACGTATATTTTTTTATCGTATAATAGTTAATTAACTAAACTATACATATTCATGTCTCTCTTACCATAGGCTTTATTTTGACCTATCAACTATTATTACACGATTTACCATTCTTGAATTATACCCTGTCTATCAATTACTATCTCCCACATTCACAAACACCTTTGGCTAAATATTGTACAAATGTTATTTCATATTTTATGGTAAGATGTGGTCTGTCTAATGTGCATATAGACCCAGTATGCTTGAAATAAATGATTCGATATTGCAGAGGCTGAGATCGGCGTTCTGGATTGAATTGGTAGGGTTATTCAGGAAGCAGGATCGATAAGGACTCTAGATTGCTCATATGGGTTTTATGCATCATTGGTCCGATCGATAATTCCCTTTTCTCTCATTGTCGGTATCATTACGCTCTATATTTAATGGGACACAAGGTCACAAGTCATAATAGAATTATAGAAAAATGGATTTTTAATCATAATGGTTGGATTGATCTGGTTCATATTCTTTGTTTATATGATTAATGTTTTCAAGTATTTCATTATACAAATTTATTGTAAAGATCTAATTCTTTTCTTACATTCCCTAATATCACATGGCTACTCATTAAAACTATCCATATGTGAAATATAATTTTGGATTATACTAATTAAATCATTTATAATTTACCATTAATAGTAAACCTGTGACAATTTTTCTCTTGGTAAACAAAATATTCATCTTAACACTTTTGGCCAGACTATAATTTATTGACGAAACAATCAGGTAAAAAGATAACAGATCTCGGGTTTTTGGCGGAAAATTCATTCATCCATTTGGCTAAATAGAGTTTTGACATTATCACTGATGTCAGTTAGTGATGAAAACCCTAAATGTAATTGCTAACTGTAAGCATCAATTGTAAATCATAATCCCTATTCTTTAAACTGGTTTTCAACCCTCATTTAGTCCTAGTAAATAAGTAAATACTCTTAAAGCCACTTTAGCATCACTTAGAGGTCGTCCATAAATTATAGTCTCATCACATTTTCAATGAAAATGAATCAAAAAAGAAAGAAAAAATCATTTCGAGTCCTGCATGTACGAATTGTGGATTGCATACTGTTAAGGAGTTCCGTACTAGGACAAAACGGTTGTCCAGTGCTTTCAGGTTTTTAATGATGGTTTAGCTTAGATTGATCAATGAATTCAACTGTGAAAGATAAGTTATTTCCTTATTTAGTTGGTTCAATTGACATTTCTAGTGAATTAATGAAATCTAACATCATTTTTTGGGAAAAATATACAATAAACATGTAGTGTGAATAATTCAAACTAAACCGATTGGTAAGTAAACATTAAATAAGCGTAAATTGAAAAGGAAATGATTGTTTTATTGCGTAAAGTAATGTTTAGTCGTTACTAATAGTTACGACATTTAAGAAAATATAAAAATATTTTTGTCATTTTTTTGTTGTTGATAAGTGAAACCCGTTAAGTTTAGGTAAAGATATAGCTTAGTAACAAATACAAAATATAGAAAGAAATAAGAAAATCAAATTCTAAGAATACTGTGTTAAAATATCAGATATGCGTCATTTAAATTACTTATATATAGAAAACAAAATCTAATATTTAAGGTAGTTTTCTCTTAAATGAAATGGTGAAGAAGATCCCGAGATCACTGGGTAAGTAATAGTGAAGTTAGATGCAGGGTATCAGGGAATGATGGTAAATTAATTGATGAGGTTGTGAACCTTCATCGACCGAGATGGTTGGATCACGTGTTACTTATGCCTGAACACTGATTACCACGACGCACAATGCTAACTGGTGTTGGGGGTGGTTGGATGAAAGTTAGGGACGACCAATCCAACCAAAACGTAGTATCAATGCTTGAAGTCACTAACGTCTGGTCTTAGCCATGTTGGTAGATGAAGACTACTTGATTGGAGTACGTCTGACTCTTGTAACCAATGGTTGTAGACTGTGTGTGACATGTTTCAGAATCGATCAGAATGGTGTCAATGTATACACTCTTTGTCATCCCTTCAACTATGAGAATAAAATCGATTCATATTTTTTATTTTACGAACTAATTCTTTCTTCCCATACTTTATCATTGTATGCAATCTTTGTTTTATATATTACTATCATTGAAGTGACTACTTCTATGAATTCGGTATTGATCTTGTTGTGCTAATGAGGTGTGGCAACTTCGACTGATGCTTATAAGTGCTTAGTCATACTTTAGAGCTGACTGATTGACTGACTGGAGCAGATTTTTAGCTCACGTGTATGATTTTGATGGAGTTTCGTTCTTTGAGCTGGATGGTTTGGTCGTGATACACGAGATTGTGAAGCGTTCCATATTTTCAGGACCAAACCTATCTAGCTCAAAGAATAAAAACTCCATCAAAAATTCTTTTAAATGGTATGTATTTTCTGGGGGGCGGTATATTTCGTTCATTATTAGATGGGTGCAGATTAAAGCATTTGGATTGATGTTTCTTGTTTGTTGACACTTGAAAAGAGTGTCAATCCGATGATCTTAATGGAATTTCAACTTATATCATTTAGTTTCATAGAAGGAGCTTTATCAATTTGTTAGACTTGATTTGAATAACTGATTTGAGTAGTTCAAATCTCCTTTTTTTAATACTAAAACAGGAGTAGTTAAGTGTCAATAATTAGTATTATTCAACAAAAGACATCCCTTTCAAATAATTGTGCTTCCATTCATGATGTCCAATATTCAGACGAAATCTAGGTATTCTAACAGTTCATTGATACGAACTGATGAAAAGAAGAGAATATAATAGAAAGAATTTGATTAACAATAAGATTAGACAAATGTAACATCTAAAAATACTACTCAGTAACTAATCCATGAACATATTAAAAACAACAATCATATGAAAGAAGTTTTGAAATATGGATCATTGAATTTGAAGATTAGACATTTCTGAATTGGATCCTTATTAGAATAATAAAAATAAATAGTAACACATGAATAGTAATCAATCATACAGTAACTAAATCAACTTCAATGATTCATCAATGTTCAATTGTTTATAAACACAAACAAGTTAATCACTATAACGAATCCACGAAATTGAGTGACACATTCGCCATTGTCTTCAGTGAGTTACTATCTCACAAAAGACCCCATTCAACTCGATTGATCACTACTTCTCACTAGAACTGTAGGAAATACCTCTTGAAGCCAGTCACTGGTGAGCATATGTTGATTAATATTAGATGGGTTTTGTGGATATTATAATAATTTCAATTTGTTAAGACCACGAGTTAGTTGAAGCTAGATCACCATGGAAAACCTGGAAGCAACGGAAACTCAGAGTCTTATAATAGGACGAAACGGACGCCCAGTGCTTCCAGCTTTCCGATGATGGTCTAGCTTCAATTGACTCATCATCTTAACGATTGAAATTACTAGAATATCCACAATACCCCTTCTGATATTGATCAACTTAATAAAGAATGAATATCTTTTATACTACTGACATGATTATTCTTATTCTATAATCAAATTAGGAAATGAAATTAATGTAAATATGTCAATGAATAAATTGAGATCTTTTTAGAGCTTGTTTTTTTCTTTCTTTCATTAAACAAAAAGCACAAAAAAAGAAAAAAATATAAAGAAAAAAATACCAATAAGAACCAGATGGGGGTTGCGAGGAGGAAATCAGTTTTTAATGGTTAAAAAATTTTCTCAACTTTTAAAAGTAATCTAATTAACTCAAATTAGTAGTATATTGAGAATAGTAACAAATTTAATGTAATAATAAGGCTAGTTTTCATCTAATAAACACTATAGATCAACAAAACATCTACACATGAGGAGGATACAAAGAATTAAATGAAAATAGATTCGACTGATAATCTAACTATCTATTAACATGTTTAAGATATGAAACTAATTAGTCCAATATTGAACTGATTGGATGAAAGCATATTGATTCAGAGATTAAGCTTTCATGCTCATAACTAAAGATGATCTCGATATGCTTATGAATGCAATCTTGTTAAGATATTCCATATTAGTACTGAACAGTGAAGTCATACCAGTCAGTCAGTCAGTCACAACGTAGAACTTCGTACGTACGTACATCAGTTCGAGTTGCCACACCACTTGGTTGTCTAACTAACTTCAGTTTATGATGAAAAACTATTACACGTTTGGTAAATAGTTATATAAATGTAATTCATTTGATCATATTTAACTTTATTTGATTGAGATTGAAACACATAGGTTATAAAATTGTTAATTATACTATTGTTAGATTGCCAAAACTAACTAATCAAAGTAGATTAGGATTCAAGCCGAATAACCTTCTAATTGGAAGTTACTTATTATAATCATTAGGATATTGTTTATTGAATGAAGAAATCAATTTAATATTCATTCTTCAGTATTTCAAGAAAAGATTTTCTCTCCAATAATATCAATGAATAATATAAAAGTGCAATTGATTCATGATCTTAACCATTGAAATTATTATAATATCCACAAAAGCTTTTCTGAAACTAATCAACATATACTCATCAGTGACTGGCTTTAAGAGGTATTTCCTGAAGTTCTAGTGAGAAATAGTGACCAGTGGAGTTCAATGGGGTCTTTTGTGAGATAGTAATTCACTGAAGACAATAGTGAATATGTCGCTCAGTTTCTTAGATTGGTTGAAGTTAGACATTAACACCGTTGGATGTTGACCGGCTCAGTAATCTATTGGTTAAGCGCTCGCATCTGAGACTGATAGATCCTGAGTTCGAATCTTTCGGAGGGCGGAATCGTGGATGCTCGCTGATGAGAAGTCTCACAATAGGACGAAACGGCCATCCAATGTTTCCAGGTTTTCTATGGTGATCTAACCTCAATTGACTCATGAATTCATTTATGAAAATTACTATAATATTTACAAAACCCCTTCTGATATGAATAAAATAAACGTCAAAAAAAAAACAAAGGAATATCTAATCAAAACTAATCAATTAATTAAGTAGTATAGGAAGAAAGAAGACAATAAATGAAGGTTTGAACTGTATTGTTCTCTTAAATTTGACATACATAGATAAATCATTTAATTAAATGAAAAGAATTAATCTAAACAAAGAGAATGAAGAAAGAGAGTTTGTTTACAAACAACAGGATAATCTTTTTGTCAAACTATGGTAGTTTCTCACATGCTTTTTAATATTGGAAATGAATATATGTCCAATCTGAATATGATAAACAAATTTAAAAGATGGAGTGGAAAATGTATTTTATATCATGAATTGGTTTTAGTTAGACAACTATTGAAAATCAGAAGACACTGGACAGCTGCTTAGTTCTAGTATGGAACTTGTCAGCAATGAAATGGAAGATGTTTCTCTAAGATCGTGAATTAATTGAAGCATCGATAGCTTATTGATTTAAAGGTTAAGTATTGTGTTGAATCTGTTGTAGTGGAATTGTGCACTCGTATTACTGGAGATGGAACAACAGTCCCGTACTTCTTGGTTTTCAATGGTGGTCTAGTTTAGATCGACTCATGGATTCAGCTGTGAAAATTCTACAATCTCCACAAAACTCTATATAGTTAACGAATTATTCGCTAAGCTAGTGAATTTAGATGACTGTTAACTTGTTCAATGAATATGATATGCACAAGTAAAAGTTTATATTATATTGTTCCTGACATTTATGACTGAATTGTTAGCGTTAGTGGCATCCTGAATGAAATACTTTAATATAGCCATTTCTAACAAGTTTGTTTCTGAGACCTTCTCACTCCTAGGGCAGAGTTTAAAAGGTTTGAATTTTTTTTCTGGTTAGCGATTTTTAGCGTGTTAGTTTTTTACGAGATAAGGTCGCTAACCCCCACGCCTAACCCTCTTCCTTCATCGGAGCTTGGGACCGGCACTAGCCTCTGAGGGGTTCTAGGAGGAGTTAACACGTTTTTCTGAGTGCATAGAAAAAAAATCATACCAACTGTTTATAGACTTATTATTTAACACATATACTATTATCAGAAGGGGTTTTGTGAAGATTGTAATAATTTCAATGGTTGAGATCATGAATCAATTAAGGCTAGACCACCATGATCGTGGATGCGCACTGCTGTGGAGTCCCACAATAGGACGAAACGGCCATCCAGTGCTTCCAGGTTTTCTATGGTGGTCTAGCTTCAATTGACTCATGATCTCAACTATTGACATATACTATTGTATAGAATTCAAAATAGATTCTTAGTTTAATGTAATGAAGATCATTGTAATTCATTGAAATGATAAACTGATCAAATATTAGACATCACTTTATTGATATCTATTTTACAAACTTGATCTTCTAACCTCCGGATATCAATGAACTGAATGTAACATTGATTCAAATAGAAACTTGTGTAATAATTGACAAGTAATTCATAACATAATACATTTCATTCAATACGTTTACTTTCATTTCATGTTTCTTCTTATTCCTTTTTTTTTAATCTTCTGATAAGACTTAATCTAATAGGAAGTTGTAAAAATGTTAGAACAATAGAATATTAACAGTTGAATATGATACTACAACGAAATGGTGGTCTTGTACTTTCAGATTATCAATGATAATCTCAATTTAGATCAACTAATGAATTCAATTGTGAAAATTATTATAATCTCTATGAATACCTATTCTGATAGTCTGGCATTAGTTATAAGTAAACATGAATAGTGGTTAGTTGTAGAATTCAAGAAGTGAGTTTTGTTTGATTTAAGACTCGTCAGCTCGATAAACTTTTACGCCAGAGTCGATGTTCACTTTGAGATTCGAACCAAGTACTGTTCGCTTCAAATGCTATTGCATTATACATTTATCTACTGAGGATAAAACGCGCATCCTGGATACGCACAATATGTACATATGCCAATAAATGACTAATCACAATTGCAATGCTAAACATCAATAGGAAGATACAAGTAAAATAATACCAAATGAATATGATATTATTTAGTTTTAATAATGGATTTATTATTTGGGAATAATTCTATTACAGTTTATTGATGCTTATTAATAGTATCTACTGAATTGAGGTAATATGTCACCTGTTAGCTTTTATAATGTGATCAGATATCGAAGTATCTGAGCAAAAAAACAATGGTTTTTACTCTAAACGTCTTTTACATAACTGATATAATCCGTATAGATTTGTAGTATTCGTTGTAGATTTCTAGGAAACTAAAAGATAAATACAATATCCTTGAATTCTATATGAAATCGACAACACGAAAAGCGAATGTCCGGCTCTTTAACTGGGTTGTTGCATATTCAGGATCGCAGGGGAGTTAAAAAACCCTGATTCCAATCCATTGGTGCACATGGACCTCAGGATCCTAAGGAAACGAATGACGTATGAACCTATTGTTGGTCACCGGTTACTATTCGATCGTATCCTCTTAAGATGCACTACCGCCTTATAGATTACACATTTAGGTCAAAGGCTCGGAGTATGGCCCACTAAGGAAACCATCTGCTTCGGTATGAGCACTCGAGCAGTATCCCATACCACATATAAATCAAGTAACTTGTGTGGTGCATATCTATTCAATGCGCCTTTGTATCAATATTTATGTGTTCAAATAAATAAATAAAATAATATTTCTTAACTATTGACAAAAAGTATATTGGAAATTCCATGGTTTCTAATCCGTTGTTAGTAACACAACATTTTTTTCGTTTTCTAAGAAGCTTAACAAGGCTTGATTTAATTTGATTCTCTGAAATCAATCGAGATCTTCTCTACAAACTCATTGAGAGAGATTCGCACTTATTGCATAAGTTATTGGCTATTTGAACTTGGGAGTTCAGTGTATAATATGTTGGGGCTACCTTGATGTGGTGGTGGCCGGGCTTGTCTATTGTGATAAACCAATCGAGTTATGCTGGCTGGAACAATCGTTCCTCAAGGTCCTACCATGTCAGACAGGTCGGTTGAAGAGCGGCAAAACTGAAAGCAACAAACGCAATGTCTGAGGGCAAAGTCGAACTGCCGACTATTCAGAGGTGTGACGGCAGTAAGGTAGTTTCCTTCAGACAACTAGCATAAGAACGATGCTGCCTCCTCACAAGGATGGGTGGGGTTAGAAAAGGTTAACCCTAAAAATGCACACTTCGCCTTATCCCACAGATATTCGTCGCCGGCGGTAAGGTCTCAACAAGTACATCGTTTTGTGACCGACCTCAAGCAGTTGTCCCTTGGGCACTGAGATCACGCTTTCAGCTCACTAAGGCCACTTTTAATCCAATTTCCTTTTTGGGTACCTCTAGAAGAATTGTTCCACGGTGTGGGCAACCGGGAAGTGATAACCACTACCCTTGTAACTTTAACAGAACTCAAGATGAACTGACTGACGTATTGAATTCCACATTTCACTATAAACATTCACATTAAACTTCACCTACATTTTATATTCCATTACTGAAATTCAATTTCAAATAAATTTCCTTATTTTTTTTGTATTTTTCTTTAAAAATTTAGTTTAAGAAATGGATAATGAATTTAGATAATTTATTTGTTACATTCACTGTATTAGCTGTTATATTGGGTATGACAATTGGTTTATTAGTTAAAATTTATGGATCACCATCACCAAGAACAATCTATCTATTATCATTTCCTGGTGAATTATTAATGAATATGTTGAAAATGTTAATTATACCATTGATTGTATCTAGTTTAATAGCAGGTTAGTAATCTATGTAATATTGTTTATTATATAAATTTGTTTTTTCTTCTATACTCATACTATATTATTGAAACAGAATAATTGTGAATATCATTGGGGGATGATCAATGTCGTGTATGTCAGATCCTTTTTTAGTGTAGATCAAATCTTATAGATCATATTGCAATGTGGCCACTAGTCTAGGTGACTTGACATTGAGTGTGCTATGTGGAGATAGGATAGTGGTCGGAGATGGTTAAGAAGAAACTCTAGACCTAGGTTTCGTGCTATTTGGAACACATCAGAAAGGTGTACCTGTAATCTTGAGGTTAATGATGCTCCTTGACGGATTAGATCCTGTGTCACTCAGCTTCAAAGACGTTACCACTGAGCTATCCGGGAGGTGGGTGACCTCCTGTATTTACAATTGATTGATCACTGGGTGGTGATCAATGTCATATATGTCAGATCCTTCTTTGTGTAGATTGAATCCTATCGACCAAATTACAACGTAACCAGTAGTCTAGGTGACTCGACATTGAGTGTACTATGTTGAGATGAGATGGTGGTTGGAGGTAGTCGACAAGAAACCTTGGACCTAGATTTCGTCCTACTTGGAACTCGTTAGCAAAGTGTAATTTTTAACATCCGATATCAATAATTACGAATATAAGATGCTCAAATATACATGTCGACACTGAATGTTGTACACCTGAGAGTAAGACAACTTGAGTTGTTCTAGAAATTCGTTGTGATGAAAGTATTTTCAAACATTCCCTGAATTATGCTTTATTAGTTAATGTTATTACTTGAAATAAATTATCAAGTCACTACACACACACACACTAAACAGTTTTACTGCATAATCTTTATCATACATTATTAAATATATAGTTTATTTCATGTCAGAGATGTGAACCAGTCAGTCAGCTACAATGTAGAACTAAGAACCTATAGGCATTGGTTCAAGTTGCCATACCTCATTACCACAACAAGATCAACACCGGATTCATAGAAGTAGTTAATTCAGTGGTCGTATTATATAAAAGAAAGTTTGCATATAAGGACATAATACAGGAAGAAAGAATAAATTCGTGGAAAGAAATATAAGTATCATCAAAAGGAATGATTTAAAATCTTATTGATAATATTAATAATACTTTGATAATCTTCAAAGTTGAATTCATGAGTCAGTCTAGGCTAAACCATCTTTGAAAACCTGGAAGCACTAAATGACCATTTCGTCTTAGTATGTGACTCCACAACGCCGCGTATCTATGATCCCACAAGTGGGACTCGAACCCGGAACCTTTGGTCTCATGCGTGAATGCTTAACCTGTAGACCACTGAGTCGGTATCCAACGTTAATAATGTCTAACTTCATTCGATTCATGATCTTGTGCAACACTTCATCCATTGTATGACGTGGATAACTTTCTCCATCCAACTCAGAATCAATTTCATTAGCCACAGCTCCTCACTAGAATTCATCTTGAATCTAGTCAGTAGTGAGCATATGATAATTATTATCCATATTGGGGATTTGTGTAGATTGTAAATTTTAATAATTCACATGTTACTTTTAAGATATAACAAGACATCTACTTCCCTTATGTTATACAATAATGAATAAGAGTAGAATAAATGAAACTAGATTCTTTCTTCATTAACATTAACTAATAAGTTTAACAAAGACAGGTGAATAAAACAATCATTATAGTGTAAGATAAGAGATGAACATTTTGTTTCGGTTGTACAATTAAATAAAATGTTTGATTATTGAATGTAAAACATTATAATCTTAATTATAATACCAACTGAAAGCTGACAATATGTAATATTAGAGAGGAGTTTTGTGGTTATTATAGTAATTTTAATAGTTGAATTCATGAGTCAATTGAAGCTAGACTACCATGGTAAACCTAGAAGCACTGGATGGTTGTCTCGTCCTACTGTGGGACTCCTCAGTTCTAGTTAGTTCTAGTGAGAAGTAGTGACCAGTGGAATTCAGTGAAGTCTGTTGTGAGATAGTAACTCACTGATGACAATGGTGAATCTGACGCTCAATTTCGTGGATTAGTTGAAGTTAGATACTAATACCGTTGGATGCCGGCTCAGTGATCTAGTGGTTAAGTGCTCGCTCACGAAACCAGTAGGTCCTGAGTTCGAATCTCGCAGGAGGCGAGGTCGTGGATGCGCACTACTGACGAGGAGTCCCACAATAGGACGAAACAACCGTTCAGTTCTTCCAGGTTTTCCATGGCGATCTAGCTTCTACTAACTGATGATCTTAACCATTGAAAAGCTTAAATATATTGAATGATAAAGTATAAAACCAATGCATAATAGCGTAAATGAACCCCTTAATTATTACGTAACAATCCATTCTTTTTGTTAGATCATATTTTTTTGTTACATTTAAAAGACTAAAAGATTAAGACATTTGAATTAATGCATATTTTGTGCTACTTTTTTGTTCTTTTTAACTGTTGATCATCTTTGAAGTTGATTATTATGTTGTTTTTTTCGGAACTAAAATGATACAATCAAATCAGAACTATTTTCTGATTATCATTGATTATGTGTGTTTGTATGTGTCACATGTATGTTCCCAACAGTATAAATTGTATTGCACAGAATTGAAATCTATTCAATGATGATATAATATTACAGATTTATATAATGTAAACTATTTTTCTCTCTAATTTGATTGGTTAATTAACGGAACAGAAAGAAAGTGATCATTGTATACATGAATAAATATGAATAGTGCTTGATCATATTAATGGACATATCTAGTCTCTTTATTACTAATTTCGTTTAAACAAATAAATTACACACAGAAACATATAAAAGTTAACAAATTCTCACTTTATGTTATCTCCAACTGTATTTACCGATTTATATGTTTGTACTAAATCACTTACATTGACATAACAGTCATGTTGGGAGATGCAGATTACTTGGTTGGGGTACGTGTGACTAACGTAACCAATAGTTGGAAACTTTGAGTGACATAGCTCAGAATCGATCACAATGGTGTAGGTTTATACACTCTCTGTCTTCCCTTAAACTATGAAATTAAAATCGATTCATATCTTTCTTTCTACGAACTAATTCTGTCTTTCTGTACTATATCTTTATATACAATCTTTCTTTTATATATTACCACCTCTGAATTAACTACTTCCATGAATCCAGTGTTCATCTTGTTGTACTAATGAGGTATGGAAACTTGGACCGATGCATATATGTGCTTGGTCCTATGTTGTAGCTGACTGACATAACAGAAAAAAGGGATTTTCATTCATTTTGGAGCATATTCCATAATGTTCAGTGTATTTTCAATAATGCTATCACTTTTCATCCGTTTGATAGTAAACACAAAATTGATGTTTTAAAGTCGTTCAAAATAATCAATACCTTTAAAAAACTTTGAATTTCTTGGGTTATACCATGGCTATAGCAATCAAAAAAAGTGAAACGACACAAACAAATCCAAAACGATGGAGTTATAGATTTCTTAATAGCCCGGTTTTAGTGACCCAGTATTTGACTCCAGGTATATCATATGATGAGTGTTATTGAAGTATATATACCGCCAATCCGTGTATATAAATATCAACTTAATTCGCGTTAGAGAATAGTAGAATACGTATATTTCATACATTCATTTATTCACACAGACAACCAGAGAAACAAAGTGAAGGAAGCGAAGCGAAACGAAACAAAGTGACGCTCATCGAAGGTTAGTGAGTTAACTCGATTTATTCAGGCGTGACTCGATATTTATATTCAGACACAAAATAAGTTACAGACACATAATCAATAGGGTGAACAATTAACAGATACGATCATACAAAAATAGTCAGGATTAATAAGCGAATAATTGACAAGTTCGAAATGTGACTTAAGAAGAATGGATAAATTGGTCTATCCAGAAGCTAGAATAACCTATGTGGGCTTGACATAGTGTGATATATGCTACTTATGTTGTTATAAGTAGTATATAACACCAGCCAGAAGTGGAATGTCTGGCAGTAGAAGGTTGGGAAGAGAACGGCTACAGAGAATAATTGTTATGGTAATGAAGGAACAATGAATTGTGAGATATTTGTCGAAGGATTCGTAAATAAAGTATTGAACATACAGTAGGGACTGTATATTCTCGTTCATTACAATAGTACTATCCACAACATGGTAATCTCTACTTTTCATTGTTCAATTACATATAATCTTATTTCAAATTCTCAATAACAAATTCCTTTCTTAGGTTATGGCGTCATGTTTGAGCTTTAACAACTTTGGTCTATTAATTTACTTACTTTTATGGTTGTTATTACGAATCCTGGTGTTGATTTCCATTCATTCAAGATAAGTCCCCATTTGTTAAAAAATGCTTCTTCTATAGTTTTCACATTCTTACTTATTTACTTAGGCCTGTTACTCCTCGTGGAGAAGCATAGGCCGCCCACCAGCACTCTCCATCCAACCCTAGCCTAGGCACTCCCTTACAGCTCTTCCTAGTTGTTATTTATCCTTTTCATGTCTGTTTCCATTCCACATTCAGTGACACATAGATCTTTATCCACTTTACCATTTTAGAATTCTCCTAAATTTCTTGTCTTTATTCTACTAATGTTTATTAGCATAATATAAAATATGTATATTGATTGTAAATAATTATTATTATCATCTCCAAGTTGTAAGCAAACCACGAGACTTCATGGAATAACTGAATTCATTTTATTTCACCGTATTCGCTATTTGCGATTTAGTTCAGTCAGGTATACAAGCTAAGCAAACAAACGTTTCTTTTTAGTCTGTTCCACCTCATGGCTCTACGTTGATATGACATCAATACCAAATATTAAATGGTGTATATCTTCATATTCCCCCCCCCAAAAAAAATTAATCAATTAGTAACTTAATAAATGCGAAATTAAATCTTTAGACAAAGTGACGTAACTGGTTAGTTGTAACAACTACTTACGTAAGAATGAGGACACAGATTGCATAAATCCGATATTAAGTAACTCAATAAAAGTGGTGAGTATTATATGTAATATGAATCATATATAATAATAATAACAATAATAATCAAAAAGGGGTACAAAGGAAAATCATGTAATCAGACCATAATAGAAATGTTCCATAGAACTGCAATTTGTGATTCAAACTAAAAGAATTAATAAAGTTTTTGAGGAAGTTAAGTGTTGCTAAGTAGAAGGTTAAGGTAATATTAAGAAAAGGGTCCATATAAACTATTCTGTACACAAATATCAGACTTTTTGGTACGTAAATCTATGGCTTCTGTTTTATGTAAAAGATAGATCCTGGAAACTTAGCTCGATTTCTACAGAATTCTATGAATGTTTTTGAAAGCTAAATTAGTGTTGATATAAGTAACCGGCATCAACTGAACGGGTTCGAACAAAGATTTCTGTTGTTTTATTTTGTTCCATTGTCAAACAAATAAATATGATATCAGAAGGGGTTTTATGGAGATTGTAGTAATTTCAACAGTTGACATCATGAGTCAATTGGAGCTAGACCACCATGAAAAACCTGGAAGCACTGGACACCCGTTTCGTCCTATTGTGGGACTCCTCAGCAGTGCTCACCCATGACCACGCCTCGCGGGATCTGAACCCAGGACCTACCAGTTCCGTGCCAGACGCTTAACCAATAGACCACTGACCCGTCATCTAACGGTGTTAATGTCTAACTTAAACTAATCCACGAAATTGGGCGACACATTCACCATTGTTATCAGCGAGTTACTACCTCACAACTGACCCGGTGTAACTCCACTGGTCACTGCTTCTCACTAGAACTCTAGTGCCTCCAGGTTTTTCATGGTAGTTTAGCTACAATTGACTCATGACCTCAACTATTGAAATAAATATGAATTCACTTGGTATTGATTGTTTGAATCTTCTCATTGATGTTTAGGACTGCAGTCTCTTATTGATATACGTGCATACTGTACGTATTACCTTGAAATTATCATAATTCACAAGCATTATGAGAAATATGAATAGTGGCTAGCGGTGGAATACATGAAAGCACGTTTCGTCCTATTTTGGACTCGTCAGCTGGATTTACTTGCATCTCAGAGTTGATATTCACTCAAGAACTCGAGCCCACTACCGTTCACTTTAAATGCTATCACGTTATTCACTTAGCTACTGAGTCCTGGCAGCTACTTGCTTGTGTAATTAGATGAAGTCTAAATTCACATAGATAGGATCTTTAAGGTGCAGGTGCATCCAGCTGACGAGTTCAAAATAGGACAAAACACGCGTCCGGGATTCCACTGCTAGCCACCATCCATCTTTGCAAATAAATATGAAGTTCAGGACTAGGATAAAATATTTTCTAGCTGTAAGGCCAATATAATAGTCTCAACAGTAGTATTTGAACTGACCTAATAAACAATAACATAATCTTGTTGCATTAAGTGTTTGTTGTATCACCTATGCCATGTGTCATGCCGTAAATTTCATTAGGTATACACTTTTAGATTATAAATTCATGAATGAAGTTTTTCTCGGTACACTCAGTGATTTCACATTCAATCTGATCGTAGTCATAATTTTTGATTAGCAGATTCGATGGATATCGATTTTTACTTAGTAGATCATTGATAAATTAACCAATTATTCTATGAGATAAGTCAATCATCATTTAATTTCAATCAATGAAGAAGACTTGTAGCTCAGGTAGATAATTTTTATAGAGTTTTTGTCCTCTGAGCTGGATAATTTGGTTGTAGAGTTTTCATCGTTCTCTTCTGAACGATATCATCAGTACAAACTTCAAGTAGAAATGAAATGTTCAAAATTTCTCCACATATGGTTCACAACTTGTCCTTATAGACCTCGATATTGATTGGTTATGGTTGACATTCAACCTGTTATTGTTTACTTTTTTTGTTTTGATTGTATCTTCCGTTGGCTAGATTTTTGTTCCTATGTCGCCTAATAGGTCCTGGGTTCGAATCTCGCAGGGTGCGGGATCGTAGATGCACATTGCTGAGGAGTCTCATACTAGGACAAAACGACCATCCAGTGATTTCAGGTTTTCCATGGTGATCTAGCTTCAATTGACTTATGATTTCAATCAGGGGAATTTCTAAAATCTCCACAAAACCCTTTCTGACAGACATAGGAATGTATAGATAAATTCAATTATCTAGGGATAAAAAGTTCTCCATTTGTTTTTTTATTGAATTCGCTAGGATATATCATCAGTATTTTTTACTATGTTTGTATACATAAACAATTAATATACAAAATGTTACATTATTTAAGGTATACTTTTAAGAAATATAAGTCTATGTAATTGATACACCATTAGAAAAAAACAACAGCTGAATAAATGACGTTGAACATGTAACGTTAGTTTTACTATTCACTTAGTTACTATGTACAAAATTTATTCATTTACAAATTAATTTAATCACAAACTAACTGATAATGAGTATAGAAGCTTAAATGTAGGTTTAAATTGGAAAAAAACTCAGTAGTTAAGTGAAAAACGCGATGATGTTTGAAACGAACAGTGCTGAGTTCGAGTCCCAGAGTAACCATCAAGTACATTCAGCTGACGAATCACAGATAAGACGAAACGCGCGTTCTGGATTCCACTGGTAGCCACTATCGATTTTTGCATAGAATACTTGTGAATTAAGGCAAAATCGAGGCAATACTCACAGGATACATATATGCCAATAAGAGACTGATCAATGACCGTCCTAAATACCAATGAGAAGATTCAAAGAAACAAAACCAAGTGAATTTCTATTTGGTTTTAATTCATAGGTACATTAGGGTATGCACTATGAAATGATTATCTGAGATGGTTAAATATCGTTGAAGAACTCTTCACTATATTAAATGGTTTTATATGAAAATGTGTGAAAGTAATTGAGTTTCTACTAACATTTGAAAGTGAAATTCGATTCTATGTTGAATTAGAAATGAACTGTAAAATGTAAGTCAGACCTTCAGTAAATTTGATCTTTCGGGTTTCTTGATATTCAGTAGTTCTCAGTGTTATGTTAAAATGTCAATGTGGGTATGGTTCACAAATATAACTAGTTTTTGTTTTGTTGTCTATTGTACTCAACGTTTAAAGTATTTGATCACATCAGTAGTTATCACGTCGTTTCGTTTGGTAGCATGTTAACGAGTAACACTAGGACTTAACGTTATTTTCCTGCCGTTAATTAAGCATATGATAGATGTCATGACTATATATCAATGAAGTGAATCCTATTGACTAAGTCATTGGAATGTAAATGATATGCTATATAATGGTTTTTTGTAATGCTGGAGTTGTAAATCGGTTAAAATTCTAGATAAAATTATGTTTCATTGCCGAGCTAGATAAAACGAAGTTAGTCAACTTAAAACTGTTGGCTGGATTCCGTACAAATGTAACATAAGCTAATCACACAGGAAAATGATTTGCATGATGTTAGGATTACTTAGAATTACAAAAGACAAATTTTATTTGTTCCCAAATAAATGATAAAAAGGATAGGATTTGAAAGCAGAACTATGCAAAATACTCACTCCTTTATAAAAAGAAGTGGATAGTCACTGACAGTGAAATGTAAGACGCGCGTTTCGTTCCATTTGGAACTCATCAATTGGATGTACCAGCATTTTAGAGTTGTTTGTTCCGGGACTCAAACTCTGTACTGTTCACTTAAGAACAAAATCACTTTACCCACTTAACTTACTGAACCCAGATAGTTGTTATTGATGAATCTTACTGGTTTCGAAAAAGATTTCATTAAAATTATAAATCAGTGACAATGCAATGTTATTATTATTATATAAAGTTAACTCTTAACATAATCATATCATACCTATGTATGAATCGCATATATGATTTAGACATAAACTAATCTGACTATTTGTGAGTACATTTCTATTGAGAACATAATCATATTTCTTAAAAGAATACAATTAAGACTACTACGTACTTACATTTGTTACTCCTTGTGGAGAAGTATAGGCCGCCCAACAGCACTGTCCATCCAACTCTTTCCTGAACAGTCTTTTCCAACTCTTTCTAGTTATTATTCATTCTTTTCATATCTGTTAACCAGAAATAAATACAATTAAAACAATAAACAATAAAAAATCACTAAAGATGTAAGTGTATGAGATACTGTTTTGATTTTCAAATCTCTGGTGAATGAATTTCAGACCATACAAGAATTAATTGATAAGTATTAGACTACCTGGTTGGGATACGCGAGATGATAGCAACCGATGGTTAGAGACCCTGAATGACATGGCTTAAAATCGTTTGCAATGACGCAGGTGCATCCACTTTTTGTGTTCTCCCAAATTCTAATCTTCTGAATTCTTCATGTCTCTTTTTCCTCTTTCCAAATTTATTTCTTTGTATTATACGTTTTGAATGACATCTTAAAACCCTAATGTTTCCTATTACTGCTTATACTCTTATTACCTCTACCACTACGGGATTTGAATCGACAATTGCATCTCTGTGCTAATGTGGTATGGCAACTCGAACTGATGTACGTACGTATGAAGTTCTACGTTGTTACTGACTGACTGATAAGTATTAAAGTAGAATACTTTTAGATAAGAAAATGCTTAAGACAATCAGTATCAATGCAATTGGCTTTAATATTGTATAGTTTAAGCATATAATCAGATTGTGTACATAATAAAAGGATTATTCTTAAAGAATCTAAAAAACTGTTAGTTTAGTTATAGGAATCATATTCATATGACCACTGAACTGTTAAAACCTGAAACCGTTCACATATGATCGTTTCTTTAATTTTTATCGACGAATTTCCAAATCTTTCTTCATTCTTTTGATGTCGTTGTTAAAATGCTGTGTACTAATTTTAGGACGGTTTATACCTAACTTTCCTTCAATTTTGTAGAAATATAGTACTGACAGAGAGAATAATTGTCCTTAGGAAATATCCTAATTCAACCACATCTTGGTGCAGCCAACAATAGAACTATGTTCTTGAATCTCAAATTTTCTACTTTCGATTTTATGGAACACCAGTTAACATGCTTTGTATACTCTAATATATATATAATTATTGATTAAGATAATGAGTTGATCAATGCTATAACACCATTTAAAAAGTCGAAGCATTGGATGGCTGTTTCTTCTTAGTATATATCTCCTCAACGGTGTGCATCCACGATCTTACACCTGGGACTCGAACTCAGGACTTTCGGTCTCACGTTAGAACACTTAACCTACAGACCACTGAGTCGGTATTCAATGGTGTTAATGTCTAACTTCAACACATTCACAAAATTGGGCAACCATATTAGGATGAAACGGCTGTTCGATGCCTCCAGGTTTTCAATGGTAGTCTAACACTGATCGGTTCATGGTGTCAATCAATAGTTCAGCAATCTCCACAACACCATACTAGAAATATATAGTTGTTGAAACCGAGACAGAGAAGATATATATATGTGGCGAAAGAGAGAGAAGTTACAAAAGCAACACATAAATTTTGATGAACATTGTTATTAATATTGTGATTTTGTTTTGTTTTTATTCAGGACTTGCTGGTTTAGATCCAAAATCAAGCGGAAAAATTGGTTCATATGCATTGATTTATTATGTAGTAACTACAATGCTTGCAGTTATACTTGGTATTGGTCTAGTTTTATGCATACATCCAGGTGATACATCAATTAAAGATGAAATAGGGGAAGGAACAATAGAGGAACGTAGACCTGAAACATTGGATTCTTTATTGGATTTATTAAGGTTAGTGTTTGAATGAGGAAATATGATGGTTTTGTATGATTGCTGATAATTTTAAACTGGTGAGTATTTTACAACTTTGATTAATAGAAAGAGAACGTTATAAGTTTTGTTTAAGTCATAGTGATTATATTCTCCTGCTTTATATAGGCTTACAGCAGATTTCATTATAGATTAATAAAGAGACCGCTAGTTGTTGATGACTCAATGAAAAAGTTAGTATTCAGTAGGTTTGCCAATCTTTTTAATGTCAACTCAATAACTCATATTTATTGAAGGCAATAATAATGGGCCTTTAACTAATGCATCAAGGGTCCTTCTACAGGAAACCAAACGCTGATCAACATCATTTAGTTTAGTGTCAGATAATAGCTCATAATCTACAGAAATGGATCGATTCACGATTGTTTAGTCAGCATCAATCATTTCAAATATCTCATTTTTATGTAACTTTTCTACTGAAATGCAGTACTCTAGATTTTCTTTATATGTTATGTTATGGCTCTCTACTAATAAATAATTATATGTAGCCAGTCATTCTGTTACTTTTCAACATAATGTTTATGTATTGTAAGATACATTTTTAATTTGTTCAACAATCTTACAATTGATTGATCACTGGGTGGTGATCAATGTCTTGCTTGTCTAGTCCTTATTAGTGCAGATCGAATGCTATCGATCATGTTGCAATGTGGCCACCAGTCTAGGTGACTCGACACTGCGGGCACTATGTATTGAGATTTCCTGTTGAGGTTTCCTGTTGACTACCTCCAACCACCATCTAAATCTCAATTGTTCAACAATCTTTCTAAAACATGCCTCTTTGCTGAAACTTATAATGAATTCAAAGCAGTCGATAAACAACTTCAGGGACAAGTTTCATGCTAAATTGAATTCATCATTAAGGCGAGTCTACAATCTTGAGGTAAATAATAATGCTCCTGAGAGATTTGAACCGTCGTCATCCAGTTTCACAGTTATCTATTCGGTTGGAAGTCATTAAGTTGACTCAATTGTATTAGTTAGGTTATATAACATACCATTATCGAGTCTGATAGATGATCTTTTCTGTGACTCGAATAACAAGATGGTAACGGCCTGAGCTGTACATTTGGGTAGCGAGACTTGAAATCTCACAGGAAACTTTTGTTAACACAAGACTATAAATAGCTCTTAATGTAGAATCTCATCTAGCATAAAACCTAGTTTCAACTGCTCCTAACCATACTACGTCGGAACGTAAAACAAGGAGTATGAAATCACTGGGACTATCAGCTATATGACTAAAAACATGTGACAACAGTTATTATTTAGTGTTTAAACCAATCTAAACATTCCACCAACTTCACTCTGACAAAATGGACGTCTAACACTGATCGGTTCAAAATCTCAATGAAACTAAACAATTCTCATAATCCTTTACTGATATCTATCATGTGTACATGAGTGGCTCGATTCTAGTGGCAATTCTTAGTTCCATTGAGAAACCGAGACCGGTGAAGCTAATCTGTTTTGGCTGTGAGGCTGGGGAAGATTTGTAGCTCAGTGGATGATTTTGATGGAGTTTCATTCTCTGAGCTGAATGGTTTGGTCGTCGAGCTTTCATCGTTCTCTTCTGAACGCCATCATCAGCACAAAGTTCAGGTAGAAGTGAAGTGTTCAAACTTCTCCACATATATCTCACAACTTGTTCTATAGACCTTGATAATGATTAGTTCTTGTTGACACTTCACTTCTACTTGAAGTTTGTGCTGATGATGTCGTTCAGAAGAATGATGAAAACTTCACGACCAAAAACCATCCAGCTCAAGGAACAAAACTCCACCAAAAGTCGTTGTATTTGTTAACAGTTGTTATACTACAACATATTTACTGTTAATTTCAGTTTATGTGACTAATAATGTTACAATTAAAGTTTATTGTATAAAAAAACCGTACAGATGAGAGTATAATTTATGAACGACCTTTGAACGACGCTAGACTGATCTTGATATTGTTCACTTAATAAATAGAACTAAATGAGGGTTATAAATCTGTGTGAGGACTTCGAATTTTGATTAAAAATTGACGGCTAGGAATTGTATTTAGGATTTTCATCACTAACTGATATCAGCTATAATGTCAAAACTTTATTAAGCTAAATGGATTCATGAATTTCGCGCCAAAATCCAAGACCTATATCTTATACATGATTGGTTCGTCCATAAATTATAGTCTCACTACCTTACAAATTTTAATTCAGAAATCTTATAGTCTGAATTATTTTTTAATATATAATTATTATCTAAGATGGAAGTTGGAAACAGCGTGATGGTTGTCACCATATTAGTAGGGTTTATAATTGATGAGTTTCAAAAAAAAAACGATTTTGTTTATCCATTCCTTCTTTTTGTTGAATTGATTTTCTCAATTAAATATACTGTACTGACTGACCATATGTCAAGTTCACATCATTGTTCTAGTTTATGAATAGATCAATCTATTCATTTTACTTGAGTTACATTTTATCCTGTTACTTATTTGCCTAACAACCTTGACTGTTTTATATAAGCGTATGTATATTTCTTAACTTACTCATCAGATATCAGTAACTTATTATTGTCTGACTATAAATATTGAATCACATTTGGTTAAACAGAGTTGGCTCACTTACCTCCTCCATTGGGTGTCATTTTGTTTTGATTCACCTTTTTCTATTCTCTTCTTAAGTTCCGTTTCCTTGATTGTTTGTTCAGATCAACGGTTGTATGAATGACAGATATTCAAGACTTTATTCTTGTATTTGACTTATTTTAATTCTGTTATTGACTAACCTCAGTTAAGTCGATAATTATGTACGAGGATTAGCGACATGTGTATCTCAATAGCAATCAATCATACGATCAAATAGAAGAGTCAGATATATGGCCACAAAAGTACACAAGAATTAATTATGATGATGATGATGATGATAATAAGACAAATTTTTTGAGTTCATTGTCGTACATTGTTTAAATTAGGCTGTAAATGTCTTTGGAACATTTTTCTTGTTTTAGGAATCATTGAAAGTATAGGGAGAGGAGAGTTTTATAGATTGTTGACATTTGTAGTTTTCATTTGAAGGATAACTATTTTTCCCCACATTCATATATATTATCATGATAAGAATAGTGGATGGTAACTGTTGGGATCCATTTATGGACTAATACTATACATATACTATTATTGTATAATTATTAAGCAGTAAAACAATGCATATTCATTCACTTGGTATTGTTTACTTGAAACTTTCTATTGATGTTTAGAACTGCAATTGATCAGTCTATTATATGTATTTGTACATCCTATACGGATTGCCTCGATATTGTCTTAATTCACAAGTATTATAGGCAAAGATAGTGAAACGTTTGAAGCGAACGGTATTGGATTCGAGCTCTACAGTGAACATCAACTCTGAGGTACATTCAGCTGATGAGTCCTACATTGGACAAAACGCATGTTCATGGATTCCACTACGAGACACTATTCATCATTGTTTATAATATAATATAATTTATATGTTAAACAAATAGCTATTCATTCACTCATTCATCACTGTTACCATAATTTATATCTATCAACCTTTTAGATTAGATTAGAGTTTTGTCCAAATACTCTTCAAACATTTTGAAAAACAAACAAACAAACAAGAAAAACAACATCATAACTTGTGTAGTTAGTTTATTAACACTTTTAATTAACATTCGATTAACTTACCAATTTTCTTATGTATTCATGATATATAGTAATACAATCAACTCCTAAATAAGTAGTATCTAAATTTAAAACAAACTTAATTAAGATCAAAATAAGAATTTTTAAAGAAATGAATTAAATTTATGATTAGATTACAATTAGACCACCTTAGAAAAAAAAATCTGTGAAAGCATTGGATAAGTATTTCCATTCTAATATATATAAGACTTCACAGTTTAATTTAATTAAATTAAGTCAACCATATTGTTTGACTAGTTTCTTCTTCTTCTTCTTCTTCTTCTCTTTATTTCATCTTAATTCTTTCATTTTAAGTAGTATTTATAAAACAGTCATTCATTCATTCATTCAGTATGACCTAATTTCAAAGAAAAAATACAATGTCAAAATTCATTTTCTTTATAACTTCAACTAATCATATTGCACTAGAAAACAAAAAGAAAAGGAGAAAGAAAAAAAAAGAAAAGAGAAAAAAGAAAAGTTTATGATTTTATTTGCCGTTTAAGATTCATTTCATGAAACAAACAAAAAAATATCAGAAGGGGTTTTGTGAAGATTATAGAAATGTCAATAGTTGAAATCATGAGTCGATTGAAGCTAGACAACCATGGAAAACCTAGAAGCACTGGATGACCGTTTCGTCTTAATATGGGACTGTGAAGCCCTTTTATTTTGTCGTAGTTTACAGCGAACAATGTTGTCGAAAGGGCTCTTCACTTTAGTGGCCCGTGATCTTACTCCAATTTGATCCTATGAGTAATCGTTGTCGAAATGTATATGTCACCTATCCTCGTATATAAGCATCGACTTAAATCACGTTAGTCTTTAACGGAATTAAATAGGTCGAATAACGAGAATGGACTTGTCAATACATATATTTTGTGTAGGAAGCGAATGGAATAGAGAGAAGAGGAACTACGTGGAGTGGAGAAGGTGGGTAAGCCAACTCCCCCTTAACTAAGTATTAACCAATATTTATAGTCACACAAAAGTAGTTTACAAACATGTGATGAGTAATGGGATAAGAAATGTAGACACACCTACGCGCTCATATAAAAACAGTCAAGATTGATAAGCGAATAAATAACAAGGTGAGAATGTGACTCAAGTAGGATGAATAGAATGGGCTGTCCGAAAGATAGAATAAGATATATAGGCTTAACATAATAGCCGACACTACAGGACTGCTCAACAGTGCTTATCCACGATTTCACTCACTGTGAGATTCAAACTCAGGACATATCAGTCTCGCGGATGAGCGCTTAACCACTAGACCACCAAGACGGCATCCAGCCAGCTTCGAGGTTTTTCATGATGGTCTTGCTTTAATTGATTCCTGATTTCAACTATTGAAATTTTAGAAAAATACTGATTTTTGTGATTAAAATGAATTTACTTACATAATAAATGAATGTAATCAAGTATAAAATTAATTTGATATGATTAACCCAAATCAAGATTAGTTCCCCTATTTATTCTTATACTCAATCGTCTTATTTATCTGTGAAAATGTCAAAGAATAAAATATATTTTCACAGTTTCTTTCTTAGAAAATCAGAAAAAATAATTTTTTTATTTTTGTGAATTGAACTGTGTCAGTAATTAAAAAAAAGAAAAAGAAAAAGGAAAGAAAAATAAATAAACATCCCTTTTTTCTATATTTTTTTTCTACGAATTATCTGATTGGTGTATTTTGTATCCAAGTGAGAAAGTGTGTTTCTATGTCAAGGTCACATGTACAATTTTTTGATTTAATAAATTAAAGATTAAATTACAATTATTTCAAGAAAACAAAAAAAAAGTATTTCAGGAACAAATGGGATGACCTATTGATGGTTAATTAGAAATTTCACGGGGGAGGGGTCGGGATCGTGGATGCGCACTGCTGAGGAGTTTCATACTAGAACGAAATAGCCGTTCAGTGCTTTCAGGTTTACCATGGTAGTCTAGCTTCAATTGACTCATGATTTCAACCAGATTTTTTATTTCTGTTAATGTCCTGTCTTAGGAATTGAGTAATTTCTTCTCTTTTTTTGTTGTCGATTTAATAAGAAGTTTATATATATATGGAATTTATGAGTCAATCTAATCTAGATCACCATTGAAAGCCTGGAATCACTAGATAACTGTATCATTCTAATGTGGGACTACTCAACAGTGCATATCCATGATCCCATATGAGGGATTCAAATCTAGGATATTTCGTCTTATACATGAACGCTTAAACTTTAGATCATTGAGTTGGTACCAAACGATATCCAGTGTTTCTAGATTTCCCATGACGATCTAATTTACGTTGTCTCATGAATTTAATGAGTTAAATCATTACAATCTCCAAAAACCCATATTCTAATAATATTTGAAATCATCTTTTATTAGATATGTGATTTATTCAAATTGAATTTTATAGATTTCCATTGTGAAAATTAGAATAACACATTTAAGTGAACAATTAGGCTTTACTCTAATATACATGAATATATTGATTACGAAACTATTAAACCAATGAAGTTAATTTGAGTCCATCATCACATTGAAATAGAGATTACGTCACATATGTTTTTCTACTATCAACTTGTACTTTTACCTATTTTATACGGTGACATAATCTATTTCATTGTGATTATTGACTTAAATTGACTTCATTAGTTTAACATTTCCGGAGAGACTCTAATTTAGGGACGACCGTTGAACGAATCTTAAATGGCCTTGACTATTATTAGCCAATCAGGAGACAGTAACTATAAAGTGAAAATATATTGTAAGTATGTAATGAATTACAGTGGATATTCTTCTTTTACACGATTTAAAAACTTGTTAAGGTTTGATAAAGGTTCACAGGTTCTGAATTCATAATGCATATGGCATAGAAAATCGTCCATACGATTAGGGTTTAGGTTAGGGTTGTAGCATCTCAATAAACACCTCTTCTATAAAATCCGATCTCATGTTAGCACCCTAACCCCTAACCTAACCCTAATCTTAACCCTAAACCCTTACTTAATCCTAAACCCTAACCCAATCCTAACATTAACTCCAACCTAACCCTAAACCCTAACCTAATCCTAAACCCTAACCCAATCCTAACATTAACTCCAACCTAACCCTAAACCCTAACCTAATCCTAAACCCTAACCCAATCCTAACCTTAATTCTAACCTAACCCTAAACCCTAACCTTGACCCTAATCTTAAACCTAACCCTAAACTTGTTAATGTTTGATAAAGGTTCAGAGGTTCTGAATATATAATGCATATGATATAGAAACTCGTCCATACGATTAGGGTTTAGGTTAGGGTTGTAGCGTCTCAATAAACCTAACCCTAACCTAACCCTAGCCTCTAACTCTAACCCTACGGACGAGTTTCTATACCATATGCATTATGAATTCAGAACTTCTGAGCCTTTATCAAACCTTAACAAGTTTTTTAAATCATTTAAAAGAAGAGTATCCACTGTAATTCATTACTTTCTTGTAATATATTTTTACTTTATATTGTCTTCTGATTGGCTAATAATTGAAATTGCTCAAACGCTTCTGATTGACTCGTCCCTAAATTAGAGTCTCGCCGTCCCATCTGTTGTAACCTCTCATTAATCACCTACTCAATAAAATCCGCTGTGAACCGATAGTATGTTAGCATCTCGTGTTGAACTTGGCTTCATGACCTTGAAATCGCTCAAACGCTTCTGATTGGCTCGTCCCTAAATTAGAGTCTCGCCACATTTCCTTATAAATAATCATGTATATTAAAGTAAAGACTAATGACAATCTTTATTGAAAACAATTGTTCGCTTACATGTGCTGTTCAAATTGAATTGTTCTTTATTCACATAAATAGTTATTGATCTGGTGTATTTTGATCTACCTATTGTTATTCTGTATGGGTTATACAATAAACATTTAAATTGAATAACAATTGTAAATAATTATCAGTATAGGGTTGTAGATATTGTTGAGAGTTGATTGATATCGTGAATAGATCAATGTTAGACCATCAATGAAAACTTGGAAGCATTGAACGACTGTTTCATCCTAGGATAAGGCTCCTTAACAGTGTTCTTCCACGATCCCACACGAGGGACTTGAACCCAGGACCTTCGGTCTCATGAACGAATGCTTAACCTTTGGATAGCTATACACCCCAGACAATGGATGAATGGTTGCGTAAGATCATAAATCGAATGAATTTAGAAATTAACACTGTTTGATGTCAGCTCAGTGGTCTACAGTTTAATCGTACGCCCATGCGACCGAAAGTTTTGTGTTCGAGTTCCATGTGGAGTCCCATACCAGGACGAAATGACTGTCCAGTACTTCAAGGTTTTCAATGTTGATCTAGCATTTATCCATTTATGATGTCTATCAGAATGGTAAATAACTTTAATTCATCCTTTTTTTGCATAATGGCCTCATTATCAATCGATCTCTAAATCTATTCATATAGTGATTGCTATAAATAGTAAATTCATACTTATAATTTGATCATCGTAAGAAATATCTTAAACCAGAACATTTTGATCATTTTAATTCGTTTACATTGGATACGATTCTTTTTGAATAACTCAAAAAAACTTAAACTTAACTTATTAATAACAACAGGAAATGCTTATTGTTTGGACTGTAAATTTAGGAAAACTTTGTTACGGATATCAATATATCAACTTGTTCTCTTTATATGAAGTTTAAAAGATACTCTTCTGGAACATTTTCCTTTAGTTGAAATCATGAGTCAGTTGAAGCTAGACCACCATGGAAAACCTGGAAGCACTGGACGGCCGTTTTGTTTTATTGTGGGACTCCTCAGCAGTGCGCATCCACGATCCCACCTGTCGAGATTCGAACCCATGACCTACCAGTCTTGCGCGCGAGAGCTTAACCACTAGACCACTGAGCCAGCATCCAACGATGTTAATGTCTGACTTCAAATAATCCACAAAATTACGCCACCGTACACCATGGTGGTCTAGCTCCAATTGACTCATGATTTCAACTATTAAAATGACAAAAATCTCCACAAAACCCCTTCTTATAATAATCATCTACTCACTGGTGACTGACTTCAAGAGGCATTTCCTGGAGTTCTAGCGAGAAACTGTGACCATTGGAGTTCAACCAGGTCTGTTGTGAGATATCAACTCACTGAAGCCAATTGTGTAAGATGGAGCAATTTCGTGGATTAGTTGAAGTCAGACATTAACATTTTTATTTGTTTGATTTATCTTGTTTACTTGTGAAAGTTTTAGTTCCTCTCTACACAACATTATCAGTACAAAGTTCATTTAGAAGTCATTTGTTCAAATCTAACTGGGGAGAATCTAGTTTAACTGAAAAGTATTACTCAGCTCTCATTTAAACACCATAGCTAAGTAGAGAGTACATAAATCTATACATAGTAGCTAAAATATTCAACCTAAATAGAGGTATTTTAAAGTTACAAAAACAGGGGAGAAACAAAAATAATAACTTAGTAACAATACATGTAATTGAGATAACAAATGAATAAGTCTGTAAATAAATTCTTGCTGAAATAATAAACCCAAAAATTAAGATAACATTTTCTGAGGTCTTTAAAATCGATATATCGATGGGATCTGGTTTGTTCTCTCACACAATAGGTTGTTCCTGATAGTGTCTGACCAACGAATCTGAATTTCTTTTGCATAGATAACTCTTAATAAACGCTTGTATTCTCTGGATGATGGCTTTCGTAGTTGTTCAAGTTTTCACCTCATACAGTAGAACTGACTTGAAATTTGTTTTGAAAACTCTGACTTTGGTATTCGTTGTCAGTTGTTTTGAGTTTCAGATGTTCTTCAATTGTAGATATGCTGCTCTTGCTTTACCGATTCTTGCCTTCACATTTACATCATCAGTGATGATTTCCAGATACGTAAAGGTTTTTACACCTTCCAAAGCTTATCGGTCAAGTTTGATTGGAATGTTGCATGCTGTGTTGTATCGGAGAATCTTGCTTTTCATTTTGTGTATGTTGAGACCTACTGCTGGTAAGGCTGTTACTTCACTGGTTGTCTTCTCCTACATTTGTTTCTGAATGTGCGGTTGAAGAGCCAGATCATCTGCGAAGTCTAGATCGTCCAATTTCATCCTATCTGTCCATTGTATCGCATGCTTCCCTCTTAGATGTTAACGTTTTCATAATCCATTCGATCACCAGGAGAAAGTCTCATCAAACTTTTCTTTTTCATTTCATGTATTAATATTTTAAATTTACAATTCCCTCCCCCCAATTTTTTTATTTACTAGCGGATATGCTCTACTTTGTTTTTTCCGCTTTTTCGTTTTACAAAAAATATTTTGTTAACACTTAACTGATTTTAATTTTTGTTAATCATTAAATTATTCAGCCATTAAGTTAAGATTTTGTTTTTCTTTGGACAAAACAGATTGAATATCCTGTCAATCGTTTCTCATCATTGTGATAAACATTAGATGAACAAAAGAAAATTCATGATGACACTTAAGTTGATGATGATGATGTCGGTTACGCTTTATTTTTGTCAATTATTAAATGATTATAATCAGAAAGGGGGTTTTGTGAAGATTTTTGTAATTTCAGTAGTTGAATTCATGAGTCAGTTGAAACTAGACCACTATGAATTGATTGAAATTAGAGATTAACGCCGTTGAATGTCGACCGACTCAGTGGTTTAGCGTTTAAGCGCATGCGAGCGAGACTGATAGATCCTGGGTTCGAATCTTGAGAGGCGAGATCATGGGTGCTCACTGTTGTGGAGTCCTAGAATAGGACGAAACGGCCATGTAGTGCTTCCAGGTTTTCAATGGTGGTCTAACATCAATCGGTTTAATTTAAAGACTCAATAATCTCTACAACCCTATAATGAGAATTTCCAATTACATTACACAATTTAAAGATCCTGATCAAGTATTACGTTAGATAATGTTATATTGTAGTGTCGATTATTATGTTAAGCGCATATGCCTTATTCTAGCTTTCGGACAGACTATTTCATTAATTCTGCTTGAATCACATTCTCACCTTGTTATTTATTCGCTTATCAATCTTGACTGTTTTTATATGAGCGCGTAGTTGTGTGTACATTTCTTATCCCATTACTCATCACATGTTTGTAAACTACTTTTGTGTAACTATAAATATTGGTTAATACTTAGTTAAGGGGGAGTTGGCTTACCCGCCTTCTCCACTCCACGTAGTTCCTCTTCTCTCTATTCCATTCGCTTCATACACAAAATATATGTATTGACAAGTCCATTCTCGTTATTCGACTTATTTAATTCCGTTAAAGGCTAATGTGATTTAAGTCGATGATTATATACGAGGATAGGCGACATATACATTTCGACAACGATCACTCATAGGATCAAATTGGAATAAGATCACGGGCCACTAAAGTGGGGAGCCCTTTTGACAACATCGTCCGATCTAAATGACAATAAAATAACGGACCTCTACAAAAATATTAATGAATTTTTTTAAAGTCAACTCATGATCTTAGTGTTATTTGATTCGTATGAATTTTAAATAATAGATCCATTAAGTTTATGTGAATTTCTACTTGTTATCGACAAAAAACAACCATAATGAAGGTTCTAATTGGATTTTGATTGAATATAAAACTTCCAGTTTACTGTATGTAGCACTTCTTATTATTCTTATATGATTCTCATATGAGCTATTTTAGAGCTGTTCCTTTAGTTAAACTTTGTTTAAATCATAGTCTGTTTTGCATTCATTTTTTGCCATTTAAGTAATGATCATCTTATAATCTTTACAATATTTGTTATAAACACATACTATTTAAACTTGTGTTGATTTCAGTTATTTATTTACTCTGAAGAAGTAGCTTACTTGAAGTCACAAAATGTCAGAAATACAATTTTTTCTACTCATTTAGATATAATGAATATAAATTATGTTTATTTGAACCTTCATCAGATAATCTCTGTACATAATTACTTTCAGAATTGATAATGCTCTTCACCTTTTATTATGAAGTTCTGCGAATTTTATGTCACTGTACTTTGGTAACTTGTAACCATGCATCTATGAATGAACTTTGAAATGACTATCATTCATTTTTGATAACTTAACTTAATAGTCAAATAGGTTTCCATTGAATTATTCAAATATCAATGGTTAAGATCATGAGTTAGGACCTACTGTTTTCGAACCTCGCAGTGGACGAGGTCGTAGATGCGCACTGCTGAGGAGTCCCACAGCAGGACGAAACGGCCATCCAGTGCTTTCAGGTTTTACATGGTGGTCTAGCTTCAACTAACTCATGATCTTAACCATTGAAATTACTATGATATCCACAAAACCCATCTGATATATTTAAATATACTATTACAAAGGGTACATATAAGTGTTGTATGTCCTGTCTCTCAACTGGATGCATATCTTCAACAATAATCTTTTCTGTGGTTACACATCTCTACTGTGCACAGTTGTATCAATGTCGAACTGAACTGTCAACTAATCACATTGTTAATCAATGACACTATTCTGTTTTTGTGTAGAAAATCTTATATTCAAGAAGGTTTAAATTTTGCACGCAAATTATGAATTGGATGCCATTAGGTTTTCATATAGTCGTAGTACTCACATTTTATACAACAAAACTCTAAAGTATGTTAAAATTAGGCTTCATAACTGGGAGACTTTTTGTGGAAATTCGTTTTTGAGATATTTGGATGAAATACATTTTTGTTATTAGATGGTTAACATCATATTTCCAGGTCTATTTGAAAGTACTTAGATAGAATACACTACGGTTGGTCGTCAGAATTTATCTGAGGTCAAATACTTGTCCATTTTCTACTTCATGTCGTCTTTTTTGTTATTGACCACGAATAATTAAGTGTGGTAAAAGTATGTTTACGGTTGAATTCACGAATCAATCTAAGCTTGACTACCACTGAAAACTTAGAAGCTCTGGATAGCCGTTTGTTCATTGAATGGGACTCCTCAGCAGTGCACATCCATGATCCTGTACATGGGATTCGGACCCAGGACATACGGCCTCACGCGCGAACGCTTAAACTATAGATCACTGGATTGGCAATCAACGGTGTTAATGCCTTGTTCAAACGATCCATGATCTTGATCAACACTTCTTGTATTGTCTGAGGTGGATAACCAACTCACACTCGACACATTGGCATCATTCAAATAAAAATTGTTGAGATTTTTTTGAGTGTTTTTCTTTTACAAATATTCATTATGTAGATATTATGTCCAATTAATTAAATTTATCTTTTATTATTTTATATTGACAGAAATCTATTTCCGGAAAATGTAGTACAAGCATGTTTACAGCAACAACAAAGTAGTTACGTCACAGTTGTTAAGCGTCCGAAGTATATTCGATTAACTGATGGAAACAATGGTACATTGAATATGGAAAACAAAACAAAACTAATCACCTATGAAGCCATAAAAGCGAAATATGTGGATAGTACTAATGTTTTAGGTAAGAGCAATTTTATAACATTATACATACCCTGTTACTTTTTATAGTTAGTATCCTGAGTATATTTCATTTTGATACAAATATGTGTAACTTGTATAGGATATTAACGATCTTGGTTATAGTTAAAGTATTGATTAAAACTGTAACAGTACTTGACTGTGCTTAGTAAGGAAATCAATAAGTAAAACACACTTACTTACTTACGCCTGTTACTCCTCGTCGAGGAGCATAGGCCACTCACCAGCACTTTCTATCCAACCCTGTCCTGGGCAATCCTTTTCAGTTCTTTCCGGTTGTTATTCATCTTTTTCATATCTGCTTCTATTTCCCGACATAACGTGTTCTTTGGCCTTCCTCTTTTCCGCTTCCCTTCAGGATTCCAAGTTAGGGTTTGCCTCATGATGCAGTTTGGTAATTTGCGTAATGTATGTCCTATCCAATTCCGTCGCCTTTCCTAATTTCCTTCTGAGATGGAAGCTGAATTTGATAAAGTATAGTTGATTACTGGAATTTTTTAATTGAGTGTTTTACTGACGAATTTCGGCACAAACTGAATTCAACTAAAATCTTATCGTCTTGACTTATTCAGGAATTACTTATTGTATCTTCTAACTAAACAGATGAAGATAAATAATATTAGAGGAGAATGAGAAAAACAAACGAACATATCAAGAAGTGGTATACATATATTTTCGATTGAGATCATGAACCGATTGACGTTAGACCACCATTGAAAACCTGGAAGCACGACGACCGTTTCGTTCTAATGTGGGACTCTTCAGCAGTGCAAATCCACGATCCTGCTCGCGAGATTTGAACCCAGTCTCGCGCGCGAACGCTTAACGTCTAGACCACTGAGCTGGCATCTAAAGGTGTTAATGTCTAGCCCCAACCAATCCACGGGATTGCGCTACCATCTTCCATTGTAATGAGGTAGATATCTGTCTCTATCCTACACGGAATAGCTCCACTGATCACGGCTTCCCACTAGAACTCCGAGAACTTCCTCATAAAGCTAGTCACTGTTGAGCACATGGTAATTATCAGTATAGGTTTATGAAGATTGTTAACTTTTTGATTGAGATCACGAGCCAATCGATGTTAGACCATCACATCAAGATGTAGCACACGTTTATTTTTATTTGAGTACATAAAGTGTTTTATTGAAACTTTTCTTTCTTCCCACTAACTTTAACTGATGAACAAAATAACCTAATGTTATAAATATTGTAGAATTTAAACATTATTAGATCGTTTAGGTGGTTGGAAGTAGTCAACAGGAAACCCTTGATCTAGGTTTAAAGCTAGTTACTGCTCATCGGTAAAGTGTACCTGAATTCTTGAGGGAACTTATGTTCTCCATGGAATTTAAACCTATATTGTCCGGCTTCACTATTTGAGCCTTAAACAGTGAACTATTCGAGCCACGATTAACCTGTTTTTAGACTACATATAAGCCTATTTGACATGGGTCAATCAGGGAAAAAACGCAAGTACTGTCGACCGCTTTCAACCAACATACATATCAACATCGCGCAGACGATGTAGAGTTCTTCAGATTGATAGTCACGTTGTAATTTTCGAGATAAAATTCAATCAGTATTGAGAAATAAATAAACACGATATTTATTATTACGCAGTAATCGGTTAGTTGCAAGCGCTAGACAGCCGTTTCTTCTTAGTATGGGACTGTTCAGCAGTACATATCCACGAACTCGCACATGAGATTCAAATCTAGGACCATAGGTCTAACATGAGAACGCTTAACCACTGAGTTGGCATCCAGGTATTCCAAGGTGATCTAGGTTAAATTAACTCATGAATTCAACCATTAAACCAGTAATTATCCAAGTGACGGTTAGATAACAGAATAAGAATGATAACAGGTTAAGATTTCAGTCACAATTATAAGTTTATTATTATAGTAATGAATCAACATTTGAACATATAGAGATTGAATTTTCCGGATAATAACATAAACAAGTTAGGTATTTTTGTCTGTTAACAATGTCGGTAACATGATGATGATTGATTAGATTACACCTTTTAACCTTAAATATATTTTTTGTGTGTGTGTGACATGACCAGAAATAAAATGAATGTATATTATTCTACTTTAATTGTTATTTCAGGTTAATTAGAATTCATAAAGACAGGGGTTAATGATATAAAATGATTAAGAATGATGTATAAACGGAATAATAATAAAAATGAATGATTAAGGTAACAATTGAAAAGAGATCAAAGAATAATAGAACTATTATATAAAAATAATTTACTGAATAAATGAATTAAGAATATCAACACAATACCTAATTATTATTGTTGTTATTATTAGTACTTATTAAGGAATGAAAAATATTTTATTAATTATAAGAAAAGATGAATAGTGGCTAGTAATGGAATCCAGGATGAGCGTTTCTTCCTATTTGGGACTCTTGAGCTGGGTTTATCTGCATCTCAGAGTTGATGTTCACTCCGGGATTCGAACTCAGTACCATTGGCTTCAAACGCTATCGCGTTATCCACTCATTTACTGAGTCCAAATAGCCACTTGCTTGTGAAATAGAATGAAGTTTAAATTTAATTATAATGCTTGTCAATTAAGGCAATATCGAGGCAATACACACAGGATGCATATATGCTAATAAGAGACTGATCAATCGCAGTCCTAAATAACAATGAGGAGATATAAGCAAACATTATCAAATGAATTATATTCAGTAAGGTACTATCTCACAACAGACTTGGTTGAACTCCACTGGTCACATCTCATTAGAACTTCAAGAAATACGTCTTGAAGTCAGTCACTAGCGAGTACATGAGTAGCTGTGTTCAAATCCTGTGGGTGGGAGCATGAATATGCACTGCTGAAGAGTCCTACAATAGGACGAAACGTCCATCTACTGTTTCCAGATTTTTTCATGTTATTCTAACTTCTAATAGCTCATGATCTCAACTATTGAAATCACTCAGTTATTATTTGTAATGATTAAGTTGTATAGATAAAATCTATCAATTCCATTATTTATTATCCGTCACTTTGTTTAATATAAAACTGAATCAAATTTTTAAAAAAAAACATATTAAACATTGGAAAAAAAAATCAAAATTCAATCCCATGTTAACAATCACCATGTGTTTTTTTGTTGTTTATTATTCAAATTTCGTTACAAAAAAATCCAACTAGGATTATTTCAGTTGGGGGGGAATTAAGAATAAAGAAACAAAAAAACAAAAATCGATTACATCTATTGAGGTTATTTCATATCTATGATCTACACGCGCACACACACGAACACACAAACGCACACAAAAAGATCAAATAACTAGATTGGTATCCATTTCATTATAACCAATAAATTAACCATGTTTTAATCTAATTCTTATCTGGGTTTTTTTAATTTCTCATTATCCATTTACATGTTTTATTACATACTAACCATATTATTATTTAATAGTTGAATTCATGGGTCAATTGAAGCTAGACTACCATAGAAAAACTAGAAACACTGGACAGCTGTTTCGTCATAGTATGGGACTCTTCAGCTATATGTAATCACGATCTCGCCCTCAGGATTCGAACACAGATACTCATGTACTCACTAGTGATGGGCTTCAAGATGTATTTCTTGAAATTCTAGTTCAAAGCTGTGACCAGTGGAGTGGAACTAGGTCTGTTGTAAGATACTAGCTCACTGAAGACAATGGTGGACGGTGGCGCAATTTCACGAGTTGGTTGAAGTTGGACACTAACACTTTGGGATGCTGGCTCAGTGGTCTAGTAGTTAAACACTCGTGCACGAGACTGATAGATCCTGATTTCGGATCTCGTGAGGTGGAATCGTGGATGCGCACGACTGAGGAGTCCTACAAGAGAACGATACGGCAGTGCTTTCAGGCTTTCCATGGTCGTCTAGCTTCAATTGACTCATGAATTCAACTATTAAAATTGCTATAATATCCACAAACTTCTCGTCTGATTATATTGTCTGTTTCTTCTTATTGTTTTTTAAATCATTCTGGTGTTAGTTGTATTTTCACAATGATAATGATGTTTAAGGTTAGGATATAAGAATGTGTTAAATATTTGACAGGATTATTATTTACTTAACATTGATTTCATAATATGCCATATAGATCACCAAAATGAATTTTCTAAAGTCATCCTGAAAGGTGGTTTTGTTGTAGAATCTAGTTAGTTTGAAATGAGTTGGTTCACCATAGACGACACATGATTATTGTTCACAAATGATGAACAACAGACCGTCAGATTTCTATTTTAGAGCATATAATAATATTTTGACTATTTTGAAACTAAAAAGTCTCAGATGAGAGTATTTAAAGGATTCTTAAATGAAGATGGAAAACTTATTTAAATTTTCAATGATAATGAAGTTGATATCATTTTGTAAATAAGATTGTATTCAATGAAAAATCATAATTGTAGATCTCGTCAATAACATTTTTGAACGTTGTACTGATAGTATAATAACTAATTGATTGAAAATTGCTATTGATTAGATACTAGTTAGTATACTTTGGTTTTTGGAATGCATCTGTCAGCTGTTCTCTACACACGACTATGCATTGTGGTCTACCGTATGAATTCCGGATAATGTTGACGATCTTCACATGTACATCGTAGTGTCGAAGAAGTTTCCATAATGTACTCCTATCCACACTGTCAAACGCCCTCTCATAGTTAATGAAGTTGATGTATAGTGACGAGCTCTACTCAACTTTTGACAGATGAATTCCAAGTAAAGACCGGAGTTAGGCAAGACTGTTTACTCTCTCCTTCTTCTTTCTTCTGACGGTCGAGTCGATTATAAAGACCTCGAAATCTGAGGGAAAGCACGGAATACAATGGACAGCTCGTAACCAATTAGAACATTTGGAATTCGCACGTGACCTGCCTCTTCTATCCTATACACACGGACCAATTTACATGAAGACAACTAATGTAGCAGTAGCCTCTGCATCACTAGACATCAACATACACATAGGAAAAAGCGAAATCCTCAAATACAACACGGAGAACACTAACCGTTTACATCGAACAATCGGATCAGCAATGCTAATCTACAGGGATTGAACAAAAGTTAAATGATATAGATGTGAAAAAGAAGTACTATTTGATTAACTAATTACTAAAAATGAAATTATGTCCTACCGCCTTATTACGAAATATGGCTAGATACTGTGGATTATTGTTGTTATTATTGACTTCATTCATTATTATATTTTGGTACAATATAGAATTCTCAGCACGAGGCATTTCTGCGAATTTCTTTTACAAAAAAAGAAGAAAAGGGTGAAAAAGGATTTGCATCTGTATAACATTTCAATTAGAAATATGTTTAATACTGTAGGTTATTGATAAGGTCAACTCTCACAACTTGCTCATCACAGGGTAAATTTACTAGATAAAATATTATGGAACTTTTATACCTTTGCTTGCATGCATGGATTTTAATGTATTGACGTCTCGTTCTACCAGAAGATATACAAGGAGAAAGATATCAATGAAGGAGGATGGTTAGTATCTGATAAGATAACACCTCCCTGGAGTATGGAAGGCTTAAGATGTCTAGCCACAATCATACTAATAATGACCTTAAAAGATTCACTACATACCCTGATAACTGCCTTCAGAACTCTCCACAATACAGTGGTATTTTCTCTAAGGCACGGGAGGGAGTAATGGAGGACAGTAGAGACTAACAGTTAATATGCAAGAATTGACCAACTGTAAGAGTAAATGTCGAGTAATCCCAAAAGCACATAGAAATTCTCTCCGATAACAGTAAAGAGAAGACCGAAATAGATCAGAGGAAAATATAGCACCAAGATAATTGATATTCGTATTTGAAATTTCCCTAACGGGGTAATTGACAATATCTCAATATACCGTATTTCAGTTTAAATGAATAATGACATTTGTTAGAAATTTATTTCAAAACAGCTAGATATAGTCTTTCACCATACAAAAAGGAAAGAGCAAGGTCCTCAAGTGCAACACATAGAACACCAATCCAATCACACTTGATGGGGAAGCTCTGAAAAGTGTGTAAACTGTCAATGATCTGGACAGCATCATCGGTGAACGTGAGAGACTTTATGCAGGCGTAAAGGCGAAGGTTGGCAAAGAAAGGGTCCCATTCTTACAATCAAATAACATATGGAACTCAAAACAAATGTCAACCAATATCAAAGACAGAAACTTTAATATGAACGTCAAGACAGTTCTCCTATACGGAGCTGAAACGTGGAGAACTACCACAACCATTATCAATAATGTACAAGTATCTCTTAACAATTGGCTATGCAAGATACTGACCGTTCGTTGGCCGGATATCATCAGCAACAACCTAATGTGGAAGAGAACAAACTAACTTTCAGCTGTATTGGAAATTAGGAAAAGACTTTGGAAGTGGATAGCACATACATTACAGAAATCATCAAACTGCATCACTAGGCAAGCACTAACTTGGAATCTTCGTGGGAAACGGAAAAGAGGAAAGCCTAAGAACACACTACGTTGAAAATTCAAAGCATACATGAACAGAATGAATAGCAACTGGGATGGTTTCTTTAGGACAGAGTTAAATTGAGAGTGCTGTTGAGCGACCTATGCTTATCTATAAGGGGTACAGGCTTAAGTAAGTAAGTAAGATATAATCTTATAAAAAGCTTATTATTGTGTCAACTATAATCCTGCTAATCTATTCTATTCAGGTAGGGATTTTTATTTATTTCAACACATAGATATTTGTACGAAGAGGCACCAAATACATATGCGCCACACAAATCTCATTCGATATGTGTGAGGGCTTTGATACTGCCCGGGTGCCCAAACCGAAACAGATGGTTTTCTTAGGGGGCCACACCCGGAGCCTTCGACCTAAGGGTCTGATCCACAAGGCAGTGGAGCATTGTAAGGAGATGCAGTCCCATTGAAGCCGGTGACCAACAATTGGTTCATACGCCATTTGTTCCCGCAAGATACTGGAGCCCATGTACACCATTGATTTGGGATTCATAACATTGATTAAAGCTTGTTTTTTAATAAAATCAGTTCAAACTATAAACGATGTATGTTATACTTAAACGATATCATAAATTAATGCTTCTTATAAATGTTTTATTTTAACAATTCTAGGATTGGTGTCATTCTCAATTATATTTGGTATAATACTTGGTCAAATGGGTGATCGTGCTGTAATTATGGTACAATTTTTCACTGTTCTTAATGAAGTTGTCATGAGAATGGTACAAGTTATTATGTTGTAAGTAAACTTTACTTATGATAATATAAAACTGTATGTATATAATTATCAAATCAATAATTATTGAAAGAGAAATTGATACATCCCTGAATAATAATCATTATCATGTTTTTAATCATTGGTGATAATCATAGAGTTCTGTTGATCGTGTTGTGACTGGTCTAAGTGATTCACAGTTATTTGCATTGTATTTAGACTTTAGATCGTTAGATCAAATTATTACCAGCTTGATAGGTCTTGGTTTGGCCGAAACCTAAATTAAGGTATTCCTTTCCCTTACCTCTAACCACATGACAACATGGGAAATTATTTTCATAATTAAATATCTACTCAATACAAAGTTGAATAAAGTTCAATTAGAACTATGATAGTTTTTATTAATGAGAGATAAGAAATGGATGTTAGACTGAATATGATATAAATTCAGAGCATACAGTATCGCTTAAAATGCTTATTTTTCTACTGATTTGATGCAAATATCAATACTAGATGTGACATATGTTTTATAAGACAGTAGTTATGCATTTACAGTTGAGTGATTGCTGGATGGTGATCAATGTCATGTATATCAGGTCCTTTTTAGTGCAGATTGAATCCTATCGACCAAGTCGCAATGTGGCCACTAGTCTAGGTGAATTGGCATTGCGTACACTATGTTGAGATAAGATAGTGGTTGGAGATAGTTGACAGGAAACCCTAGACCTAGGTTTCGTGCTATTTGGCACACATCAGCAAGGTGTACCTGTAATCTTGAGGGAGACGTTACTACTGAGCTATCCGGGTCGCGACTGACCTCCTGTATTTACAATTGATTCATTACTTAGTAGTGATCAATATCATGTATGTTAGGTCGTTCTTATTGTAAATCGAATCCAATTGACCAAGTATTTATGCACATGACTGATTAGATAAAGACAAGCAGAACAATTAATTAGTAATTGGTAAATAAAATGGTCTTCATCGTCAATTATATTTTAATTGATTTCAACATACCAGTTACATTGTCGTTGTAATGAGTATCAAATACCACTTTATTTCGTAATAACAATAAACAATCTTATCATTTTATAATATCAACGTTTTGTCAATACAGAAATTTGTATTCAAAGTGTATACTTTGTGGAAAACATTCACTTTTGTACAAATGTTAGACTTTTTCTTCATACAAATATCTAATCATATATGAATATTGTGAACCTGGTAATCATAACATCACATTACATTTGATGATAAAGTTCAAGAGATGACATTTTAAAGTTTACCCTTTCAATTTATCAAAAATATTCATTGAACAGTCAATCATATTTTAAGAAAATATGAAAGATACATTAATATTAAAATGTTTGAAGATGTCGAATTTATTCATCTTTGGTAAAAATGTATCTGTACTAGGACTTAGCTTTGTTCATTATTCAGTTGGATTACAGTTATTATAGAAATCTCAATGTTATTTGAATTTAGAAAGTAATAAGAAGAGGTGACTACAATTTATTAGTGGATGATAGCACAGGTAATAAAGTTACAATCTCATCGAGTGATTACAAAGATGAATTTATAGTCAAATCGAATCAAGGTGCAGTTAAGCAAGGTAAGGCTATTAATAGGATTCGAGGAAGAGAATGATTGATCGAGAGATATTTAAGCGATCAACACTTAAACTAAAAAGAGATATGTGAGTAGGCTGTCACATGTGATCAAGTGTACACGTTTATACAAAGAAATAGACGAATTGTGACTATCTAAATAACATTATCTGTTAAATAAGTTAATGAAAAGGCTTGACAAAGATCGACCATAATTGAAATACATCGTAGGAGTCAATCAGTTATAACGTAGGTCCAGGCATATACATGCATCGGTCCAAGTTGTCATAGCTCATTAGCACAGCAAGACGAAAAGCAGATTCACAGAAGCAGTTAACTCAATGGTCTAATATATAAAGGAAAGATTGCATATAAGGATATAGTATAGGAAGAAAGAATTAGTTGATAGGAAAAAAAGATATGAAATAATTTTAGTCTCCTAGTTTAAGGTAAAACAAAGAGTGTATACACCTACGCCATTGTGGTCGATTCTGAACCATGTCACCCACAGTCTCCAACCCTTGGTTACGATAGTCACATGGACCCCAACCAAGTAGTCTGCATCTACCAACATAGCTCAGACTAGAAGTGAGTGACTTCAAGCACTGATGCCATGTACATTATAGGAGAGTTACTATAGTTACAACCAAATGGCTCGCATAACTTTACCATTAAAATGTAAATTAATTTCCATAATTTCATTCTGTTTATTGTTTTTTCTAATTCCTTTGTTATTCTTTTTTAATAATTTATATTTTAATTATTTATTATATTTCAGATATTCACCATTTGGTATATTCTTTCTAATATTAAGTAAAATGTTAGAAATTGAAAATTTAAGTGATACAGCAAAAGCATTAGGTTTATATATGGTAACTGTAGTTACTGGTTTAGCTATACATTTACTTGGTACATTAGCATTACTCTATTATTCGGTAACAAGAAAAAATCCATTCACATTCTATAAAGGTTTATTTCAAGTAAGTAACTATAACATTGTTCAAATATTGAATAATAATCACATATTTTTTTTAAAAAAAATAATAATAATAATTGATTCACAATAATAAACAATGATGGATAATGGGTAACAGTGGAATATAGGATGTGTGTTTCGTCCTATTTGGGACACATCAGTTGAATTGAGATGTCAATATGTTTTGTGAATAGTGATAATTTTGAATAAGATTATAGTTTTGTTCATTTATATATTGAAAGTAATAACAAACATTAACTAATTATTCATAGTTTATTTCTGTTCGAGTTCACTTCATAAGATAAGTCTTGGTTAATAAAAAAAATTGAACATGTACATATATTTTCTGTTCAGATGAATATCTTGTCTGAAATTGAGCACTTATAACTAAACTGAGATGCATTTAACAGTACGCTGTAGGTAACTGTAGATGAATCAAATAAATATCTAAGTTCAATTCAAACTTAAGTCATCATTAATATGATTTATTAAAGATGATTATAAATCGTCCTTTCATATAGGTAGCTCAACATTTCGTCATGCTATACCTCATATTGATTTAATGCCCTGTTACGGTGGAGGGTGAGGAAAGTCAGCTTACTCTGACAAACAAACGGTATAAGAACCTGTTGTTGGTCAGTGGCTACCATGTGACCACATCTCCTGACATTGCTCCACTGTCTTGTGGACTAGACCTTTAGATCGAAGGCTCCGAGTGTTGCCCTCTAAGAAAACCACCTGCTTCGGTTTCGGCAGCCGTGCATTGTCACAGCCCACACACAAATCAAGTGACTTGTGTGACGCATATGTATTTGATGCTCCTTTGTATCAATATTTATGAGTTCAAATAAATAAACAATAATGAGATCAATTATATCAGTCAGTCAGCTACAACTTAGGTCCAGGCACATATATGCATCGGTCCATGTTGTCACACCTTATTAGCACAACAAGATGAACACCAAATTCATAGTAGTTACTACAATGGTAGTAATATGTAAAAGAAAGATTCAATATAGAGATCATTTATGAGATATTGGTAATTTACTAACATTTGATAGATACCTGCGAAGCTTCAGTTGCATTTGTTTAGTTTGTTTAATCACTAATGCTGAGGTAAGATACAGTGATGGGTAAGTATATTGAATTGATGGATGTGGCCTAACCAAGACCGGATCTGTTCATAAAGTCACTGACGATTGAATTAAGTTACGTCGGTAGGTGGAAACTATCTGGCGTATAATCGCGAACAGTGGTTAAAGACGTTGCGTAATACGGATCAGAATTCATCTCATTTATATAGATGCACTCAATATTTATCTCTCCTTAGATCCAGAGTTTTAAAGTCATTTTGTGTTTTTTTCAGTTTATTTATTTATTTTCTCGAACCATATCTTTTCCACGGGTACTGGTACTGTTGCCACTTCCATTAATCAAGAATTTTCCTTGATAATCCTATCATACTGTACTAACGTCATGTGGCAACTTGAACTGATGAACATATGTGCCACGTTCAACATTACATCTGAGTGATTGAGTATTTATGGAAACCAGTTTCATTCTGATTGACCTTTATCAACCATCTTCGAACTTGGAGTGAATATGAAAAACTGAATTTTCAAAAGAATCAGAATTATAATTTATTTAGACCTATGTGTTTAATTTTAATAACCATTTAATTACGTTGAAAAAACGTTAACATTACTGATTACTTCCTCATTTCAAAATGTATATATCTATATGCTCAACTATGTTATCATTTTTATCAGAATTGGAGTTTGCGGTGATTAAAGTAATATTAATACCTGAGTTCATGAGTAGATTTAAGCTCAGTTTTCTAAAAGTTCAGCGCTCATGTGCAATACCGAATGTTCTGGGTTCAAGTTCCGTATTCGGAATCGTGGATGTGCATTGTTGTAGAGTCCTATATTAGAACGAAACGCGCATCCAATGCTTCCAGGTTTTCATTAGTGATCTAGGTTAAATGGACTCATGAGTTCAACTATTAAAATCATTATAAATTAAAAACACGAAGTTCAGCGAAGGGATCTCTTTTCAACGAACTTATTACCAAGCTGTACACTCGTATATATATATATATATATATATATATATATATATATATATATATATATATGAAAATGTTTTGTTAAAGTACTAATCCCCCTGATAAATATGAACACAAATAACCAAGATGATGTAATAGGTAACGTAACAAGTCAAGAGCAGGGAAGCAGCAGGACCAGAAAATATACCAGCTAAAGAACTGATGTTGAACAATGAAGCATGGAATATAATGGAAAGTTCAGAATCGACCAGAAATTGTGGACTTCTCAGATAACCTGGCTCTCCTGTCCCATACACACGAACAAATACAGATGAAGACAACTAGTGTAGCATCAGCCTCTGCAAAAGTAGGCCTCTACATACGCAAGGGATAAACTAAGGTCCACTAATACAACATGGAGAACTCTAACCCAACCACACTTGATGACGAAACTGGGAGATGTGAAATCGTTCATATACCTGGGAAGCATCATCAATGAACAAGGTGGATAACATGCAGATGTAAAGGTGAGGATTGGCAAAGCAAGGGTCGCATTCCTACTGTTGAAGAACAAGTGCAACTCAAAACAATTGTCAACCAATATCAAAGTCACAATCTTCAATACTAGCGTCAAGATAGTCTTACTGTACGGAGCTGAAACTTGGAGAACTACTACAACCATAGTCAAGAAGATACAAGTATTTACAAATGGTTGTCTACGCAAGATACTCGACATCCATTGGCCGGATGCTTCCAGTATTTATGAATAAATAATGAGAATATAAGACACAAGTAAAGGGGAATGCAGCAATAATAATAATTAAAACCAAGGTAACGATAACGATAGGACGTATTCCTTTTGTACACATAGTTCTACTTTGAGCTCATGGATGGCTATTTTTAGGAGTAGATTTGAACGAATCATATATACAACCTTAAAATCAAATGACGGATCCGTAAAATGATTACAATCGATTAAGTGTTCAAGCATAGAACTCCTAAATGCTTTCTTCTCACCTTTGAAGAACCAAACTGGGACGTGTCCCCGTATTCGAATCTAAAACTATTGTTAGTATTCGTATTACGTAATCTAGTGTTATAATCTTTCTATTACATCATCTTGGTTATTCATGTTCACATTTCCTCAAGGAACTAGTACTTTAACTTTATATATATATGATTGTACAGCTTCTTTGAAATGAGATCCCTTCGTTGAACTTCATATTTCTTAAAATCATGTTATTATTCGTTCATTCTTCCTACAACACTCACATTTCATCGACAAATAAATTGTCTAAATTCTTCATTACATTTACAAGAAAATAATAATTATTTTTGTTTTGTTTTGGATAAGATTAGAATAGATTATGAAAAATGGTTATTCGCTTTACCATGGTAGAAAAAAGATTAACCTCACACACATATATATATATATATATATATATATATATATATATATATATATATATATATATATATATATATATATATATATATATATATATATATATATATATATATACGTACACATGCACACACAAGGAAGGAGCAAAACATAATTTATATATTCCTAGTGGATACGTTTTAATCTAATCCAATTGTATGTAAATAAGTCAAGTAAGATAAAGACCTCCCCCCTCTCCATCATACCAACAACAACAAAATACAATTTATACCCTCTCAAAAGAGATTTTAATGTGAACAGTAAAATGAAGTGGTTGATTTACTTGAACTAAAATAGAAGAAGAATTAAAACAACTAACTAAACTTTATCGTAGAATTGAAAAAGAAAATAAAAGAAGAAATGATGTAAGTTCGTTCATTTTAGGAGGGAGTGGAGTAGAGTGGGGGTGGGGTAAATGAATCGGTTATTAATTATAAATATATCTTAGATATTGTTATCTAATTTCTTTTTTGTATTAGATACTAATCTTATCTCTTCTTTTACACTTTAGTGAAAATATAGATTTCTTTTTTTTCGATTGTACAGTTTCTTATTTTTCCCCTTCTCTCTTTTTAAATGAAGGTAGTTTTAATAAGATTTAATGTAAATTATTATCAAGTTAATAGATTGAAACAAATAAGTGAAATGTATATAGATTTTCCTTTGATAGTATAAATGAGTGATCAAATACTTGTTGTTAGGGTATTAAGTGTTTTTTTTCTTCGTACACATTCTTTTATTTAAAAAAAAACCCAACAACTAATGAACTCGTATACGAAGGAGTATTTCAGGCTTCTTTATAACAAGTGAAAACATTAAATTCAGTCAATAATGAATGTCAAGTTATGATTAATATATTAGAATATGATTTACTTATCTACGCTTGTTACTCCTAATGGAGCATAAGCCACCGACCAGTATTCTCTAACCCACTCTGTCCTGAGCTTTCCATTACTTAACTACAACTATGGTGTATGCTACTTAAATCGACAGGCATAAGTAATGTATGACACTGATCAGAGATTGAAGGCCTGAAAGAAGAAGATTGAGAAGATAGCACTGAATACAACAGGAAGATATTGTGAATTGAAATATTTATGAAGGACATACAGGACAATTAATTTAAGATTTTCAAATAAAGTTTTTAATGCATGATTTTCATATTTTAAGAAAGGACTTTTCAGTTTTGTATTAGACAATAAATTGGTTAACTCCACAACGTCTTTGCTCACTACACTACCAAACAGGACAACAATGAGAGAGACAAAGGACAAGTGATTCTAACTTATATTACTATTCACAGAATGTTAACTGCAATGCAGTAGAAATAAATTAACACTTGCAATTATGCCCTTGTGGAAAGTTTTGAGTTCCACTGAATTCATGAATAGATAGATGTTAGATAGCCATCGAAAACTTGGAAGCACTGGAAGACCATTTTGTTCTCCTATGGGACTCCTCAGAAATTTTTATTCACGATTTCGCACATAGGAATCTAACCTAGGATCTTCATTTTCGAGTAAACACACACCCACTATCCATCTTTGCTTAAAAAGCTATATGTATATATATACTATGACTATTATCAGTAATACTGAATTTTATTATTTCTCTCTATCTTTTTTCACTCTTTATACAAACTACAAAAGGCTTGGATTACAGCACTTGGAACTGCATCCAGTGCAGCTACTCTACCAATTACATTTCGTTGTTTAGAACAAAATCTAGGCATTGATAAACGTGTGACACGTTTTGTTCTACCTATTGGTGCAACAATCAATATGGATGGAACTGCACTATATGAAGCTGTTGCATCAATTTTTATTGCACAAATTAATGGAAAATATTTGACAATTATTGAAGTATTTATTGTAAGGTAAGTCCCAAAAAAACAAAAGAAACAATAGAGAATGATTATAATTAGACCAGGTATTGTTAAAATTTGAACTTTTATTCGATTATGCCATAACAGAATACTTGATTTGAGTCCAAATTATATGAGGATAATAAACGTAGAGTGTGGGACCCTTATCTGAATCTATTTGGATCGTACGAATGATTGATATTGAGATATTTGTATCGTCAATCCTCGTATTTAATCATTGACTTAATTAGCGTTATTGAATAATGGTGTTAAAATAAGTCAAATATGAGAAAGGATCATTGATCCAGGCAGACGATCAAAGGAACGAAATGAAATGATGCGCCATGAAGAAGGCATGTGAACGAACTACATTTAATCAAGCTGTAATTCATATTTATAGGCAGATAAAAATAAGTTACAGATATGTGATGAATAGAATAAGAAGTGTACACACACATACGCTCACATAAAAACAGTCAGGAGTTGACAAGATTATAGTAACAGGGTCAGAACGTGAATCAAGAAGAATGGATAAATTGTCCTATCCAGAAACTAAAATAACTTATGTGGGCTTAACATGGTAACTGACACTACAAGAGCATTGGAATCAGTCGAATATAGCATTTTACAAGGACGATATTTTGAAGCATGAAGTAAACAATGAATTATCTCAAGATGGAGGTGACACTACCCAACTATACGAATTACTGTAAAAATTTGGATGTATATATTTACAACACAACAATTGACAGTCAATTGAGCTATGCATTAGGCTGTTGTTATATGACATCAAACGTAATTATTTCGTTTCACATTATAGATTACTGTAGACCATTTTTCAGTAAACAATATGCGAATCCCATTCTTTTTAAGTGTGAACTTTAACGATACAGACATTTTCGAAAGTCATTTATTTCATCCTGGAACTATTTCTTCTCAGATCCGCGCACCATTACTATTGTGTTGGGGGGGCAGTCGAATGTGATTGAATATAAAATCACAGAACACCTTAGTAAAATCTGAGAACTACGTCATTTTTCTCAGACTTCACTGTTCTTTCAATCCTACAACAGTCATCATTTGTTCTCGTTCTCCTTTCTTTGATCTTCTTAACCTTATACCTTCAGGCATTTTACTGTCGATTGATGATATGTACTACTTATATCTGTCTAGATCAGTAGAACACACAACACTATTACTAGTGAATATAACATAGAAATGAACTTTCCAAGTCAAAATATTTAACATTTTAACTAATATAAGTACTGTCGGCTAGATTATAAGATATGTAAAGTAAAATTTAGAATTAATCATAAATTTATACTGGAATTCACAAGATTTCTAACAAAAATATTAAAATTCAGTCACTTTTCGGCTCTCACAAGATCATTGCTGTGAAATGAGAAACCTATGCGCTCAAAAGCGTTTAGCCTCGACTGTAATCGGTTGCGAAAAAAAGATCTGGCTAGATCCTAATGAAACTGCAACCATTCAAAATGTTCACGTGAGTAAAATGATACGAAAGTTGTTTAAAGACAGCTTGCTTATTCGCAAACCTGTAACCGTCCATTCTCGTTCTCGATGTAGATAAAACTTGATTGCATGTAGAAAAGGTCGTTACTCGGGAACGGGTAAAGTGATTAAGAATAGGTGAATGGTGCGTTACCTCATTTACAGGTTTTACTAAATGTAGTCACACTAAGTATTATCGGGAAGTGGGAGTTCTCAAATCACTGAAAAGTTGACATCAATGCTAATCTAATTCATGCACAAAAGAATGATTAAAAATGAAAACGACTACACTTTTTTCATGGCTAGGTCCTATGTACATTGTACTCAATAGTCATATATGAGGACGAAAGAAATGTATAATCCTTCCGGGTTACCAATGGTTTTCAATTCATGATGTAAACATCTTAGAAATATTCATCAACTCTTGATCTGACCTTCCGTTCAAATATCTATGTACAACTAACAACAGATTTTGCGTACTAAAAAACAAAATAAAGTATAAGTAAAAATTAGTAATTATTTAATAAATGATAAGCTCGTTTTATATTCATCATTGTTTCAGAATAGATGTGACCAGTGGAGTCCAATCTGTTTGGGGTGTAGACAGTTATCCACCTCATATAGTGAATGAAGGGTTGCGTAAGATCGTAGATCGATTGAAATTAGACATTGACATCGTTGGATACCGACTCAGCGGTCTACAAGTTATGTGTACGCGCGTGATACCAAAGGCTCTGGGTTCGAATCCAATATGTGGTATCTTAAATGCTCACTAATGAGGTGTCAAGTGCTTTCAGGTTTTCGACGGTATACTAGCTTAGATCAACTCATGAATTCAACTATTAAAACGTGTGTATTCGTTCGTTTTGTTTTTTCTGTCCACCATTCCAATCTTACTTATTTTAACAACATTTACAAACAGTAATTATCTTTTAAAAGTTATACATTTCTGTTGTATACCTAACTTGTCCATCATTCTCATATTGTTTTGAACAAAAAGTACTTCCAGGTTCCCCATGGTAGTCTAGTTCCAACTTTTTCATGAATTCAATTATTAAATCACTACAATCTCCACAAAACTCCTGTCCGATTAAAATCATCATAAGCTCACTCGTGACTAGCTTCAAGATGTATTTCTTGGAGTCCTAGTGAAAAGCTGTAGCCATTGCAGCTCAACCAAGTCTGTTGTGAGATAGTACCTCACTGAAGACAATGGTGAACGGTGGGGTAATTTCATGAATTGGTTAAAGTTAAACACTAATACCGTTGAATGTTGGCCGGCTTAGTGGTCTAGTGGTTAAGCGTGCGCGCGCGAGACTTATAGGTTTTAGGTTGGAATCTCACAAGGCGAGGTCGTGGATGTGCATTGCTGAAGAATCCCACACTAGGACGAAACAGTCATCTAGTACTTCTAGGTTTTCCATAGTGTTCTAGTTTCAATTGACTCATCAATTCAATTAATGAAATAAGCAAAATAGTTAATAGAATTAAAGAAAAATAAATGATGAACAAAATGAATCTTAACTCATTGTTTTATTTATTGAATTCTAATTCCCTTGATAGTTTGTTTCTTATCATCTAGTCAAATTAATTATTTTTTTTAATTTGTTGATCTACTTGTTTTAGGATCATCTATTATTAGTTTGTTTATAATTAGAATCCTAATTTTATTCTTGTTTTAATTACTAACAAGTAATAAAAGTGTTATTTCAAAATATTCAAACTAATGAACTAAATATGAAATAAAATGATCATAGATAGATATTTTCTAGCATATGGGGTTTTTATAGGATTCCTGATTTTTTGGTATAGGGTTGTGAAGATTGTTGTATTGTAATTGAGATTATGAACCGATCAATGTTAGATCACCAGTGAACATTTGAAAGCACTAAACGACCATTTCGTCCTAATATGGGATTCGTCAGCGGTAAGCATCCATGAGAACAAAGGTTCTGTGTTTGGTTCTCAGTTGATGAGTAGTAGATACTCACTGCTAAAAAGTCTTATGATACGGCGAATTGGTTGTTCGTTACGTTTAGGTTTTCGATGGTTTTCAAACTCAGATCGGTTGATATTCTCAATCAATGCTAATTATTTAAATGTTTACGAAGTCAAACACCTACACATTTCTTAAATAATGAGTGCCGTTTATTTGTTTTTTTCCCCAGTAATGGTAATGTATTTGTCTATTATTTAAATTTATTTAGACACATAAACATTGGTACAAGGAGGCACCAAAAACATATGCACCACACAAGTCACTTGATTTGTGTTTGGGCTGTAATACTGCCTGCACGCCCAAATTGGAACAGGTGGTTTTCTGAGATAGCCACATTCGGAGCATTTGACCTAAAGAAATAATCCACAAGACACTGTAGCAACGTCAGAAAATGAAGTCACGTGGTACTCGGTGACCAATAATTGGTGTAACCCTCTAAGAAAACCACCTGCTTCGGTTTGGGCAGCCGTTCTGCATCACAGCCCACACACAAATCAAGTGATTTGTGTGGGGCATATGTATTCGATGCCCCTTAGTACCAATATTTATGTGTTCAAATGAATGAATAAATAAGTGATACGTTTTATTTTTATAATCCTCGAAAATAAGTTGTAAAGAGTCAATACGCGTTTTGAATTAATCTCAAATAATTGTATTCTACAGTGACAATCACTGTAATTCTTCACTCATTTATCAAATTAAATCTTAGTGACAATTTTTATACTATTAACAAAAGTTTTAAGTAGTATACAGTCGTTCAAGCAAAACCACCTATAACTTTGGCCAAGATCTTATTGGTTATGACTATTTCAACAAAACTATACCATTCTTTATCACTAAAAAAGTCAAATAGTTAATAACATGTAGTGCGTATTATAACCAAGGATACTATTACATCACTTGTTGTATTTATAAAAGAGACAATCCGCTTCTATGAATAGAAATAAAGTTCTAAATAAAGTCCTAAATATTAATTGGAGATCCAAACAAGCAATATCAAATGAATTTAAACGTCACCACATTGCACGAGCAAGTGGCTATCAGGACTCAGTATCTAAGTGGATAACGTGATGGCGTTTGGAGCAAACAGTACTGAGTTCTAGTCCCAGAGTGAAGATCAACTCTCAGATGTAGGTACATCCAGTTGACGAGTCCCAGTTAGGACGGAACGCGCGTCCAGTATTCCACTGCTTTGCATAAAAATAAAGTTTGACTAATTTTGGATGAATTTCGTTAGAAAATAAGCTTTTTCCTAACCATAGACATTGTTATCTTAATTAGTTAAACCTAATTTAAATGTTTGATAAATGTCCAACTATTCAGATAAGAAAAGTGGTATGTATAAAATTGGATGTTCTAGAATCCTATCAATAGAATATGAATTATGTTCGCCATAATTTCGTATGTTCAATTCCCTTGATAAAGTTCAAATAGAAAAAGGATAGAATATGTCTAGTATTGGAAGTCACAATATTTATTTTCTCCTGGTTCAGACTCAGTGGCTGAGTGTACATTAATCTCAATAAGGATTTTCATACGTAAATCCAACCACACTGTTTATAGCTTCAAACACTCAAATAGTTATCCACTTAGCTATTAAGTACACATAACCACTAGATTATGCAACGTGAATGAATTTAAGTTCAATCTTACGATGGTTTTAAAATTGAAACTCAGTGCAAAGTATTAGAAACAATATGATCCAATACCAGATTACAAGTTGAATTAAATATTGAATATGTTATCTACTAAGAGATATTATTATTTTAACCAATATATGAATATCTAATAGATCAATTCATGAGTCTAGTGAAGCTAAAGCACCATGAAAAACCCGGATGCAGAATACTAGAGAGTCTCATACTGGGACGAAACAACGCTTCAAGGCTTTCCGTTGTGGTTTAGCTCCAATTGACTCATGAATTCATCTATTTAATTATTTAATTACTAAATTGGGGGAAATTTTCATTTTATGACTTAATCTCAAATAATTCTAACTAGGTGGAATAATAATATTTCGAGAACTCAATGTTATATATTTAACAATAAACTAATTTACCAATGTCTAATGACATCTTCAAGGTAAAGTTTTGTAGTTTTCATAGACAACCTACTTAGTAATTATAAGTAGACGCACTTGTAAACAAAAATAGTTCGAAGCCCGCGGGTGAGGTTGTGTATGCTCACTGTTGAGGAGTCCCCTACCAGAACGAAACGACCGTCCAGTGCTTCCACGTTTTCAGTGGTGGTCTAACATTGGTTGTTTGATGATCTTAATTACATCTGGTTTTTCTAATGTATAACTTCTATGAATCACTGCATTATATTGTGATCTATTTAAAATTTGATAACTGTAATCTATTTATATATATATTAATTACTACCGTTACCTATCCCACATAAAAGAGCATAAATCGCTCACTAGTATTCTCCACTCAACTCTGCTCTAGGTAATCCTTTCCAATTGCTATTGATCCTTTTCATATCTGTTTTCATTTCCCGACGCAGTATGTTCTTTGGCAAATGTATATAATCTAATTTGTTAATGTTGTTTAGTGTTAGAATGGTACAATTGACTGAAGAAAAAAATAATAAAACTTGGATAAATGATAACTTTTCTTCTCAGTTATGTGATTCCAGAATTTTAACCAAATAACCAAGCGACTTACAGTTAATATATGCATTAGTCACAAGATACTTCTATGATATTACTTATAAGGTAACGAGTAATGATTAATGAGGTATAATGAAGAAAGATCAAAAATCAGTTACCAATGTATCAATTAAGCTTTAAAACTTCTATTAACTTGTTGATTAAATCATTTTCTATAAATTACTTTTATCAGTTTAACAGCAACGTTGGCAGCAATAGGAGCAGCTAGTGTTCCAAGCGCTGGTTTAGTTACTATGATGTTAGTGCTTACATCTGTTGGATTGCCTACAAAAGATATTTCTTTAATTTTAGCAGTTGATTGGTTACTGTAAGTTTAAAAATGAACAATAATCTATTTTATGATAATAAAATTACTTTATAGTTTTACATTAAAAATTGTCTTTAGTTAAACAACTAAAAGTCAATAGATAACATTGTGTTATTAGTAAACTCTTCAATGGTATACAAACATAACTTTACTCGGGGTCGAACGTATGATTCTCAACACATATAGAGAATGCATTACTCATAAATCATCAGGTTAATATACAATGGAGAAAAATCCTCGATACTGTGTAACTTTTATTGATTACAGTTAGTAAAATCTATTTCATTACCAACATGCTTGACCCACCACTGTCTACCGTTTCTGAATTGATTTGAAAGAAATAATGAGAGTGAATCGCAACTAAGCACATAATTAATATTTGTGTATATCAATGGGGACCATTCAGTTTTACGATATACACTATTTTCAATGAGGATTTAGAATGATTAGTAGAATACTATTTCGTATAGTTATATTTTGCAGTCCGTTTCAATTACAATATATTGTTCTATGTTTGGTGATAGTTACTAAGTCATAGGAAGGAAACAAGGTTGCCTGAGGAATTTCATTACTAAATGAATACGTTTATGAGCAAGTTAGTAAACTGTTGTTTAAGGTATTATTAAACATAAATGATTTCCTTAGTTTCTTCGATATACCATACTATTTCTATTTAAATAGTTTCACTTTCGAAAAGATCTTCATTTATATTCACATAGGAAAGCAGAGCAAATCTCTCAGGCAAAAATCATAAACATCAAAGATTTCATTGATTATTGGTTTAATATTAGTCTGTGAGTGTGAACTAAGGGTTTCAAAGTTCACTTGGAGTTGTTTTACTTGCATCTTCTCATTGATGTTTAGGACAGCAATTGATTAGTCTCTTGTAAGTATAAATGTGCATTCTGTGCGAATTGTCATGATATAGCCTTAGATCACAAGCATTATAGATGGATAGTGGCTAGCAGTGGAATCTAGGATGCGGGCCACGTCTTCTTATTTAAGACTCGTCAGCCGGGTGTTCCTGCATTTCATAGTTGATGTTCACTCTGGAACATGAACTCAGTGTTTTCAAAGGAAACAACTAGTTGAAAAAATTTAGTTTATCTGAAAGAATTTCACTGTTAATGACTATGAAAAGATTTGAAAAATCTACACGTCATTCATTTCTACTAAAGTTGGATAACTTAAATCATGGAATACAGATTAAAAAAAAACAATATAAGTAATTCATACTGGTTTGAGACTCTTCAATTGTGCAAAAATACAAGCTAAAACAATGTTGATGTTAACATCTCTCAAGTGCTTAAACAATTGCAGCAAAATTTACTTTTCTACATATTTGATTCTCTCTATAAAACAAGTGAGAAACGATGTCTTTCCGTCATCTTCGCCTATGCCCCGGCAGATTGCAGCCCGGATGCAATCAAGCATGAATTCTACCACCAGTTAACTGTTCTTCTCCAGAAAGTGCGTTCGACAGATATTGTAGTACTAGCCGGAGACTTGAATGCTCAGGTCGTGCGTCTAGGCACAGAAGAGAGTTGTTTAGGTGGCCGATGGGGATTTGTTGGTCGCAGGACAGATAACGGGGACCGTCTACTGTGACTGTGCACAGACCATAACCTATTTCTGGCTAACACTAACGTCCGGCACAGTCATCGCCGATGTGCCACCTGGCATCTCCCCTCTGTATCTCAAGCCTGGACTCAGATTGATCACATCGCGATCAGCTACCGCTTGCGTGATTGTGTATAAGACTGTCGCTCCTTTTGGAGTACCTATCTGAACTCTGATCATCCCCTTGTTTGCGCTAATCTTACCTTACTTTTCAGTGGCCAACGAACTTTATATGGCGTATACATATTTGGTGCCCTCTTGTACCAATATTTATGCGTTCAAATAAATAATAAAACAAGTTCATGGACTGTGATGAGAACAACTGAGTCATAAAATGAACAAAATATAAAGTCGTTAAGTTTCTCGTCAATATCATTAAATATTAGTAAATTTATAGTTTAAATATTCTTTTTCAGTGATCGAATTCGTACTTCAATCAATGTAATGGGTGATGCAGTTGGAGCTGGTATAGTTAATCATTTATGTTATAAAGAATTAGCTCAAAAAGATGCTGAAATTGATAAAGAAATAGATGAAGTTGTAGAAGAATATACACGTGAATTATCTAATGTAACTAATATAACAGATCGTGAAAAACGTAATTCATCTAGTATTGGTCGTCATAATAAAAAACGTATGAGTTTAGCTGCAGCAATGCGTTTACAAGAAAATACATCACCACTTGGTACAGTTATGCCAAATCAATCAACAATAAATGAACCAGAATCACCAACATCTAAATCATATTTACCAATGAATATACATCCAAATGATAAAAATGATAATTAATTATTTCATAATTACATTTCTATTATTATTATTATTATACTTTCTATTATTGAATACGTTGATAGTTTAAGTATATTACTTTTTTGAAGTTCCTTATCATAATATTACCCATTTGTTTTATTCTTTCATTCTTTACCTTATTTTCATTCAATAGAATTAGACATTTTAAACTGCTCAGTAACTCCCTTTTTCTTTTCTTTTTTTTAAAAAAAACAAAAAAAATATTTAAAAAAACACAAAAAAAGAACAAACTTACATTTTAAATTCCTGTTTTAGTTTGAAGTAAAAATTAGTGTAGTATAATTTTATTAAGGCAAAGAAACAAAACAAAATTGACCAAACTTTCAATGAAAAAATCGATGAATTGGTTACTAGATTACATAATTCAATTATTAATATCATTAATTGTAAACTAATAATAATAATAATCAATATTGTAAACAATTTCATAATCAGTTTTTTTTTCATATTCACATGAATTTACATACATAATTCATATTCTTTATAAAGGGAACAACAATACACAATAGTAACATGAAGTTACTGAGAGAGAAAGAGAGAGAGAGGGGGGGAGTGAGGGAGAGGAAGAAAGAGATCGGTTGTTCTGAATGTTCATTGTTTATTATTTAATAGTAATTTTGGATAATATAATTATTTTCTATTCAATATTACATTACATACTGTTTATTTTTAAGAAGAAAAAAAGGAGAAAGAAGAAGAAAAAGAAAAGAAAGAAAAAAAGGAAAACAAAGAGATAATCCGTTTAACTTTATTTAGAATGAATGATATATATATTGAACTATTTATTCATTTTATTTAACAATGATCATTCATTGTACGATTGACATTTTATGTTGTATCATTGATAATGATAATTTTATGCCTATAAATAATAATCATAATAATATTTATTAATTTAATATGTTTCACATATATTAGTTGTTCATCACAACTCTATATGATACTTAGTTAATTACTTATGCCTGTTACCTATCATGTGGGAGTATAGGCTGCTCATCAGTATTCTCCGTTCAACTCTATCCTGTGAAATCCCTTCCAGTTGTTATATATTCTTTTGATGTCCGCTTTGAATCTTTGATGGAATGTGTTCTTTGATCTTGTTTTCCTTCACGATTCAAAGTGCTTGTCTTGAGATGCAGTTTGACGATTTTCTCAATGCATGGCTTATCCACATACAATAACTTTTACTGATTTCTTCTTCAACTGGTAGTTGATTTGTTCTCTTCCACAGTAGGCCGTTGCTGATGATATCCCGTCAACGAACATTCAGTATCTTAAGTAGACAATTGTTTAGAAATATTTGTACATATTTGAGGATGGCTGTGTTAGAAAACTAACATAGCTCCGTACAAAAGAACTGTCTCGACGTTCGTATTAAGGATTCCGAGTTATATTGGATGACAGTTTTTTTGAGTTGCATATGTTCTTCAACTGTAGGAATGTTTTCCTTGCTTTGCCAATTCTTGTATTTACGTCTATATCAGATCCGCCTTGTTAACCGATCACGCTACCCAGATAAGTAAGTGTATCACCAACTGTGATGAAGAAACTTTACATGATAACAAATGTATACATGTAAATAATAGATTGTCTGTCGCAGTAAATAAAAAATAGATATATTTTCATATTTCATTAACTTACTAGTAGGTTGTTGATGTGTTAAACATATTTGTCAGCTAAAGATTTATATATTTGTCTTTGAGTACTACTAAAAGTTAGTAATATCAACCGTTTATCCATATTGAAATGGTTGAAGGTAGGTTTAAATCTGCAATCAACTGGTTATAAGTAGAGTGTTTAAGCCAGCGTTCCATATAGGTTCTTGATAAATGATGTTTATAAATTATTGTTAAATAAAACCGATTTAACTATGAAGTTCATTATTAAATCCTTAAGAGGATAAATAATTTCTTCAAGATTCGACTCATTGTTTTAGGGTACGACAGATAGTGATAAGATTGAAATTTCGAAGAGGATCAATTTAAAATAAAACATATAATCCACTTGGTATTATTTTACTTCAATATTCTCATTGATATTTAGGACTGCAATTGATCAGACTCTTATTGGCATATGTGCATCCTGTGCGTATTGCCTTAATTTACAAGCATTATATGCAAAGATGGATAGTGACTAGTATTGTAATCTAGGACGCGTGTTTTGTCCTATTTGGGACTCGTCATCTGGATGTACGGTACTGGGTTCGAGTCCCAGAGTGAACATCAACTCTGAGATGTAGGTAAATTCAGCTGACGCGCGTCCTGGATTCTACTGCTAACCACTATCAATCTTTGCTTATAAAACTTTTAATCATTCGAATAGCGTTAAATGGACACTAAACATTAATTTTGGTAATTTCAAGTTTATTTATTTCAACACATAAATATTGGTACAAGAGGGCACCAAATATATATGCGCCACACCATATTAGTGTGTGTGTGTGGGCTGTGATACTGCTCGGGTGCCCAGACTGAAGCAGGTGGTTTTCTTAGGAGACCACACCCCGAGCCTTTGACCTAAAGGTCTGACTCACAAGGCAGTGAAACATCGTGAGGAGATTCATTCCCATGGCAGCCGGTGACCAACGATTGGTTCATACGCCATTCGTTCACTCAGGATACTGGAGCCCATGTGCACCATTGGTTTGAGATCTGATTAAAGAGCTAGATATTCGCTATCCGTCTTCTCAATTTCGTAAACAATACCCCTGCCACGAGAAGTTAGACTGTTTGAATTAGGAAACGACATTAACATAGTTTGCAAACAATTAATCTCTAACCCCCTGACAAAGGTTTTTTTTGTTTAGAACATAAAACTACGTGAAATTGCTTAAATATACCGCACAATTTTAAATTGAACAGTAGCATTATTATTGATATCAGTCTAAACATAAGCCAGTCAGTATTCAATAACGTAGGATCTAGTATGAATATGAGAATTCAGTTCAAATGAATTAATATTACACTGAGAGAGTAAATTAACGAAATGGAAATCAAATACAACGAATTGATTTGTAATTCAATCAAAATCTAAACATAAAAGATAAAGAAACGGGATAAGTGAAATAGAACGTTTTACGCATGATGTTCAATGACAAATGTAACCAAGCTAACTTTTACATCGGTATACTTTAAAACTCTTATACGCACGATCTTTGGTTGGTTGAATACAAGTAACCTTAAGAATCTCTCTCTCTCTTTAGTATACATATATATGGGCAAATATTAGATTGTTAACGTGAGTATGAAACCAAACTAGAAATCCTTTTCCCTAGTAATGATTATTTGAAATGATACTATGTCAAATTTATTGTTGAAGCCAAATTAGCTTCGTTTTGATCTATTTGAAGTCAAAAATTTGGTCTGCACATAACTTGTTAGGTTTTCATAAAACAAAAAGTAAATGCGATAGCCAATTTATATACACACATATATAAAGACAGTTTATCAGCGTCATATAACCTCTATTAATATCAAATAAATTAAAGAATTTTTCGTTTACATCACGAACTGATCTTAGTAAAGAAGTACTATTGACAACGAGTAAGCATTGGACAACTGTTTCGTCTTGGTATGAGACTCTTCCAGTATTGAGCAGCCATGACTTTGCCAGAGATCGAATCCAAGAACTTCGGTCACTCTACGAGTGCCTAACCTTTAAAAAATAAATCGGCATCCAATAGTTTAAACTCTTAATTGCAATCGATTTGTGATATAGCTGCAGCCATTCTCAAATGTCACTACTAATTAATAACTACCTCAAACTCAATATGACTGAATTCCACTTGTTACGGCTTTTAATTAACTCCAACATGGACTGACTGGGGGAAAGGAAGGAGAATGGCGATTAGCAAATCTACGTGCATTCAACAAAATGGTTATATGCGGAACTATATTACCCCACAAACGCATACACAAAGCTATATGGGGTTTTCCCGGTTCACACTATAGAGAATCAGATTGATTGTAATTGCATCACTATAAAATTCAGAAAGTCAACTGAAGAAGTGAGAACAAAGAAAGGAGCTGATATAGCATCAGATCACCACCTGTTGGTCTCCAAGGTGAAACTGAAGCTAAAGAGTACCGAACTGCAGAAACAGCATTACAAAGGTTTAATACAGCCTTCCTCCACGAATTCATGATAGATTTCAGCAACAGATTCCAAGCCTTACAAGATCTTTTCAAAGAGGAAACTTCTATGAAGAACAACTGGTAAGTAGTCAAACAAGCAATAACGTCAACGTGCCAGGAGCTTCTGGGAAGCAAGGAGCATCACCATATGGAATGGATCTCTATCAAAACCCTGGGCAATATTCAAGAAAAGAAGACAATGATTAACAATATCCGAACAAGAGCAGAGAAAGTAAAGGCAAAAGCTGAATGCACAGAAGCAAACAATCATGTGAAAAGAAGTATTAGGACCTACAAAAAGCACCCAGAAGTACTGATAAAAAAAGCTGCAAGAGAAGGAAATATGAAACAACTATATGACACAACGAGGAAACTGGGAGGGAAATATGGTAAACCAGAAAGATCAGTCAAGGACAAACAAGGCAAGTTAATCACTGAGATTCAAGAACATAGGAACAGGTATGTAGAGCACTTTGAAGAACTCTTGAATAGACGAGCCCCACTGAACCCACCGGACATCGAAGCAGCACACACAGACCATCCTATAGATTTCGTTTCATCAACGATCACCATCGCCATCAGACAAATCAAGAGTGGGAAAGCAGTAGGACCTGTAAACTACACGTATCTGGTCGGCATCATCGATGAACAAGGAGGATGAGATTCAGATGTAAGTGCAAGGATTGGCAATGCAAGGAAAGCATTCCTACAATTGAAGAACATTTGCAACTCAAAACAACTGTCAACCAATATAAGTCAGAATCTTTAATATGAATGTTAAGACAGTTCTACTGTACGGAACTGAAACTTAGAAAACTAACACAACTATCGTCAAAATGTACAAATATTTATAAATAGTTGTCTATATAAAATACTGAAGGCCAAAATACACACTACATCAGGAATGAGAAGCAGATATCAATAGGATGAATCGTAACTCGAAAGGATTGCCCGGGAAAGAGTTCAATGTAGAATCCTGGTGGGCGTTCTATGCTCACACAAGGGGTAACAGGCGTAAATACGGCATTTCACTAGAACTTCAAGAATTACCACTCAAAATTTATCACTAGTAAGCACACAACAGAGGGGGTTTATAGAGATAGTTGAATTTTCATAGTTAACATAACAAACTGATCTATAACCCCCCCCCAGTAGTAACTATTCTGTCTGCCAAAAATAAAATCAAAACTGATCTTAATTTTCATATTCAAATAAAATTTTACTTTACAGTAAACATAATTCACAACCAATTTAGATTGTTAGAGAGATTATAATTATAATTATGAACGAACCAATCACATATATAAGATAACAGATCTTATTGTTGGTGCAAAATTTATTTATTCATTTAAGTAAATAACATTTTGACATTATAAATTATATCAGTTCATGATAAAAACCCTTAATATATATTCCTTAACCTTAACCATTAATTGTATATCCTAATTCTAATGAGATATGGCAACTTAGACCGATGCATATATGTGCCTAGTTCTACGTTGTAGCTAACTGACTGATCACGTTATGTATTATTTTTGACTAAATGATTGCTTAAAAGGCTCAAAGTTTATAAGTTTATGGAAATTTCCAAAGAAAATGGTAACCTTTATTCGGTTTTAATTAATAGGGTGGATATACTCAAAGTCATCTGAACGTCATTCAAAGGTCTCTCCACTTTATTGATCTTACATCAGTTTACATTAACAAATAAACGAACGAAAGTATCATTCATTATTGTACAGTTTTCTTCTTTTTTTGTGGCATTCTTAACAAAATAAATAAAATTTGAAATGAAAATCAGCACAAACACACACATACACACACAAAATAATAAGTGATAAGTTATAGTTGAATAAAAGTAAACAAGTAAACAATAAGGCATTTAAGTAAACAACTGATAAAGAAATAAACAAACAAACAAAACAGAAACAAACAGAACAACTTACAAGATCTTGTTACTAAGCTACATTCAAGAGAACTATTCAAAAGTATCATTTGTATAATAATGATAAAAAAGGGGTAAGGGGATTTTGATATTGATCTTCTTTGAAAGACACTATATTTATAAAATATAAATATAAATGAATTGAATAGATTCAATTAATTGTTTACACCTAATAGACTATAATCTCTTTGAGGAAATAATATTGGAGATTGTTGATTTAAGTAAACGGCTAAATCAGACCAATCAATTTGTTTTAGAAGCTAAAAAAAAAGAAAAAGAAAGTCAAATTATGAGAATAAGAATAAAAAACAAACAAACCCATGTTGTAAAGTGTTTTCAAAAGATTATTATTTATCTAAGCATATAAATATTGGTAAAAGGAGGCATCAAACACTACGTCATTCTATTCGTGTGAGGAATGGACTATTGTTCGGGCGACCAGTCCGAACCTTTGACCTAGAGGTCTAATCTACAACACAATGGAAAGACGTTAGAAGATGCAGTTTCATGGTAGCCGGTGGCCAACGATGGGTTCATACGCCATTTCTTTCCTCAGAATCCTGGAGCTCATTTGCACCATTGGTTTAGAATAAGAGTTTTCCAACTTTCCTAGGTGGATCCTGTATATCCACGAACACTGTTAGAGCGCCGGAAACCCGATTCTCGTCATCTCACTTTTGTAAACAACACCCTCACAGAGAGAAGGCATTGAGTAGGAATTCTTTGGAAAGGGAGAACGCACTCTCCCCACCCTCTGCCGTACCAATGCATTTGAGGGTACTAAGTAAATGACCAGACTAATAGATGAACGAGCTGAGGATTTTAAAATGTTAATCAATAACATTTTAGTTACATGAATTTTATATTGTTCAATGCATCCCATATTTGTAGTTAAGTGCTTATTTCATTCGCGTTTTAATTGTTCAAAATATCGTAATGACATGAAAGAGAATTCAGATGCGGAAAACCAATCTACCGTTTAATGTAAAATTACACAGTGCTTTCGTAAAATATGAGAATCAAACATTAAATATATTATTTACACATCTTCCTTCGTTTGCCCTGTAAGTGTTTCATGATTCTTCCCACCCTGTTGTCGCTCTCCATTTCCATCCCTGTTCTCTTCAATTCGATCTTCTGCTGGCATGCATTCTACTTCCGATTGCTGCTACATACTACTTATATCTGTCAGCATGATTAGCATACACTACAATAGTAGTAAACCTTCATAAGTCAGTTTTTTCAGTTATCTAGTCTTTTTGTGTTTACTGACTTCTTACACTCTGATTAAAGTTCAATTAAATAGTCCTTATCAAAGTTTGTTCACGGAGTCAATAACTTTGAGATTATTCTTTTCCTTTCAATTTTCTTAATGCTAAATATTTTCCTGAAATTGTTTAAAACAGACAATTGACCCTAATCTACTTAGTAAAAACAATCACTTAGACGATGACTCGATCATCAGAAAGCAGAAGACGCCGAACATATTTCATGTTTTCATCTATACAGTAGGTTAACTGCCATTTGTACCTACCATAGTTAACGTAACTATTAGATAGGCGGTGTACGTCATTCAAATGAATTCTTGTTTGCTTAAGTTGAGTGACTTAATGTGGGATTAAGTTTCGGTACGTCAACTATTCGCGAAATCAGAAGTTACTAAAACAATAACAAAACGATATATCCATAGAGTAAGAAAAGCTTTTAGTTATCAGTACAAAAGTATACAGCATTCGCTTTCTCAAACTGAAATGCAATTTTCTGTAAGCCTTTGTTGAAATCTGGTAATTTGCTTATTCCGAAACAATTCACTATAAGAAATCTTTGACACGAATGAATAAAAATGGTTTTCTTGAGATTTTATCATTTGGGTTGGATGAATAACGAGTGGAAAGAGCTGGGAAGGATTGCCCAGGACAGGGTTGGATAGTGAGTGCTGGTGGGCGACCTATGTTCCTCCACGAAGAGTAACAGATGTAAGTAAGTAAGTAAGTAAGTGAAATCATGACGCTTTTATTATCTTTATAGATAAAATCATTAGTCCAAAGCCCATTTCATTGGTGTCATTATTCTCAGTACATGTGTTCTAATTTGTACTTCACTTCAGCTTTTAGTTATTAATGAAATATTCTATACGATTACAAAGGTAGTCAGTCAGTCATAAGCAAACTAAGATCAGAGGTATAGATGTGTATCACTTTCAATAACTAGAACTTTCATCAATACAACCGTAAGAATATCTCAACACAACAGAAAATTGACGAACGTATGGAAAAGTATCGTTATCATAGCAAAAGAATAAAAACTCGAGAAGGAAATTAGGGAATAACATCAATGAAATAATAATAACAATAGGACTCAAAAGTCAAAACAGTACATGTGTGATGTATGCTACTTATGTTGACAGATATAAGTAGCATGAAACAGCAATCAGAGGTTGAATGCCTTGTAACAGGAGATTGAGAAGATTGAAATGAGGAGAAAAGAGTAGAAAATTGAAAGCTATCAACATGGCAACATGAATGGAGGAACAATGAAGTTTTTAGCAACCAATTCAAAAAAAGATGTCCAAATAATGTATTTAATGTATGATTCCATATTTTACTAAATCACTGTGTAATTTTCCCTTAAACAATAAATCGGTCATCCCAACCTGAGTGTTCATTCACTACACATGCATCTTCCCAATTATAAACAATTTTAAGTTATGTTAGTTAAAATCTTTATTCCTTGATTCCGAATCCAACCAACAGTCTATAATTGAATACACAGTTCATATAAACAACTTAATTACTGTGTACTGACGGTCATGTGTTGATTTGATCGGTCATAACATTTAGAAGAATTCACACTGAACTAGTATCCTAATCCATATTCATCTTATAAACTTTCGAATTTTAACAATAAATATGTTTGGTATCTATTTAATATAACAATAAATAGTCATTAATATACCCATGTTAGCCAAGGAAGAGTTGATTTAGATATCTCTAAAGAATTTTCTAAAGTTGCATGACATTGACGTAGGACTCCAAATGAAGATGTAGACGAAGATGGAAATGGACAGTTAATAATACCTCTTAATGCTCCGACAGGAGGTTCGTCAATCTAAATAATAATATAAAAAAAAAAAATTACAGTCTTAAAGTAATTGAAAAATTGTAAATTAGTGCCTTAAAGCATTTAATTTTCAGTTAAACAAAGTTGAAATTTTAAAATCAAGTTTGTGTCGTCCGATAGTATGCTACTAGAAGGATATGGAAGATTCACCTAAAGGAGTTATCTATACATATCAGTACAACAGAAAAGATGCAATGTAAGAATTTGGCTAAGAAATTGCATGAACTCTCTGGTGTGTGTGAACTATAAAAAGAAAATGATGAGAAATCCTCACACATAGGATAATCAGATTATATACCGAAACCCTCAATAAACATAGAACTTCACATTGATCCGATCAATTAAATAAACAAAAGAGAAAATATCTCACATTTATGTAGTTCAACACTGATCAATCAAAACAGTCAACGGGTGAGCTAGAGGCGTATGATGGTAACAATTCTACTGTCAACAACAAATGGTTACATTCAAAACTATCAAAATCCAATGATTTGATGTACATGCTGATGATGATGATTTTGTGAGATTTGTTTGTTGATTTATCTCAGTCGAAATAAATAAAGTATTTGAACAACTTTAATTAAGTGTAAAAACTACTATTCTAGTTATCATGATCTGAGATACAAAAAACCCCGGCTCTCATAAAGATATTTTCATCCCAGGACAGATCAAGCTATGTAAGAAACCCATCGTAACTTAGTATTTCACCATTTTCAGCTTGATTCTACCTAGTTTATTGTAAATCTCTATTACCTATATAAAATCGAAAATCTCAGTAATAGTTAAGTGAAATTCCATACAGAAGCTTGTGAACTACTACATGGAGGGTAGTATTAGTACAAATTAATGACCCAGTGTTTCAAGTATTCCAGTCACTAGTTTAGGAATCGCTGCCATATTGAGTTGCAAATGAAACTGAATAATCATGAAGAGATTGACTAATTTCTAGGAAATTAAATCTATAGTTCCACGTCATTGAAGTTATCTATAAACCTAAATAAATCATTGAAATGGAGGATTTCTAAACAATCATTAAACGATTGCTAAAAGTCGTTTAGAAAATCAGTTGATACAGTTATACCTACAACAGTTTACGTTTTGAGGTACTGTGTGAAGAAATTTGTGAACAAGTTTGTACATTCTTGAAAGATAACTTTTTAAAAAATTGGTTTGTAGTACATTTTTACACAGCCTTAGTTGGAAGCTTTCTTCCAACGAGTTAATTGCTATTATAGCCTTTGTGCTTAACATTTAATCAGATGTAAATGTGGAAAATCCCTTTATTGAGTGCGATAGAATCTCAGTGGTTAAGCGGTTCAACTTTCAGTCCCCAAGTCGAAGGTTTGAAACTTAGTCTATCTGTGGTGCATGCTACCCATGTTGACAGATATAAGTAGTATGTAGCACCAATCGGAATAAGAATGTCTGCCAGTAGAAGATTGGAATGAAGAGAACAGGAAGCGAATTGGAGAGTAATCAAGGAATAATGAAAAGTACTAAGTTTTGATTGAGATCATGAATCGATCAATCTTGGACAATCATTGAAAACCTGGAAGCACTGAATGGTCGTTTCTTCTTAGTATGGGACTCCTCAAAGATGCGTATCCACTATCCCGCACACGGAATTCGAACCCAGAACCCCTGATCTTACGCACGAATGCTTAACCTTCAGACTACTGAGTCAGCATTCAATGGTGTTAATGTCTAAATTCAACCAATCCACAAAATTACACAAACATCTTCCATTGCTGTCGGTGAGTAACTGCCTCACACCCGACATGGATTGGTTCCACTGATCACGGCTTCTCACATAGTTTAGGGGTTTATAAAAAAAATAATGTGTATTGTTGACTATTCATTTAAGCTTCTAGTATTCTGATTGGGACAGTTAGAGACATGAGGATTTTGGAGGGTGGGGTAGGGCGATTAGTTGCACGCATAAGTACAGTAATATTATCATTTAACTCAGTTTTAATGACGTATATGAAAACGTACAAAATATCTAAGACTGTGGGAGGGTCGTGAATACGCACTAATGAGAAGCTCCACATTAGGACGAAACAATTACCAGTTTTTATTGGTTTTAGATTGTGGTCTAGATAAGTGACTTAAATGGGAATTCTACAATCGCTATAAGGCCCTACACTGTTAATAATCATATGCTTACCAGCAACTAACTTTAAGATGCAATTTATGAAGTCCTAATGAGAAGACGTGATCAGTGTTGTGTGAACAGTTATCTACTGCAGATAATGAAAGATGATCGTACAATATCGTTAATTAACCAAAGTTAAATATATGAGCCATCGGATATGAAATCAATGGTCTCGAAATTATGCATTTGCAAATGAAACTGAAGGTCTTTGATTTGAAACCTAATTGGCGAAATCGTAGACATGTACTTCTGTGGAATCATTTATCGAACAAACGTTCAATCCAATGTTTCTTCGTTTTCAACAATAATCTAGCTAACATTAATACATGGAAATATTAATAATATTATTATTATTAATAATCTTACTTGATATAATAAACGAAGAAAATAATAAATAGCTTCAGCATATTGTTGTTTAATTATCATATATAAAATAAAAAATGTAATTAATCTTCCACCAATTGAACCATAATTCATAGATGATAAATTTTCATTCACTGATAAAAGAAGCCAACTAGGTAAAGCATTATTACCTAATTGAATATTTAATCCAATAGAATCATTATTTAAAATTGTTTGACTAATTAATTTCATTAAACGTTTATAAATATGATCAAGATATTGAATTAATTCAAGACAAGATAATGATTGTTGATCAATTGGATCATTTGAATATATCATTTTTGATTTAATAAAATTATATAATGACCATTTATATTGATTTGTATCAATCAATTGATGATTTATATAATTTAAACAAATTAAACGTTCAGCAATAAGACGACCATAACGAGTTAATATATCTATAAGACGTAATTTAAATTCAATAGCATTAATTCCCATGGATTTTTGATTATTGTTCTTGCTGTAAAAAAAAGTAAACAAAACAAAAAAAACACATTTTGCTGATAAAAAATATTAATGAAGTCAGTTTAGATGGTAATGTGAACATGAATAGAAACTGTTTACGTTACTTGTTGAAAGAAAAAAAATGAGGAATGGATGGGGACAAATTAATTTCACAAGCTTAGCATAGATTTGGTGATTGAAATATATCATTATCGTTTGGTTTCAACCCCGTAAAGGTGTATGGTCTGGTATTATACCGAGACTATATAGGTTATTCTGGCCTATGGACAGATCAATTTATTCATTCTTCACAACCCTGTCACTTATTCGCTTATCAAGCTTGGCTGTTTTATGTAAGCGTATACGTGTACAATTTTTATCTTACCACATGTCTGTAACTTATTTTTGTCTGACTATAAATATCGATTCACATTTGGTTAAATTGAGTTGGCTCATTCGTCTTCACCATTGGGCATCATTTTGTTTTGCATTGCTTTCTGATCAACGATTGTACGAAATAAACATATTCAAAAGTTCATTCTCGTATTTGGCTTATTTAATTCCGTTATCCACTAACGCGATTTAAGTCGATAATTATATACGAGGATTGACGACATGTATATTTCGATAACGATAATCACACGTTCGAAGAGAAGTCAGATATCCCTGAGCCACTCTAAAAGGTCTCGTTATTGAGGTGACAAAGTAATAGTAGAAAAATTATTTATTATAGAATAACTGGATTATGGTATTCTACAATACGTTTCGTTATGTTTGGACATATATTAATAACGATATCAGACCAATTGAATAAACTAGTCGCTATCTTGACTCAATAGCTCAGTGGATAACGGGATTAGAGATTTAGAGGAAAAAGTACTGAACTCAAGTCTCTGTGTGAACAGCTAGATCTAATCAGCAAGCCTTAAATATGACGAGGCATGTTTCCTATACTCTGTTGTTTGCCACAATCTAGTTTTACCAGAACGTGTGACGAAATACATATACAAAGACACTTCGTTCAGGATGTCCATAACCCTACAGAGACTGAACACATGCAGTCCTGAATATTAGTAATGGAATAATCCGAACTTTTATTAATAGTGAAATAAAAATCTGTGCTAAGTGTTTTAGACATTAAAATTTTTTACATATATATTTTGTAGTAGTACAGCCGTTATTTAGATAAGTCTTTGTTTAGCACTTGGACTTCAAGGATATCTCGATGTGGTTGGACACTTTAATACATTTAAAAATATACATTGTTATTTTATAAACTTAAAACATAATTAATGACCGAAATAGTTTAGTCATATTTGGATTAAACCTAGTACAGTTTCGTCATCTGTTACACAATATTATCGCTAGGATCCTCAAAGATGAGTGTAGAAACACTTAACCGATTCATGGCTTTACAAATGAGAAGTGCTTTCTTTTCAACAAATTCTGATCTCATTGCTAATACATATGAAGAAAGGTCGTCAATTCTAAAAAACGTTTACTTACTTTTCAGATTTGACTATTCCTTGATTAGATTGACTTACAACACACCCATCAGAAGGTTCAGGTCTAAGAAGATTACACAAAGAATCAGATTTGCAAAGTTCTAATTGTGATGATAAAGGAGACGATAGCGTATATTCACCATTCAATGATAGATTACTACAAGAACTTGCAAAAAGACATGCACCATCAGTAGTGGCTAAAGTGTTGGTCTTGAGATTCTTCTTCATAGGTGTCACTGAGTTACTATTATTATTATTATTACTAGATGGTAATGAAACATTCAATAGATGATAAAATAAATTATTCTCTTTCGTAGGCACTGATGAAGATTTAATTGAAACTTTTGAATTATCCATAATATGTAATTGTGTCGTCTTTTGTATGGTTGGCATTGATGAGAATTCAAAAAATCTGTTCAACAGGTTCAATGTTTCATCGGAATTTATCAATCGACCATTCATTAAACAATCAATATCATACCACAGTTTGAAACGTTCTTTTAAAAGTATGCATAGATTAGTATGCCAATCATTACGAATATTAACATCGTTATTATTATTATCATCATCATTGTCAAAGGTACTTATGAACGGTTTATCCAATGCACATAAATCTACATGAATTTTACAAAGAATAGCACTGAATTCATCTGAATTATAGTTGTTCACCTTGAATGATGTTTGATTTTTGTTATCATTTGAGAGATTATGTTCTGTCGTGGATTTCGGTGGTGTTACCATTACTGATGCCGTTGCCTCTAATGTTTGTTGACCGCGCACCGTTTCTCTGCTTGAATTATTGACATTAAAGTCAATATTGTCGGATATTGTCAAGATTTTAGTATCTTGTTCAATGAAATTCAATGAATCTTGAGTATTATGATCATTTGATTGTGAATCTAATTCGTTTGGTGATGATTTCGTCGAGTTATTAACCTCCGCCTAAATAACGAAAACAAATATTTTTTAGAAAAATTTGAACCGATTCCAAGAGGACCGACAGTAATTTTTTAAATTTATCATGTAAATAATTTTCTCATGAGACAAAAGCAACCTACAATGGAAATTGTATTTAGTTGAGTTTTAAAATATGAGTAGTATGATCTTTACATTGAAGATATTACTGTTATATTTTACTTAAAATATCAAATTACACGGATACACTCTGTTGATAAATGTCAACTAGTATCAAATACCAAACGCAAGATACTCAATATCCGTTGGTCGGATACCATCAGCAACAGCCTACAGTAAAAAAGAACAAACCAACTTCCATTTACAGAGGAAATTAGGAAAAAACGATTGGGGTGGATAGAAGATACTTTATGGAGATTGTCAAACTCCAGCATGAGGCAAGCGCTAACTTTGAAGGGAAAAGGAAAAGAGAAAGGTCAAGGAACATATTGAGTCGGGAATCGGAATCAGACATTAAAAGAATGTATAGCAACTGGTAACAACTGGATAGGATTGTCTAGGACAGAGTTGGTTAGAGAATTCTGGTGGGCGACCTATGCTTCTCTACGACGGTAACAGATGTAAATAAGTAACAAAATACGAACCAACCAGATTCACAGATCAACTATGTACAAATAAGTTCATCAAAAAATTAATTGAAAAGCAGTATAATATCACTTATTATTATATGTGAGCAAGTACAGAAATGAGGTTGACTAGGAAAATGTTAAAATATTGGACAGAGAAGATAAAAAGAACGCATATAGATTGTTAGAAGAAGAATAGTAATCAGGTCATGTATCAATTAATAGAAATAAACCAGATTTATCAATCAATAGAAATAATAATAAATAACCATAAGATCACAGTAAAACACACTCATAATAAATATACTAATAATGTCAAGATAAATTCTAGATCAATGGACCAAAGCACAATCTGTTATATCCGAATGAAGACTAAAAGAGCGGTAACTTCCAGGACTAATTTATAGAGTATTATACATATATTCCTTTTATTGTAAGCTTTCAATTGACCCATCAATCACTGATATACGATTTACTCTTCGTAGTTCTTAATTAATTTCCAATCTATTATTCATAGTCTCCCCAACTGTCAGTCAATTTTTGACTTGAACATGTATAATAATTATTTATTTTATGGTGTAATGTAGTTAACTACGTATGCTTGAAATATAAGGTGACCTTGCACTGGTGGTCATTGATCGTGTTTTTTTTCTTTTCGTTTGAAACTAGTTAGAGCTGGATCAACCGTCAAGTATAGATTATCAGTCTTCTCGTTCTTGTTGTGTATCGGTTGCTTAAGACTGTCCATGCGTATTAGTCAGTGCTAGGACAGCACTATTCAAAAATGTTTATTTCTAATATACAAATACTAATATTCCTAATATTTATAGGAGACGTCTAAGGAGTCACCGTAATACACCTTATATTTTACAGAACTGTATTAAAACTAAAATATCAAGGAACGACAATGAACAAATAAAACTATGACATTAAAATGGTCCATATTACCTTTTGTTCAACGTCATTTACATAACTATTTGGATTATTATCAGCGTCCCATCCTGAAGAACGAATAAAACGCAAGTAAAATTAATAGCATTTATGTACAAAAGATACTACTATGTTTGAAGAGATTACGGTATCACTTAAAACCGACGAACGGAACGAAAATCAGCAACACAATAACAGGACAAGCTAATCTATTCCACAGCGCTCCAGCCCTGTTAACTAGAAGTAAAAGACCAGATTCACCCGGGAAAAATATATATTTCATAAGCAGCCAGAACTACGAATGAACAAGTACACAACTTATGCGTATATATGCATTACAAAGATGTCCTTGGAAAACGACATACAATAGCGTACTAGAAGAGGGAACGAACCGATGATATTTAAGGTCCTTCCAGGTGGGGAATACAAAATGAAGGTAAAAATAGGCGTTTTTGGAGCGAAAACGAGACGTTCGAATTTTCGTAATTTTATTACGGAAATCAGACAATTATCAAGTGATTTCTAGGGATTTAGCATGTTCAACAGATAGATAAACATAAAATGGCCTACATGACTAAGTAATTGTGTAGCGTCACTTTTGTATCTTGAAAATATTATTCATAAGCAACATAAAAGCTAACTGCACAAACGAACAACAATTGACCAGTCAAGATTAATAGGAGAGATCGTTATCCGTAGAAAAAATGATAACGTTGTAACATCTAAACACAACCGTATTTCATCATGAGACCCTTTGAAAACAATTATTAAACAAATCTACCACCAATTGTCGAATTGACGACATTCACGATCCACAGTAGCCAAATCATATAATGAGATGAATACTGTAGAAGTATTACTTTTGAGATCCACATCACACAAAGAATTATTATTGGTATTTCGATTGTATAATAGAAAAACCTTTAGACTGTTGTATTTTTGTATTCACCTATTTTTAAGCTTTCGTTTGCTCTCCAAATCTTTGTCATCCATCCTTTCATTCTGGATCAATCATTAATGACTTATTCTTCTATAACTCTTGTTTTGCATAACTTATGACGAAGTTATGTACACGTAATTCCTTAATTGTGTTGTTATATGGTCAGACATCTCAGGCATTTTACTGTATGAATTATGAATCATGATGGAACTGGGTGCAACTGAGAACTGATCTGATTTCTGTTTTCGTCTTTTGTTTGGTCATTGAATTCTAGGAAGCTTAAGGGCCAATAGGCTCTAAGGTCATAATTGTTGATTACTAGTCGGTATGTCAACTGGTACATAGGTCAATCGTCCTACTGACAATACAGGTTAAATAATCGATAATACGACTAGTAAAAAGTCTTACCTTTACGCTCGTCAGTTAAATCTGTTTTCACATTATTGATCAAGTTTTCACACATAATCGATGATGAATTATGATAAGTATTATTATTTTCATGAGATTTTTCTAATTGGCACATTTCCTCTTCGTGATGATCTTGATGAATTGATGTATGGGATGTGTCTATATCCTTACAATCACCATTATTATTATTACTATTATTAAGCGAATTTTCATTCTTTTTATACTGATGTTCAATTGACCTAGAGTTGAAGAGGAATAACTCACCAAAACATTGGATCCATTCCAGATCTTCATTACTTAAACCCATATAGCTGATTAATAACTTTCTAGGAAGTTCTTTTACTTTTATATTATTATGATCAGACGATAGTATGGAAGATGAGAGGAGTACAGGTGATGAAGTAGCGTTATTAGTAGAAGTAGTAGTAGTTGGTGTTGTAATTAAAGTAGGTTTTGAAGACAATATGTTTGAATTATCCATGACTAAACGAAATGGATAAGTTACCTGTAAAAACATAAGTATATATATATGTATGGATTAAAAGATGAAACGACAAAATTCAGCGCAAAAAACGTAAGAGAAAAATATAGGTTGTACCTAAGAGGAGACCATTAATTTAGATATGAACCTAAAAAAATCGTCACTAATTTCTATTCTAAGCTATATCGGATAACATCTCAAGCCAGTGAATTCTATAATGCCCTAGTACGGCCGAGAGTGGGGAGAGTCAACTCTCCCTCTCCAAATGCTCTCATATGGCCACGTGCATACAACCACTTCCAGGGAAGTCCTACTTACTGACTTCTCACGGCATTACTGTTGTTTATGAAATTGAGAGGACAAAAAGTGAATGTTCGGCACTTTAACCGGGTTCGTGGATATACAAATTCAACCTAGTATAGTTGGAAAACTCTGATTCCAAACCAATGGTACACATGGGCTGCAGGATCCTGTAGGAACAAATGGAGTATGAACCAATAATTGGTCACCGGTTAATATGGGACTACATCTCTTTACGTCGCTCCACTGCCTTGTGAATTAGACCTTTAGGTCAAAAACTCCGGGTGCGGCCCCCTAAGAAAACCACCTGTTTCGGTTTCGGCACCCGAGCAGAATATTAGCCCTCACTTGAATCGAACGTTTTATGTGGTGCATATCTATATGATGCCTCCTTGTACCATTGTTTATGTATTTAGATGACTTTTCAAATCGACTAACAAAAGTCGTAGTTTTAGAAAAAGTAAAACGAACAATTTTAACTATTAGAAATAAATTCGAAAAATAAGTGAAACATCCAACAAACTCACTAAATTATGTAATAAATTAGAATCATAGAATCCAATCGCTCCGGAAAAATATGAACCTGGTACTGTATACGTCGGATAACTGAAATGTACAACATTAACAAATTAAACTATGAAAAGACAACATGAGAATTAAAAAGCCCTAAAGTAGAAATCAATTTGAATTCTATAAAAAGAAAATCTAATAAAACGATTAAAAGAGAAATACAATAAACAAATTAAAAATATACCTCTTGAAGCCAGTCACTAGTGAGCATATGTTGATTAATATCCGAAGGGGTTTTGTGGAGATTGTAGTAATTTCAATAGTTCAGATCATTAACCAATTTAAGCTAGAACACTATGGAAAACCTAGAAGCACTGAACGGCCGTTTCGTCCTATTATAAGACTTCTCAGCAGTGCGCATCCACGATCCCGCCTTGCAGGATTCGAACCCAGGAGTTGTGAGATTATAACCCACTGATGATAATAGTTGGATATGCCACTCAATTTCATGGATTAGTTGAAGTTAACCATTAACACCGTTGGATGCCGGCCAGCTCAATAGTCCTGGGTTCGAATTCCGCGAGGCGAGGTCGTAGATGAGCGCTGCTAAGGAGTCCCACAATAGGACGAAACGGCCATTCAGTGCTTCCAGGTTTTCTATGGTGTTCTAGTGATGTGTGGGCGAGAATTATCATGATTGGTTGTCTGCTTAGTCAGATATGTAGATAGTCTGACAGGTGTCAGATAAACGATATATTCCCTTATCCTTATTATTGTGACACACACTTATTATTGATTTTTCATTGTTGTGGATTGTGTCAGTTTTTGGTGTGAAAATATATTTACGTTGTGGTCAGGCTAATTACGTGTCCTTGATCTGAGTTGTGTTGACGTCCTGTAGAATAGACACTGGATCTAGTGTAAATCATCGTTTAAGGTAAATTAACGTCCCATACGTGGTAACGTGGAAACCCAACCGTTATAACATGAGACGAAGTAAAACCGAGCGTTATAACATCTAGCTTCAGTTGGATCATGATATGAACTATTGAAATTATTACAATCTCCACAAAACCCCTTCTGATACTAAAATAAAAAATAATTGAAACAATATAATTAGGTTAGTGAAAGTGAATGTAGGAGCATAATGACATCTTATAAACATTTTCCTCTTCATGAAAATAAACAGAATGAAAAAACTTTGCAACGGGTTGTAATCATGGAATAAGAATTAATGTATAGTGTACCTACTTAAATCTAAATTAGTTTATTTACTTAGTAAACTCTAGCAAACGATAGGCGTAAAAAAAGTGGAGTGGAGTTCGAACCTAGAACTTAGTGGTTGAAAGTCAAATGCTTTAACCCTCGCCTTACATAAATTAACACTGAAAAAGTTGATAAACGTTTAGGGTGAGAACTAAAAATGACTGAGTAAAAGAATTGTTGCAGCCCCACACCATGAATCGTAGGGTAGAATAGTCAGTAGAAAGTTCAGAGCACCATATATATGCTGATAATTTCTAAGAATATGGAATGTAGTCATGATAATCGCAGGGGTACTGAAAAACAGAAAGCTTCTGTAATCTGTTTCTTCATAGTATGGAGTAGTTCAGCAACGTACAATTAAATCTCTATGCACGATAAAACCTACAATTTTTAAATTATTTCTAGAGCCAAACACCAACTAGTTGTTGAATCAGGAATCAACAGCTTACATTTTTCAACCAGAACGGAAAAAAGTCTTCGAAGTACTATTTACTTTCCAATAGTTTACTAATTTATGAGTCACTTTTTAATGTTGTGATTCAATAAATTATTTGAAATAAATTGGTGGATCGTAATTGTACATATAACAACACTTACCGTTCATTTGTAAGACCTAGAAAAATACTAATTGTTTCGCATGCATTTACTCGACTAGGAAGACATGGCAATCGCTTTACCAATTCAAAACGATTTGATTCAATATTATCTGTGTGTTGATCATTTGTAATTGTATTTGATGAATAATTATTTAATACACTATGATTGATCATTGAAGTTTGTTTTGCATCAGATGTTAAAGGATCCATAGCAGAACAAAATTTGGTACCGTTCAAATTAAGCGATGAAGGGAATGAGCTGAATTCAAATTGTACAACACTTTGTCCAGTTAAACAAGAACCACCTTTTCTACCACTAGCTAATTCCATTCCTCCAGTTAAACGAAAACTTACTAATATTGGAGTGTTTTGTAATGATTGTAACGGTGACCAAGTGGAATTGATCGCGGTAGAATCAGCATTTTTGTATTCACTTAAAATATACGACAATTCGTTCCCTGGTGAACAGGGGACAGATAATGGTTTTATTGGTTCACGTTTTAAAGATGGACCGCTTTCATGGCAAATCTAACAAATACAAAAAAACAACAGAAAAAAGATTTTGATGTGCAACTGATTGAAGGTCTTAGTGTTCTAATATTGAACAGAATATGAGCTAATTTAACATTTCACGTTTATGGTGCTTCAAAGATCAATGATTTGTTGTATTTTATGTACTACTGTGTGACAAAGTGACAATGCTATTGTAGGGTGAGTGATACTGATCTCATTTGTAGGTTACCATAGAGCCTATGGGATACTTAACCAGTTATTTGACCGAGCTCATGTGGTTGCTAGTGTGATGCTATATAGTCTTATTGGTGGGAAGAACTTAGACTATAATAACGCAGATGCACCGTTGAATAATGCTAAAAAGAGGGAGGACTGTGTCATAACCTTGAAAAAAAAAGAATGATAATGCTAATGTAAATTCCTTATGAACTTCAGGGCTGATAGAAGTACTCTTTCTTTAGTTGATGTGGCTTAAGTGAGTAGAGTCTGTTGATATGTTGACGGAGAACCAATTTCTAGAGAAATAATTAAATTGATTGCCTCTCAAGCTACAGTTGCTAGTGACCGGATTGACCAACTAACGGCCCAAAGAAAACGATAGCACACAATGAAGGTGAATTGTTCTACACAGTCAAAACCTCGATGGAGTTCTGTTGGTAAAGCCTCATACAGCATGGATTCCAACAGTTATATCATTCCTCAATACCAGATATTTAGAGCTTCACTAATTAGAGATACGTGATTCCAGGTGACATGCAAAGGTCATTTGCTTCATTTGCCTTAAGCAAAGATATAGTAAGAAGATAGAGAGTGATTATGGCTCAGGATGACGGTATTGGAGTTATTATGGATCTACTAAGTTTAGAGATCACAAAAACTCCAAAAAAGATATGGAGTTATTGAGTGCAAATTCAGAAAACTTTGTGGCCACAAAAGTCATGAAGGACGGCATTAATTTTCTGTTGCACAATGGTGGTCACGCTGGAAGTTCAATGGACGTAATGACTACTGAAAGTCATTATGGTATTACGTAATACAGTTGCCTTTCAACTGTAAGCACACAGAACTTAAAGTTGCTCATCAAGGCGGTTATAGGCTATTCCATTTTAGCTAACTGTTCCATAAAAAACATCGATAAGCTCAGGATATTTAAGACAACTTGGTGGAATGTAGCAATGACAAGTTAGTACCAGTTGATGATGTTCCAGAGTAAACGTACCTGTGCAATCACTTTATAGTCACCTTTTTGTAAATTGAAAGTATATTTCGGACGTTGTTCACGGTGCTGGAATAAAAAACACACAAGATAAACATGAATTTATGGATGAATGCAACATTTTAATCTCGATTTCCCAAGTCATTTTTTCAATCTAATTACACATATTGCCTAGGTAAGAGAAACAGAGTGATGGTTAATAAAATATAGCGTATATCTAGCTAATGCTAACGACGAAAGTATATGGCTAATCGGCTAACTTGGCGAGTGGTACCGGGTTCGAGTCTTAGAGTGAACATCAACTCAGATGCAGGTACATCTGGCTGACGAGTCCCAAATAAGACGAAACGCACATCCTGGATTCCACTACTAGTCACCATCTATCTTTGCTTATAAAGCTTGTGACTTAAGGCAATATCGAGGAAATTCGCACAGGATGCACATATGCCAATAAGAGACTGATCAACTGCAGTTCTAAACATCAATGGGAAGATTCAAACAAACAATACAAAATGAAATGAAGTTAATATCATGTTTCACCAAACAACATAAAAGAAGATACTTACTCCATCGTATTCACCAGCACCAATATATCGGCCACAATTATCATAAATATGAAATATATGAATTGAATAATCGCTGGTATAAAGCATATCTTGTAACCAAGGCAAAGAAATGATGGTTGTAGCTGATTTGAAAGGCTAAAAAACGAAGTAACAAGGAAGTATGTTGAACTCTGTAGCAATTTCAATAGTGAAATCAAGTATGCATCGTTGTAGAGATCTATCTACGTTCTATATTAATGATTTTTTAGAAGATTGAATAAAAGAATATACAATTAGCAAGAATATGAAGTGAAAGATAGTGAGTTTGAGACCTAAATTCAACATCAACACTAAAACCTGTAAAGCATATTTAGCTAACAAGTTCCAAATAGAATGAAAAGAGTGTCTTTGATTACATTGTTAGCCATAATCTATTCTTCTCATAAGACACTATGGTTCAGTATGAAGTGTAGTTTATCTATCTTAACACTGATTGGATATGGATTGCAAGCTGAATCTATGTGATACAGCATCTCGGTAACCTAGTATTTTGAATTTTATTTCGAACTCAGGCGATTCCCTTTCGTACAAGTTCTTACTTTTAAACCAGACAAATGTATATTAATTAAGTATTCAGACAATGACATCTGTTGATATAGACATTAAAATTTTTTAGTGGGAGGACAGAATATATCTACCTCCTTATGTTTGCAAACATAAGTAGTACGTAACACCAGTCTGAAGTGGAATGTCTGAGAGTGGAATGAAGAGAACAGAGAAGGAAACTGAAATCAATCAAGATTACAACAGAAATGAAGGAACAATCAAACTCATAGGAGAATATTCAGAGATGTGTATGATTTTCATATTTTACTAAACTACTCTGTGTGATTGTGCATTAAACAACAAACCGGTTATCCCCCATCTGAGTTCTTGTTCACTACAGTATCAATCTATAGTTTTACATCTCAGTACAGAAATATTTTGTCTATTTTTATAATTCATAATGTTCACTGTTGTGTAGAAGATAATTATAGTTTCGTCTCTCAAACAAAACCTAATTCCTACATTTAAATGTGTTGAGCAAAGACACATATTGAATAAAATACATTATTCCAGGTGATTATCTATAAATAATTAAATAATAGCTTCAAAAGCGAAACATACACAACTAAACCGATATGTTAAACGTAGAGCATACGAACCACAATCGTTGGGAAGCAGTTCATTTGTTCCATGACCTAAATAAAAAATTTTCGAATCATGAGGCCTGAAAAACAAATAAGGAATAAAAAAAACTCAAAATTTTTAGTAAAGGCAAAATAAGGAAATTTCAAAGATTAAAACCACATTCTTAAAACGTTTTTGAATAGATGTAGGTAACCTATGAAGGACACAAGTCAAGTCACACTACGTCTAATGAAATAGTCACCTTTATGGTCTTTACCGCTTGAACACCGTCTATCTACTTGTAAAACGACTAGTGTCTTCGCTTATATAAATACATGTGGATATATTCAAGCAAGAATTCAATTTGAAGTCAAAATACAGAGTAAGAGCAACATAAAGGGAGTTTGGGACTTGATGTTCAACAATCGAAAAAGACCTAATCTATTAGCCAATGAGAAAAAGAGATAAACAATCGTAGAGTTACTGGTCAGATCAAAGGTAGAAGCCAGTCAAAATAAATGTGAAAACAGTGACAGTACGTTTATAGACAAGAACAGATCAAATTCTAAATTGTTAATCATTCGAACAAAAATCCTAATTCCCTACTCTTGTTGAATTTAAATAGACAGTGACCGCTTACTAGTTACAACATTCAAATTTGAGAACACAGCATTATTAAAAGCATTCACGTGAGCGGTAAATGTTAAATGTCATCTCTGAAGAGTATGGAAAAATGTTTAAATGTTTAATTTACATTAAGGGAATTCACTGATGAAGAAAGACAAAACAAAGCACAAGTAGACAGACGACGATCTAGGAATTTGAATACGAAATTCATGAGTATCTTAATGGGGGAATATAGTTGTTTAACCATTTATTTATTTATTCGAACACATAAATATTGGTACAAAGGAGCATCGGATACATATGCGCTACACAAGTCACTTGATTTGTGTGTGAGCTGTGATACTAACCGGGTGCCCAAACGGAAGTAGGTGGTTTTGTTAAGGAGCCGCACCCGGAGCCTTCGATCTAAAAGTCTAATTCACAAGGCAGTGGAGCAACGTCAGAAGATGCAGTCTCATGGTAGCCGGTGACCAACAACTGGTTCATATGCCATTTGTCCCTTCAGGATCGTGAAGCCCATGTGCACTGTTTGTTGAGAATCATGGTTTTCGAACTCCCCACCATATCTCCGACCCAGTTAAAGTGCCGGACATTCGCTTTTCGTCCTCCCAATTTCGTCAACACCCCCACCACGAAAAAGCAGTGAGTAGTACTTCCCTGGCAGTGGCTGTATACGCTTGGCCATGTGAGAGTATTTCAAAAGGGATAGTTAACTCGCCCAACTCTCGGCCGTACCAGGGCATTTGGGGGCTGTACAAATCAGTTTCACAAGTATGACCGACAATAAAAATTTAGCTTAAATCATATATGTAGCAGATCACACAACGGTGTGCAGAGAATGTACCAATTGAGAGTTCTTTAAATCATTCATATATAAGGGGTTAGTAAGACGTGGCGATACAAATCAATTGCGTGATAATTACACAACTTAGAAATACGGAATAAAACCGACAATTAAATGTAAGTAATTTTTTACACAATGAATGATGTGGTTAAAATTACAGTGAATTGTAAAACCTCAATGATTATAAAAGCATTTTTCAAAGGGATCAAGAGTTTCAGTAAGAATCATGAAGGTTGAAAATATGGTGCAAAGCTATGACGACGGCTGATATTCTGTGTTGATGGTAATATAGAATAAGGTATACTGAATAAGTCATCCAATCAACGTGAAGTATTTTCATAATTTGGTAATTTGGTAATATAGAATGTTTGCAGTCGGTTGTTATGCTGCATAGATTAGTGATTCACTATTTAGATAACTGTTAATAAACTAAATTTTGGAAATCTTCCTGTAAACATAGTTCTGACAAAACATTTGAGGCAATTAGTTCCTTTTATAAATTTCGATAGAACAATGAGAAGACGGAGTTGATCTGAAAAATGTGATGTATTTGCGCTATACATTTCGAACAATCTGGTCACACATATACTTGTCAAGTCATTTTTATATGAAAATTAATAAAGGTCAAACAAATAAAAGTACAATTAAAATAACTAAGGGGAGAGAAAGAATAAGAAATTGTCGTGTTATCCTAGGCCATAAAATGACTTAAGGATTACCAAGGTAAATTCAAGGTTACGACAAATTGTTTTTGTACACATAAGGGGGTTTTAAATTTACGAATAGCTAAGGCTTCAATAAACTTAAGAATTCGACCTTGACAATTTCTATACAACATTCTAAATGCTGTATTAATGTTAATCTTGTGCCCCGTCTCAATTATGTGTTTTGCTATCGATGAACTTGGTTTTCTACCTCCTACATTGATCGGGTCATTTGACACACACTGATTTTGAAGCCATCTGGGCACATGTTCATTGACCCTTGATTGCATTGTTCGATTACTCCTCCCTATGTAAGTGTGTCCACACAAACATTTAAATTGGTAAATACAATGGGATGTGACGTAATCATTAATGCACTGTTTGGGTCTATTAGGAATCATGGCCTTAGACTTCTCAATCACAACCAACTGAGCAGCATAATACGTATTCTCAATGGCTGCTTTCAATCTCTGTCTTAAAACTATACTATTTGATTCGCCTCTATATGGTAGATTGATGTAAACCTTTTTCTTTGGCACTGAATAAATTAGAGGTCTTGGCATTAACTGACTTTTGCACCTATTAATAAACTTGAGTGGATAACCATTAGCTATTAAAGTGTCAGTCAGTAACTTTTCATCTTTTTCCATCGTGTCAGAAGTACAAATTCTTCGAGTCCTCTTAAAGAGGCACTTAACTAGACCTCTCTTGTATTGCAATGGACAGAAACTATGGAAATTTAAGTATAGTCCTGTCCAAGTTGGTTTCCTATACACGGACCGTCTAATAGTGCCATCATCCCTTCAACTTAAAAGTATGTCTAGAAAGGCTAATTGGCCATTACTTTCTGGTTCATGTGTCATCACAATATCATTTTGAACATCATTGAGTTTATCCAGTAATCGGTAAACATCAAAATCCTTATCACATATAATTATAATATCGTCCATATAAAGGCCTACCCATAGCTATGGGTAGCCCTTTAGGGCCTCTCTTAGCTGAGGTATTCATGTCATATGTGGAAAATATGACGAGTGACCTCAATGGTGAGACAACTTTATACAGGAGATATATGGACGATATTATAATTATATGTGATAAGGATTTTGATGTTTACCGATTACTGGATAAACTCAATGATGTTCAAAATGATATTGTGATGACACATGAACCAGAAAGTAATGGCCAATTAGCCTTTCTAGACATACTTTTAAGTTGAAGGGATGATGGCACTATTAGACGGTCCGTGTATAGGAAACCAACTTGGACAGGACTATACTTAAATTTCCATAGTTTCTGTCCATTGCAATACAAGAGAGGTCTAGTTAAGTGCCTCTTTAAGAGGACTCGAAGAATTTGTACTTCTGACACGATGGAAAAAGATGAAAAGTTACTGACTGACACTTTAATAGCTAATGGTTATCCACTCAAGTTTATTAATAGGTGCAAAAGTCAGTTAATGCCAAGACCTCTAATTTATTCAGTGCCAAAGAAAAAGGTTTACATCAATCTACCATATAGAGGCGAATCAAATAGTATAGTTTTAAGACAGAGATTGAAAGCAGCCATTGAGAATACGTATTATGCTGCTCAGTTGGTTGTGATTGAGAAGTCTAAGGCCATGATTCCTAATAGACCCAAACAGTGCATTAATGATTACGTCACATCCCATTGTATTTACCAATTTAAATGTTTGTGTGGACACACTTACATAGGGAGGAGTAATCGAACAATGCAATCAAGGGTCAATGAACATGTGCCCAGATGGCTTCAAAATCAGTGTGTGTCAAATGACCCGATCAATGTAGGAGGTAGAAAACCAAGTTCATCGATAGCAAAACACATAATTGAGACGGGGCACAAGATTAACATTAATACAGCATTTAGAATGTTGTATAGAAATTGTCAAGGTCGAATTCTTAAGTTTATTGAAGCCTTAGCTATTCGTAAATTTAAAACCCCCTTATGTGTACAAAAACAATTTGTCGTAACCTTGAATTTACCTTGGTAATCCTTAAGTCATTTTATGGCCTAGGATAACACGACAATTTCTTATTCTTTCTCTCCCCTTAGTTATTTTAATTGTACTTTTATTTGTTTGACCTTTATTAATTTTCATATAAAAATGACTTGACAAGTATATGTGTGACCAGATTGTTCGAAATGTATAGCGCAAATACATCACATTTTTCAGATCAACTCCGTCTTCTCATTGTTCTATCTAAAACATTTGAGGTTAAGAACATCGTACGACAACAACGTGAAGTAATGAGGTATGAGAAGTACTCCAGCTCAGGACACTCAGTGATGTTTAGAAAAGTGAAGAAATAAACAATAGAATTATCACATATACGTATTGTTTTGAAAGGAGATACAATTAATATGCTTTAGATTTTATAAAACGGTGTTTTTATGACCATATTAGAGTAATTAATTGGATTGATGGTTTATACAATAAGACATAATCAAAAACTCTCTTAAATAATTATTTTAAATGTTCATTATTTCTTACTTGACAGGCAAACACCAATGAGTTAACCATATATCCGGTTGTATTGATTCATTAATAAAATTAGAACGTAAACCGATACGACAGTAACGATCACTTGTATTCTGAAAAATAAAATAGATTAAATACATAGAATGATAATAAACTTGACAGTTTGAAACTTTATGATTTTCAAACCAAAAGAATAGTCAGTTATAATTTAGATATGTTAACTATTAGATTTCGGCTCAGTGACATAGCGTTTAAGAACTTACTACAAAAATCTAGCGTTCTGGTTTCGATTTCAGGTGAGGATATGGATGTCGACTACTAGAAAATGAAATACTGAAACAACACAACTATCCAGTGATTCCTGGATTTCGATGGTTATCTAACTTAGTTTAGACGACGAACTCAATAACAAACACCCTATACTTGAAGATCTGTAAATGAGTTCCTTGATTTGATTTATCATTATTATTATTGTGTTAAGTACAAATCAGTAACCAGGTGTATTTTGTCCTACTGCGTATAAAGGCGCTTGCAAAGAGTAACATTTTAATCTTTTTCAACACAATTAACTAGTCATTTCATCACAGTCGATGGGTGAGTTATTGTTATTATCATTCAATATTCTATTAAGATTCAAACAACGACCAAATATTGCATAAATGTCACATTTCTACTATTTATTTGATAAAATCTTCCACCAATAGTTTAATTTTAAGAACCACAATTACAATGATAAAGCCGATACGCTGTATAATTGACAGTCATTTTATTCGTAATTAATGCAATTATTTACGTGCAGTTGTGACTCTGTAGTTAAATGAGTTAAACTTTGGATAGGATGCTGAAAGGGGCAAGACTTAACAGTCAGGTTTTAATTGATTAGGAAATGAGTAACATACAAACTAATTCCATCTTAACGTCTAAAACATTTTACCATGTTGATTGTGTGTTTATATACTGTAAATAAGTATGTTATTTTATTACATATAAAAAACCTATTCATCTGGCTAATGATCTTATCATTAATTTCTAGTCAATCAAGAGCTTACATAAACGATTCGTTCTTGTGGTTAGCCATCACGTGGTTACATCATTTCATCATATCCATTGATCAATTAGCAATCTATTCATTGATGTTGACAATCGAAAACTCGCTTTGTCAATCATTCAAACACCTCCTACATAATGGAGTAACACGCTTGTACTTAGCATGGACTATATTGATTATTTTGAAAATTAAAAGACTTACCCAAGCAGAGTAACCAGTGATTAGTCAATGATTGATGGTAGACATCTCAGCTGCACTAAATATAATTGATGATCATAATTTGTGAAGTTTATTTCACCCTAAAGTCAACTTACTAAATGCTTCATATTTTTTATAAACTCTCATTTTAGTCTAATCTGGTTACCAAGTGAACAGTTGGATAATTAAGTTGAATGTATCACACATAATCAAGTACCGTGAATTAATGTTAGTAGCCTGTTATAAAAGCAACTTACCAATACAATGTTTTTAAGACTTGGTTCAAGACCACGAAAATACAATTCACCAATTACAATAGCTGGCATTTCTAATCCCCAATGTTGTGCTATAGTTAATTCTAAACAATCTGTCTCCCATTTAATAGGAAATCCAAATTGTGATGCACAGTCGAAATCATCTGAACTCAATGATGGTCCATATTTATCACTGCCTATAGTAAGAAACAAAGGAAAACGAGAGAGAGAGAGAGAGAGAGAGACAGGGGAAGTAAGTGGATTTCGTAATTTCTAAATTAAATAAAGAAATATGAGTAAATAATAATAATAATTCCACTTATTGTCATTTTAGACTTGATAATATAGTTCCTTTTTCATGAATAATGTTTATCTAACTTGATACTAGTTTTTTATAGAAAATAAAGCTGACAAGATGATTGACAGGCAGAATGAAAAAGAATTAGTTAAGATGAAAACATCAAAAAAAAAACATTTTGAGTTCATTGATTGAAATGATAGACCTTTTTCAAGAACTATATATCATGAAATAAATTGGAAATAAAACGTGATGAATCTTTATAATGAGATATACCCTTGTCATATTTTATACGTGGGGGTAACTACAGTAATGTTTAGCAATTACATTGTATCTTCAATGATAGATACATTTGATGTAATAACAAGCGACTAAGTAGATGAGCAAGCGACCATCTTTCTTTCATGGTTTGTAAAGGTTCAAACTACGTCAATACATGCAGGTCATGTGTTGGATTGAAAAAAAGAACGGCTATGGTTACTTATTATGTTTTGTAATCAATTTTGATGGAGTTTGATTTCACTTTTTAAAAATTGTGGAGGGTATATCGATTCGAAACACTAACCCTTGGGTTTCTACTTAAAAGAAGCTTGTATGCTTTATCACTCTAAGAAGACTTAATGAACGGTACTTTCAGTTTTCAACCTCTTTTCTACATTTTTCAAGTACTTTACTAATAATTGCTCAATCTAAAATGCACATTTAATCGCTTAGAGCTAGTAAACGTTGAATGAACAATTTATCTCAATTTGGGACTTAAGAGAAGTGAGTACCTTCAAATCGCAAAAATAAGACACTTTTTGATCAATAAATCGAGGTTCTATAGTTCGCATTTAAAAATTCAGTTCATTCATAATAAAAAACCCTCTCGTCCCACAACATGAAATGTTCAATGTTGCCTAGTTTTCAATGGTACTCCTGATGTAAGTTTGAAATAATGACTGTTCTAAAATTTAGATGAATTTCAACAGACCGACAAAAGATGAAATAACACTTTTATTGAACATCGACGATACCTCGAATAAACTCAGCTAGTTATATACATATTTACTCAGTTATTTTATACACATACGTTTTAAAGTTGATTTAGTTGGACCAAATTTATTTAATTCAACAAATGTCCATCGAATTTCTTGACTATCCGAATCCATACCAATACATGGTGAATTAATAGTAATCGTAAATTCACACGATTTATCTCCATCATCATCTAACCGTGCTAAACGTAAAACTGGAATTAGAAAAATAAGAGTAAACAAAGAAAACCTGTAAGATTGGATGATACATTAGATCAAAATACAAATTAGTTGATGAGATATTTCGTCTCAATCAGTTTTATATCATGGCCTTACAGTAATATACATAGATTTTGGAATTGTCATACAAGTACAAAATAACATAATGCTATCCTTGAAGAAGAAGAAGAAGAAGAAGAAGAATAAAGACAATTCTCAATGAAGAAAATATTCTTTTCGATAAATTTATTTTTACACGAGTCCTACAATCCTGTTTACAAATAATTTATTCTCAGAATGGGAATTTGTGGATATTGTAGTAATTTTAACAGTTGAATTCATGTGTCTATCCAAGCTAGACCACCGTTGAAAACCTGGAAGCATTAAACGGCCGTTTCGTCCTAGTATGGGACTCCTCAGTGATGAGCATCTACGATCCCGCACGCGAGACTCGTTAAAATTAGTCTACAGTAAATAGTAGGACAAAGTTAAGTAATTTTTTTTAAAAAATATTCGGAGTGGTATCATGTTAGAAATAGCTTCATAAAAATCTGACATTGAAATCAAGTTGTATGATAATATAACTGTTAATGAAGAAAGCTGAGGTGAAAATACTCGTTCAACTGATATGTATGAAGAACATAGTCAACAAAAGTTATAATAATGGGTAATTAATAGTTGTGAAGAGTAATTGGAGTGGAGTATAAAACACAAAAATGATAGATTATGGAAGGTAGAAAGATTGGTTAAGACTATGGTGAAATGAGATATTACACATATTATTTTTGTAGCAGTAGTATACTATATACACATTCCCAATGAAAACCTATTCTTCTCTGAACTAATATAAATGCAAACAGTCATGTGACTGATATACCATTTTAATCCAGTTAATAACTGGTTGTTTATTTCTTTTAGTCATTTATGCCTTATAATAAATCAGCATTTTGGATGAGGATAAACAGTTTTTGTAATATCCAACAAAAGTGTAATATTTAGCATTTTCGATTAGATCGATTAACAGTCCGCTTAAAGATTTTGGTTGAGCCAAGTCAAATTCATATTTTTGTACGGTTGATTTGTATTTGTTTACTTCATTGACGATTAGAATGCTTGAAAATTATACGTTCTTAGAACATTACACATAAGACATTTGTGTATTGTATTATTATTCATATAATCTAGTTTAAGTGTTCTATACACAAAAATAAAATAGATAAAATTATAAAGTGAGATGGATTTTGACAACTTACTTCCCGCAGTAGCTCCATAGGGAACTTCAATGAACCATCTCCTTACTTTATTTTTAGCATCAAATCTATCTGAGAACAAGAAACGTGGGTGGTCCGAACAACAATCTCTATGTAATCTTTAAATAAATATTACGTATGAAAAAAAAACAATAAGTAAATATGATGGAGAAAGTCGAAAATGAAAACACTGATCAACAACACTGAAACTAGTACATTTCAAAATTGCCAATTAGTAAGTTGTTTATGATATATATGAATCACGAGAAGATTTACACGACAGATGAATGTATAGAATGTCGATTTTGCTTATAAACGTCTTTGAAGCCCATTTATTTATTTGAACACATAAACATTGGTACAAGGGGGCACCAAATACATATACGCCACACAATAACAATTAGGCCAGTAGCAATTGTCATTTATCTGTGTGAGGGATGGTTTAATACCTGGGTGCCCAAACAGAAGCATATACTTTTCTTAGAGGGCCACTCCTCAAGCCTTTGACCTAGAGGTACAGCAATGTTAGGGGATGCACTTTCATGGTAGCCGGTGGCCGACAATAGGTTCGAACTCCATTTGTTCCCTCAGGATCCTAGAGCACATGTGCATCATCGGTATGGAACTAGGATTTTCCAACTCCTTTAGGTGAAACTCCCGTGTCCACCCACCCGGTTAAAACGTCGAATATTCGCTTTTCGTCCGCTTCTTTTCGTAAACAACACCCTCGCAGTGAAAAAGCAGTGAGTAGGACTTCTCTAACAATGACTGGATACGCGTAGCCAAGTGAGAGCACTAAGGGAGAGCTGACTCTCCCTACACTTGGCCGTACCAGGGCATTCGAGGGCCTTTGAAGCCTAAATGGAACTACTGCTAAGAATTCAGGAAAGTAGTATTATGTTACAAAACAAAACAACAAATTCATTAAGTCGATGCAGTAAGAAAAATGTTAATACATTTAAAATTTTTGCACAAGAAGATTGTGGAGTCTTTCCCATTTATCGTCAGGACTATAATTTATGGACGAAATAATCAGATTTAAGATATGAATTCTTGGATTTTGGTGCGAAGCTCATCTACCTGTATGGCTAAATAACATTTTGGCATTAATACCTGGGGTCAGTTTGTGATGAAAACCCTAGCCCTGACTTCTAACTCTAAATCCCAATTCTAATTCCTCACATGATTTATAACCTTTTCAAAACCTAGTAAATATGTGGATTTTCTCAAGGTGCGCCAGCGTAACTGTGAATGGGACATGCTTTAATCCAGGCTACGTCCTGCCATCAGCTATCCATGAGAAAATCATGCCCAATAATTGAAAGGAGATAGTGAACAGTATGGATTAAAATAAATCTTAGTGGTTCAGTTCCAATCATTGTTTAGATGCTTTTAAACGATGAGTATTAATACTAACCTATATTTCTCATTCCCGATTTTGTTCGTGAACACATGCAAATTTGTACCGATTTCTACGTTGTTTATATCTATGGGATGGCATCTTAACATAATATTGATACTTTTACTTTAATTATCTTGTCTAATAATCATAACTTTAAAGAGTAACCTTAATAAGCAGGTTAATATGCACATACGGTATACAATGTTATGATGATTCAAGAAATAAGAAAAATATACTGACTGAAGCCTGATTATAACTATTAGTAAGAAGGTATTAATGTATTGAGTTGACCTTATCAATATTAGGACAAATTAGCAAGGTGAATTTAAAGTAATCCACTAAGCATATACATAAGAAGCAGGCTTTAAGACAAATATTTCTAGAGTGAGAGAGGATAAAAAGTACTACAACACTGAATAGGATGAAGAAGCTAAGTAAAGTTTAAACTCATGTAAGACGTTGAGCAATTTTTTAGAAGGACCAGTTTTTTACGAAAATGGACAGCAGTTGTAAATCGCGACCCATAGATATTGATTTGGGTCGATGGATAGTATTACTCAGTAATTACACAGAAAATGTATGGTTACTTGAGTTCCATTAATGGTCAAAAGCGATAATCGAATCGTCAAAATCCAAATGTTTGAATCACTGAGTTGTAGTCCTAATATATATAGATGAGCAATAAGAAAAGATCATCTGACTTCCAAAACAATGATATCCAGCGCTGATTTAGTAGACTACTATGTCCTACGATTGTTCAGGTCTGCTACTTATTTATAAGTATATATTTATATCCCACAGAAAATTAAGTCAGATTTTCAACCGACAGAGGTATTGTCTGTTTCTGTTAAGTTAAGGCTTTATCATTAGCATTTCCCACTTATCATTTAGTATAGAACTATTATATCTGAATAGGCCGATTTATCACAGACATGAATATTTCGTTACACGATCGGCTATTCAATATTTATACAAAACTTAAAGATTGATTGATATGTAAGATATATATATCAAGATCAAAAAATCATTACTGGATATCTTACCTATGGGGCATATGTATAATTATTGGCAAATCTGCTAACCGGCCCATTTCTGGATCATTAATAGCTTTGAAACTAAGCATCATAACATATGGTTTTTGTGATTTAACAGGCAATGAATGCAAAGGATGTTTAACTGAAGAAATTAGATTTGATGGCCAACCGAAACTTGACAATTCATTGTGTTGTTCTGCGCATAGTTGTGACTTCAATTGATCCTCTGTTAGCGAAGATATCTCCTGACGATTCAAGAGTCCCTTAGAAAGGTTTTTGTTAATCCCTACACATTTATTACATAAATATTGTGTTTTCTTTATTGTTGCATCACATTCATCATTTGAGGGAGAAATTTCCTCATTTATTTCACATAACAATTGATTAAATCTATTTGGATCGATAACTAAGTTAATATCTCTTGGTGTACTTGTAACAGTTATGATTGATGCAATTTGTAACCAAGCATTACAATTTGTTAGTTTATCTAGATCGGAAGTTACCTCAGTAGTTAAATGCAATTCCATGTTTCGTCGAATACCAATAGGAACATACTAAGAATAGTGATTTGAAAGAATTAACGAGTCAAAACAAATATCACAAAATAACTTCATTAAGTCAACAATAGAAATCGAGAAAAATTAGACTCCCTATGTTGAGATCATGAATAGATAAATGCTAGACCACCACTGAAAACCTGGGAGCACCGGACGACCAACTCATCCTAGTATGGAACTCTTCAACAATGAGCACCCGCACGAGGGATAAGGACCCGGGATCTTCGGTCTTGTGGGCACGCTTAACCTGCAGACCACTGAGTTGGCATCTAGCAGTGTTAATGTTTGATTTCAACCAATCCACGATATGGTGCGAACATCTTTCATTGTTACCGGTGGGTAACTGACTCACACCCGAAACAGTTGAAATTCACTGGTTACGACTTCTCACCAGAACTCCGAGAATTATCTCTCAAAGCTAGTCACTAATGGGCACATGATAATTATCAGCACACGGTTGTGGAGATTGTTGAGCTTTTTGTTGAGATCACGAAACATGATATTGTAATGAACGAAAACTCAGGTGCGGTAAACCAATTTATTGTTTAATGTAAAATTGCACAGTACCATCAAAAAATATGAAAATCGTACATTAAATATATCATTTGCATATATTCTATCAGTTGGCCTTTACATACACCGTCATTTTTCTAATTCCGTTGTTATTCCAAATGCTCTGTTCCCACTTTCGATTGCTTTTAAATACTACTTATATCTCAGTATAAGTAGCATACATCACAATATCATTTCAAGCCAATACGTTTTATTCAGTATGACAGGTGTGGATTTTTCGTCGAATGTGACAATTATCTACTTTGTGCTATTCAGCGTTGACCTAGTATATATTTTACAATAATCCTGTGTAAAATCAGTGCATAAATGTGAGTGTATTTGGTTCAATGAGAATGTGTTTTTGGATGAATTGTTTTCAAATAGTCCATAAATCTTCAGTGGACCAGTCTTTAGTGTTCCTACTTTGCACCGCGGAAATTACAGTAGCTCCCAGTTGTCAAGTATGATCAGAAAGACTGTGAACATAACAGAGGTGACACTTACACAAGGAACAAGAGAGGTAGAAATAATTCAAATCGACAATGAAGCAATCATTTATCATCAATAATGAAGCAGAATAATTTTCATACTTCATTGTCATCAGTTAACCAAAGTCAGATTTACAAATTACTGGAAGTTGATTCAGTAGTCCAAAAGCGAAGAACATGCCGAAAAATATGGATTCAATCACCCAAGTGAAATTACGAGTGCACACCATCGATGAGTCTCTAGCTAGAAGAAACGCTGGTCGCAAATATTAGGGCTATTGAAGAAATAATATAATGGATAGTTACAGGGTACTAGATAAACACGATAAGTCGTCTGATTACGTGGTGGATTTTAATTGACTGAGGTGGTTAGAATATTTTTATGCATGGAGTAACCACTGTAAGCGTCTACATTCGTTGTTAACCAGGAGAGAAGAAAGTTAGGGAGCAGTCAAACTTAAATGTGATATTAGTATATAGGATCACTGGCTATTAGTTTCAGCCATACTAGTAGATGTAAGCTATCTGGTTCCCGTTTGCATAATTATCTTTATTAATCGTTGGATGCATTTGGTGATAAAGGTCAGAGTGAAGGATAAGCTGACTATTTGTTTTCATTTAGATCTTCAGTTTCGAAATATTGTTTTATACCTTTAATTCCGAGAATTTATTGCTTCTTTTCCAATCAAGTTTTCTATTCCTAATTTATTTTATGATTACTGGTACCATAAGTACTTTGGCATTCATCTTGACAATTTCATCTTGTTGTGCTGAGTTAATGTGAGAACTTGGATTGAAGTATATATACGTAAAGTTCAATATTGCTTATAACTGACTGGATGATCATAGCTACGAATAAAAACTTATTCGTGATAACCTGGTTTTTAAGTTTTTTTTTGATGAACATTAATCTATGATAAAAATTATTTTCAAAGAATTGGAACTACTTACAATGGTGCTAAATCATGCATTTTCAATTGGGATCTTGCTTAGTTAGTTAAAGTAAGTATGTGAAAGTCAAAACCTTACTTCAGTTTAAAATAACCTCTGTTGTGTAGACGCAAATAAATAGTGATTGAATATGTTTTTCAGATAAATCGGTAGATAGCCTAACAGGTTTCTGATGTGTCATATATAGTTTCTCACCCCTTCTACTTACTTGATTATTGGACAGCACAGTAAATTGTGCTTTTGATATGAATTATGTTGGAGTATGGTAGTATAGTTATTGGCTGGGTATGTAAAGAGTACGTGATCATATACGCAGATAAATTGTTCACTGTTCGACCTAAGCGATTTAGCGTAACATTAGTTCGAAAGAGAAATCGAGCGTTACTTTAACTGCTTACATAATCACCCAGTGGTGGGAAGATTTTCGCTAATATATGAGTAATTTAATGATTCCATTAGCTTACTGTTTTATCAGATACAGACTTGTGTAATTGACTTTGAGTCACATATACCAAGTGTGAAGTCTAGTGATATTATCCAGCCACGGAAAGTCGGATACTTTAGCGTCAGTAAACCAAAGCTCCACGATCCCACCACAAAACTAAAATTTCATGTATCACTAGTCAAATATGAACGGATGATCAATGAGGTTACGAATAAGGTAGTCACTTAACTACCAATGGTAATAAATGATGCTGGCACCACATATGTTGAAGTCTGTAGTTTGATGTCGTGATATCTTCAGGAGTCCTAAGTTTGGATGAACAAGTAGCTTGGTTGATTATTACTATCCAGATTGCATTAGTTCATGATGTCAATAACCTTAATTCATTCGGATATTATTTTATAGTGAGAAAAATCAGTGAAATTTTTTGCAAACACAAAACAATCTTGATAGCTTATAGGCTCGAAAAATATTTCATCAACTCATGAATAAAATGTTTATTAGAAGACGTTATTTCTTCAGGATTACTGGCATTGATTTGAAATATCAATAGTTAAAAGTCCCAAACAAATGATAACACTAACCTCGTCAAATTCAATGTTCATACTCACGGTGTACCGTAACAACGGTAATGGGGTTATACTACTCACGGCTCGTGGACTCAATAACCAACCACGTCTTAACCAAATTCCACGATTTTGTAGTGTACAACCAGGTCCAGAAACAGTCAATCGAATGTGCCAACCATACATTATACATGGATCAGGTACAGGCAATAATTTTATTGACGAGCTAACAAGAAGAATTTAGGGTAAATATTTAAAAACCATAAACGTTGATTCCATTGAACCAACCAACTTCAGTCAGTCAGTCAGTCACAACGTAGAACTTCGTACGTACGTACATCAGTTCGAGTTGCCACACCACATTAGCACAGAAATGCAGTGGTCGATTCAAATCCCGTAGTGCTAAATGTAGTAAAATTATAAGCTGTAATCAGAAAAATTAGGGTTTGAAGATGTTATTCAAGGAGTATAATCCAGTGAAATAAATTTGGAAAGAGAATAAAGGGACAAGGAGGAATAAGATCAGAATTTGAGAGAACACAAAGAGTGGATGCACCTGCACCATTGCAAACGATTTTAAGCCATATCACTCAAAGTCTCTAACCATCGGTTGCTATCATCTCGCGGTCCACAACCAGGTAGTCTACACCTACCGATATGACTCAGTCCACTTGTCAGTGATTTCATGGACTTGTGCCATGTTTTAGTCTGGCCATCCCTAGCTTTCTTCCAACCTACTCCTACACCATAAAACACCACACATCGGAGCAGTCGATGGTTGGGCATACGTAACACGTGTCCCAGCCATCTCAACTGATGAAGTTTCACCACTTCATCAATTGATTTGCCATCCTTACCTAGTACCCGTTTCCTAACAACTGCATTATTACTCGATGGTCCCAGGATATACGAGCACTATTTCGAAGACACCTATGATCAAATACTAGTAGCCTACGAATATCCTCTACTCTTACCGGCCATGTTTCACTGCCATAAAGTAAGACGGAACGAACTGCAGCACAGTAAACCTGTCCTTTGGTTGATAGACGGATATCTCGCCTACGCCATAAATGACGCAAGTTAGCAAAAGCTAGTCGAGGATACAATGTCAATAAATAGAAAATCATATTCACGATTTCATATTTTCGGTTTTACATACTTACAATCCTACCTACATAAGTAATTAAGTTAAAACTCTACCTATGTCGTTCTATGCTTTCGAAAGTTTCTCCAAGTTCTTGATTAAAAAAACATTAGTTTAATTTTTTATAGTTTAAATCACGAGGTGATCTTACTTAGATTACCATCGAAAACCTGTAAGCACTGAAAGACTGTTTGGTTCTCGTATGGAACTTCTTATCAATGAGCATCGCCGACCTCAAACATGAAAGTTAAACCCAGGACCTTCGGTCTCGCACGCAAACGCTTAACCTATAGATCATCGAACCGGTATCCAACGGTGTTAATGTCTAACTTCAATCGATTCACAATATTGTTCAATCTTCAATTATAGTCTGAAGTGGATAATTGTCTCGAACGCGAGACGGTTACAGCATTTTACTAGAGCCTCACAACCTGTATCTTGAAGCTAATCATTAGTGAGTACATGATTATCAGAGGATTTGTGGAAATTTTAGAATTTTCATAATTTTTATTTTGAATATCGATCAGCAAAGATTCTGCAGTAGTACAATGTATTATTATTATTATTATTATTATTATTATTATTATTATTACAATCATGAAGCCTTCTTATAAATATAAATTAATTTAATTATTGTTACCCCAATGCAGGTTGCAGTCAGAGATAAACAACAGAAATTAACTGTTCAATAGAATTCAATTTATCCGCTAAATCCGAACATACAATTTTTTTCTGTTGATATGAAATTAATGAAGTGATGTATGAAGTATGTGTTTAAGATGATTACGATGATAAGTGAATGAATATGACGCTGAGAAAATACTACTACTACTACTACTACTACTACTACTACTACTACTACTACTAATAATAATAATAATAATAATAATAATAATAATAATAATAATAATAATAATAAGGATTTGTGATAAACACAATATCAAGTTTACCACCAATATTTATTGTATTCCGTCATTAATCATTGGACTATGTTGTAAGCCCTAAGCACAAAGTTACCAGTACCTATTTATAATCTATCAAACTTCATTGGTCAAAACGACAATGAAAGCCTAAGAATTCAATCGTCATCCAGTTCATAGAATGAAACACTACTCTAAGAGTATTCTACACCATGAACCATAAGACTTCAAATACATATATACATATTAATTGAATTAAAGTGTTAACTTACTTTTTAACATGTAATGATGGTGAAGATATATGATCAGCATCATCATCATTAACATGATCAATACCATTTATATTCTTGAAATCTGTACACAGATTAGTTATTTCTTTATTTCGTTCATATAATTTATGTATGAGCCGATCTACATAACAGAAGGCTCTATCTACTTGCATCAAACCATAACCTTGATCCAAATAAGATAAATGTTCAAATGACTTAGAAGTAGTCATTAAGCATCTATAAATAAGTGATGGTGGAATTTTCAATCGTTCACTATCAATACACGTATATCGATGACGCAATCCAGAGAGTATAAGGCCTAGAAACAAGGAAATGCAAAAGAAGTGGTGTATGAACTTTCGATATATATATGCTCTGGCACAACAAGAAGTAGATAATTATTTAAGGCAAAGACCGACAGTGCCTAGCAGTGGAATCCTAGGCATGCGCTTCACTCGATTTAAGACACATCAGATGGATGTGCCTAAACATCAATGGGAAGATTCAAACAACGAATAAAAATGAATTGAGATTCACCCAATGGCACAAGTTAGTGGCTATTTGGACTGGGTAACTAAGTGGATAACATGTTGGTATTTGATCCCGAAAGTACCGGGTTCGAATCCAGGAGTGAACGTCAACCCTGGAGCGCAGGTGAATCGAGCTGACGAATCCCAAATAGGACAAAACGGGCATTGTGGATTCCTCTGCTAGGTACCATCTATGTTTGCTCAAAATGTTTAAGACATATTGGCAACATCGAAACAATCAGTACAGGATGCACATATAGAAAATAAGAATGATCGATTTCAGTCTTAAATATCAACGGGGAAATTTAAACAGCCAATACAATTGAAGTACATGATTATTAATTGAACTTTGACGTTCATTCTAGAATGGGACACTTCTACAGTACACACCTACAGGTCCATCAGAAAGCAGATCCAGGAAGAATTGGGTGTTTTAATTATTAATTCACTTCACCATTAATCTATTAGTTTCCCAGCGATTAACCTTTTGATGAGGTGGTATAGGGTTGAGTTGTATATATTAAGAATGGCATCATAAGAATATTTATTTCTGGCACTGTAAAGTTACCGAAATGGTGTGCAACCTAGATGTATGCATGATTTTAATCCATACAAAAGCGATACCACAAAATATGATGAGGATATTTGAAACAACTTTATCTCGTAATAAAATAATATAGGTAGTTTTATGATTAACACAATTACTATATTTATGCAGTCGTTAATTTCTGCTTCGGTCTGGGCACCCGGTCCCACACACAAATTAAGTGACTTGTGTGGCGCATATGTATTTGGTGCCCCTTTGTACCAATATTTATGTGTTCAAATAAATAAATAAATAATAATAGTTGTTAATTTACAAAAAGTACTCACTAATTCCACCAGTAACCATAGGCGCACTCATTGAACTTCCACTCAAAACACTGGCTGGCTTTAATTGCCAACTAGCTATAGACGTATTAGCACCACCGGGAGCAGCAACACATACACCCAAAGCCCCGTCGAATGCTGGACCACGACTACCCCAATTATAAGCAGTTGGTTTAGCATTTTCACTAAGACAAGAATGATTCACAGAATTTCGAGAAGTTGAATACACATCATCTGATTGGTAGTTTGATTGAGAATCATTATCACAAAACTTATTATATAGGCAGTTGTAATTAGATGATGAATCACTTGGTTGGCAATATAGATAATGCATCATGTCAGGAAATACTAAGGGTGCAACACCTGTAATAAATAGATTGAAGAGGTGAGCTACTTTCGTTTTTAGTGATAACAGAAGTTTTTAAGTTTGTGCTTTTTAGGGAATTGATTCAAGTCGATAATATGTAAAATGAAAAATTTAGACTTAAGGATCTAAAAGTAATGTGGTCACTATGATGGTCTAAAAGTGTCCTGGGTTTAATTCTATTTAAGAGCCATAGAACAGAGCTGCTGGGACATAGTTCTTTAGTGCCTCCAGGTTTAGAGTAGTTCGTTTTATAATTAGATATTGGGTTGTGACGCAAACTAATCTTAAACTGAATAATTATCGTAAATCCCATACAAATTAACAGTTATCAATAGATTTCCAAGTTTATCAATCTATAAAATCTTCGTCTCTCTGAGGGCAACTAACGTTCAAATCTGTTTGACTATCGTATCAAGGTAGCTGATACTACGGTCGGGCAAAATGTACGGTAATAATTTAAACTTATGTTACACAAATTGCACATCGTGTTTTCAGAGGCTATCACAGTCAGTCAGACATTGACAATATAGGGCTTGATACGAATGTCCATTTTTTCGAGTTACTACATCTAGCGTAATGACTAAAGAAGCTAACACGATGAAAAGGCTAACATGGGAACTAAGCATGAGAAATATACATCGAAAGGGACGAATGGAAAGTATGGAATCCCACTAAACTTGGGATTTAGGTATAAAAAAACAAGTTATGCTAACCAATGCCTCTGAGATCGGATTGTGATGACCTCAACCACGAAGTTGGTCTAATCTGTATAAAGCTTGTTTACAACCTAATCCTATACCAACCAGGGTCAGGGATAACCAGTGGTTTGGGATGTGTGACATATGTCCCAACCACCAAAGTGTACGAAAGTTTATAGCCCCATTAACCGAATCAGAGTTTTTATCTTAAACCAAACATTTAAACTCGGCAATACGATTTTACTGTATGTGGATAATTTATCAAAGAAACTCATGATGACACAATTGAAACTTACGTCATGATACTTCACAAATTAAAGTAAAATACAAAACGCCAGTAAGATTAATAAAATGTAATTTGGTCGAACAACAGATTAGTAGCTCATTATTATAGTGACAACCTTTTAGTACTTCTCAAACTAAGATGTTTGATTGTGGAGGTTTCATTAAAGGGACTAGCTGATTTTCAAAGGATTGGTTTTGAAGTGTACTAAAAAGAGCTGTCAAAATCACCAGCCAAATATATCTATTTTACTTTATGCAAATAGATTTATTTAACAATATGAGTGTTTTGAGAATAAACTCTTCACTTTTTAACTTACATGCCTAATAGGTGAACAATTCGATTGTGACGACTGACACCTTAACAAACTAATATAGATGGACAGCTCCAGAACGCACTAGGAGCTGCTCATAAACCTTTCACTTGAATATTTAGGCTTTTACTTAGGTACATTTAGTCACGGAACATCTTTGGAATAGATATAATATGACAATCAATGATTCAATGAATTATAGTGCGAATGATGTAAGAAATTATTTTTTCCCAATCGCCGATGAAATGCAATTACATCTTGAGAAGCAGTAATTATACGACTTAGTCAATCAGTTAAATTTGTTGGCTAAAAATGGTTAACTGTATGATATTGCAAATATGTATCTACATTGTTTAACTGATTTCATATATTATTCAATTCAATTTGTACAAACTTTACAGTTAATATGACTAATTGAATCACATAAAAAGTTGTGTGTACATATCGTTTCTGGGATCAAATAAATCCACCATCAGACAAATCAAAAGTGGGGAAGCAGCAGGACCAGGAAACATACCAGCTGGAGCGATGAAGTCAGACATAGAAGCAACTGCAAACATGCTTCACACTCTATTCAGGAAGATTTGGGAAGAAGGACAAGTGCCACTGACAGATTGGAAATAAATATATCTCATCAAGATACCAAAGAAAGGAGATCTGAGCAATCGTCAGAACTACACAGGCATCACACTTATGTCGGTACAAGGAATCATTTTCAACAAAGTGTTGCTGGACAGGTTGAAAGATTCAGCAGACACTAAGCTTCGAGATCGAGAAACTGAATTCCGTAACGATCGGTTGTGCACAGACCAAATCACGACATTACGAATCATTGTTGGAAAATCAATTGAATGGAACTCGTCACTATACATTAACTTCCTTGACCATGGGAAAGCGTTTGACAGCGTGGATAGGAAAACCTTATGGAACCTTCTTCGACTCTGTGGTGTACTTGAAAAGATACTAAACGTCATACGGAATTCATACGACGGTTTATACTGCGAAGTTGTGAGTGGAGGAGAGCTACATTCCAAGTGAGGACCAGAATCACACAAGGCTGCCTACTCTCCCCACTTTATCTTTATTCTAGTGGTCGACTGGATTATGAAAACCTCAACATCTGACGAAAAGCAGGGAATAAAATGGACAGGTTGGATGCAACTAGACGATTTGAACTTCACAGATGACCTAGGTCTTCTATTTCATACACATCAACAAATGCAGGTCAAGACAAACAGTGTAACAGCAGCCTCTGTCTGCATCAGTAAGCCTGAACATACACATGATAAAAAGAAAGATCCTCAAATTCAACACGAAGAGCATCAACCCAATCACTCTTGATGGATAAAATCTGGAACATATGGACAGTTTCACTTATTTGGGTAGCATCATCGATGAACAAGGATGATCAGATGCAGACGTAAAGGCAAGGATTGGTAGAGCAACAACAGCATTCCTACAGTTGAACAACATATGGAACTCAAAACAATTATAAACCAATACCAAAATCAGAATCTTCAATACGAACGACGAAACAGTTCAACTGTACGGAGTTGAAACGTCGAGAACGACCACAACCATTATCAAACAAGTGTTTCTAAACAATTGCCTACGCATGATACCAAATGTTTGTTGGCCGGATATCATCAGCAACAGTCTACTGTGGAGGAGAATAAACCATGTTCCATCTACAGAGGAAATTAGGAAGTGGATGGGACATACATTACGGAAATCATCAAACTGCATCATTAATCTTGAAGGGAAAAGGAAAAGAGGAAGATCAAGAAACACATTGCGTCGAGAATTGGAAGCAGGTATCAAAAGAATGCACAGTGGCTGGTGGGTGATCTGTGTTCCTACGAGGTGTAACAAGCGTAAGTCGTCGGATTTAGTCTCCAGTACCCGGGACAAGACAATTATGCATTCCACAGGAATAAGAGTAAAAGACATTACAGGATATCTCATATGTAATTCACTTTTTCTTTTCGGCTATATAAATTCAATCCAAATGTATTACCTTAAAATCATGAACCGATCTAAGTTAGTCCAACAGCGAAAACCTGGAAGCAATGTACAATCGTTTCATCCTAGTTTGAGAGTCCTCAACAGTGGGCGTCCACGAACCCAGGACCCAGATATTCGGATGAAACAGTCGTCCACTAATTCAAAGTTTTCAGTAGAGGTCTAACTTAGATCGATTCATGATTTCAATGAGATTCAACAATTTTCACAACTCTTTACTGTCAACTTTTTTTAGCCGAAGAGTAATAGACATAGTATAACAAGAGTAGAAAGGTAAGAAAGATATACTACAGAAACTTACCAATTACACCTTGAACTGTACCACCTGGACAACTTAATGAACCCAAACTAGGTCCGTTATTCCCACCACTTGCAACCATAATGATACCATATTTATGAATCATTCGATTCAAATACTTTGAGATACGCCTGTTGAGGAGAAATGAGTGTTTTTTAACAAGAAGAACGATAGGGATAACGGAAAACTCTTTTATTACAATTTATTGCTTTGATTATGACGAAATTCAAACATAATTGACAAACCGAATCGATCTTAATATCTTTGGCCAGTGTGAGTTATATAAGTGGTACTAAATGGTCGACCGGACTTCAAGAATCAGAACAGTAGAGCTTTCTGCATAAAAGTTAATTAATTAAACCAATGAACCAATAGTGTCATTTAAATTGTTAACCAGTTCTTAACTATAAAATGCACATATTCCACTCATACTTAAATACAACGATTGGTTTTACAGTACATCTGTCTTGTTGAAGAAAAACATACATAATAACAACGGTTAATCAATGTTATATGGTAATCATATGACAGGTATAAAAAACTGGACGTAATAACATAGATACCATACAAAAAACCTTTCTTTTCCCTGACTAACTGTTTAATCCCACCCCTACAGGTTAAAAAGGCCGACAGAACCCAGAAAGTTTCTTGTATTTCTAATCAACAATCATAAACTCAGAAACAACTAGGTATTTATACGAAATTTCGAGGTGTATGTAAGAATAAACTATTAAGAATAAGTCTCAACGTGATCCTGATTGAAAAATACTTATTTTTTAAGGATTATAGTCAGAATTTTGAAAAATTTTGCAGTTATCAACGACCAGATGAAGATTTCCAAGGGTTTATATTTTCTCGTAGTTAATATTCAAGAACGCATTTGATCAATTTCTGTTTGTATATGTTCATCTTGATCAGAGATATCTTAATATTACCCATCATTAAACGTTTTATCTTTCTGGATTATGGTTAACAGTGAAATCTAGGATATGTGACACATTCTATTATTGATTTATCATTGAAATGTGATTGTATTTCTCAATGAAGATACAGTAGCCTAGTGGATAATCAGTCAATTGAAGTTTGAAGCATACAACACTATATTCAAGTTTTAATGTGAACAACGTTAATACAACGCAAGCAGATCTATTTGACCACTACTGATTAACTTAGAGCTTTTGGTGAATTTTCAATCTCAAGTGGTGTTCGTCAGGGATTTCCAATTTCATTGCTTTTATTAACTCCGTCACAGATGTCGTCATCTTACCTATCAGAAATTGGTCTTCTACGAAGAGACTCACTTGCTAAATTTGAATATGTACATAATATAATCTTGTTTGGTAAAGAAACTAACAAAATGCAGTCTTCCAATCATCTCAAGCAACAATGCAAGGATGTTTGGGATGTGATTCTCCCACCAACTATCCACCCAAACGCGAAATTTCGCTTCAGGACTGGTCTACATCAGGTGCATGGATTAATGGTAGGAAATGAAGTAGTTAAGTGCGTTGAATGCTCCACTTATCTTGGAGTCTCGTCAGCTCTGACGAGCTAGCATCTGGCGGAATATCGGCATGCATTCAGAAAGCTCAATGAGAGTTTGGCTAGATATCCATATGTCAAGCAAAGGAAAAGTTTACAGCAAATCTGTTTGATCTGCTCTACTTTATGGGTGTGAAACATGGTCATTAATAATAGAGGAATGGGGAGAAATACCTTACAACTTTTTTTCTCTTTTCCTATTCTTAATCTTTTTTACTATACCTAATGATGTTAGTACTTCTACTATCTCAGGATTTGTCTAGATAATTTCATCTCGCTGTGTTAATGTAGTATAGAGATTTGGACCAATGTACATGTATCAGGTTCTACGTTGGATTGTGTATCAACAACAAATCAATAAATTAAGTTTCTAAATGACATATACAATCTTATCTATTCATTACTTATCAGCTAAACGTGTGTTCATCTTTCAATGAGTTTTAAGATTGAGAAATAATCCATTTACTAAGTGCAACTCAACGATATAGGGAAGTAAGACCATAACATTACAAAATATGACAAAAAGAGTGTTGGATTTCAAAATATACTGATCATAATGTAGGAAACCGATAAGCTTTTTCACCATGGAAATATGAAAAATGCACCTACAAATCAATGATGATAAAACATACCCAATATTTGGCCACATTGCTTGTTCACCAAAACTATAATTCACAATATCACATTTTAGTTCAATTGTCCATCGGATCTAGATGAAGTATAAAGTATGTATAAGCATACGCAAAAGTATCAATCAATATTCATGGACGACTATGAACATAGAATTAAGTTATTATTTTGTCCCAAAGTTTTATGAAGACGAATTTAATGTAGTCATATACTCATCAGTAAATTGATTAGAGCTCTAGAATTTCTAGGAAGAAGTCGCAAATGATGGGCTGAATTGGCTTAGAAGTGCCTTAATTATCATTGGTGACCTCAGATAAAGATCATGTCATATAATGAAATGATTAGGGATTGGAATTTAAACCAAAAGTTGAGCGTTCATCGCGAGGACTAAGGGTTTGGTTTCGTGAGCGAGAAGTCCCATAATGGAATAAAACGCGCGGTCAGTGTTTTTGATTTATAGTTATCTAATAATTAATCGCCACCTAATTGAAAACAAAGAGTTTGTTTACTCCATAAGTTTACGCTTCCAGAAGTATATCATTTATTTGTTTATTCACTGACGATCTTTAGGACACTTTCAGCCACATGTGAAGCTTCAAACTGTGTGTTATACACTTGCCTTTGGAATAAATTGTTCATATGAAGGTTATAATTGCTACGACACAACTGACCAAGTGAATACAGGTGAGGTAGAGTTCGAAATCGCGTCCGAATAAACAAAAGTCAAATGTTTTAACTACTAAGCCAACACATTGAGACTTTCGTTTTTGTGAAATGATGGAATGCTAAAACACGTTCTCAAGTCTCTGTTCCCTTATTGCTCGACTAACGTTTAAGATGTTAATTAAATAAATCTCATCCCAAATCATGGATAAAATATGCATACAAAGTAGTTTCATCATTTCGGCACTTTTTCATGAGATATTAAATGGTCTGTTACAAAATGTCCGTCTTCCCTTTTCCTTTACAGCGTTCCATTGCATAAATACCGTTAAGAAAAACTAGCTTCAACTATGGGTGTTTGATATGGAAAGCAGTGGCCAAGTTTTCACCTATTGAGACAGCAGACTGAATCAAGTTTTCAAATAGCAGGTTAAAAATATATGCAAACAAAAAAATTTGTGTGTGAAGTGTATGAGAACTGTTCGTTATTAGCTAATGCAATAATCAATGGACCAGTTAGGATCAAATGAAACTTCCTCAGTGGCAGAGCATTAATTTAGTATACCAGATTATCAAAACGATAGTATGTGAAATTCTACTAAACGAATCCGATTAACTGAAGGCTTTAATCAAAATCCATAACTATAGTTCTGCTTTCATAATAGAGTCCACCGATAAGCAAAACAACCTCCGTTTAAACTTCCCTCTCACACCAGTACATATGCAAAAAAACTCATAACATCAATAACTTACGGCACGTAATAAACTAATTCCTGTTTCCATTGGACCTAAACGACTGTCTGAAATTTTAATGCTAACGATTTGTGCACCAGGTGCAACTCCATCACGATCACACAACACGGTAGAACCAGTAACAGTCCCACTACTAGTAGATGAATCTTTTGAATGATTGGGAAAATACGCTGAGGCAATCGCTGCAACATGAGTGCCATGACTACTGTTATTTGTAACAATCTGTAGTAACTTTCCATTGTCAAAAATTTTCACTGTATAATAAAGTTGGGCTTTAAAACAAAATTCAAAAAAGACCTAAGGAATTTCGTTTATTTTTGCAGAGAAATAACTGATTTGTTACCACAAAAACTAATATGTTTCATTGTAACAGACATGATAAATCCGTGAAGTGAGCTGATTATTTCCCGGTAGTCATGGTGTTGTCCACCATGAATTTCTTTCTGAGGTACATGGAAAGTTTGAGTGCCATAGAGATCCTGTGAGGCCATATATATGTGATATTGTTAAATGGATATTGTGATATAAGATGCTGGTTGGAGGTAGTCAACAGTAAAACCTTGACTTAGGTTCTGCGCTATTAAGCACTCTTCAGCAAGGTGCACCTGTAATCTAGAGGGGACTGATGCTCCCTGATGAATTCGATCTTGTATCACCCAACTTCACAGCCAGAGATGTTATCATTGAGCCATCCGGGTCGCGAAACCTAGGTTTATGGGTTCTTGTTGATTACCTCCAGTTACCACCTTGCATCTCAACACAGTACGCGCGATGTCAAGTCACCTAGACTAGTGGCCACATTGAAGCTTGATCGATAGGATTCGATCTGCACTAAGAAGGATCTGTCAGACATTGCAGTGGTCACTACTCAGTAATTAATCAATTGTAAAGGTGGTTATCATATCAAGATAATGCGACTGTGAATTTAACAGTAGTTGTCTTCAAAACTTGCTCGTAATCCCATACTCACTAGATGGCATAATTGGACGACCTAACTTTTAAAGATTTCTGAATATATTTTAAAAGATAGGAGAGGGGATAGAGCAAGCATTGTTATTGATCGAGAGTGTGAGCAGAGTTAGTGTTAATGCACCCTAAATTTCGTCAAATAAAATTTTTATGACCTCCTTTCGCAAATCCTACAGACAGGCTACGTAAGTACTCGAATGATTTACGAATTCATTACACTGGACACAGCTGTTGTAGAGATGTATCATATAGGTTTATATACTGAGCTTTGATGCAGACATTTTTTGTAATAGATAATAATACTATATGACAGTAAGAAGAGCAGATTGCAAATCTGTGAATGGTTGATCGAAAATTAAGTATTTCATCCTACTTTGATAACGCAAATGACTTTAAACCCAAAACTCGATATACGGTAAAATCTATTGAACACTTATGTTCTACAACAAAAAGACTTAATATTAAACGATTGAATTGAAATCATTTCATCGAAATTTATTAATTCTTTGTTAATTAGAGGAAGAAAATAATATCAGATGTATCTAAAATATTTTGTAGTATTTATAATATTATACGGAAGGTAATAGTACTATTGCATAATTGTCAACTGAGATAATAATAATAATATTGTTGTATGAATATAATATGTAATAAGGGGGGTGTTATCAAGGTAATTACAGTCAACAAATTGGGAATGATGGATATGAAGATTAAGATATAGATAATGACAAATAATGATAATAAGGAAAATAAATAAAAATGAAGGAAGGAAGGGAGGGGTAAGAGGTTTATAATATTCAGTCTAGGTATTTGGTGATCCAGTCGTAGACCAGGGTAAACCATAGAGGCTGGATATATTTTTTCTGGATGCATAAATTAGGTCTTCTGGAGTTGATCCAGATGGCTTCGGCTGTGTAAAGCAGTCGTAATCTAGCTCCTTGAGGTAGATATTTTGGAACTTGATATAAAACAGAGAAAGCTTCCTCTATTTTGATATGATGTTCACTATCTACCAAGTGAGAAAGAATGGTGCTGTTAATCGATTTGGTGACTCCTTTTCCCGACCATGCTGGTACATGTTCACGAACACGCAAGGATAAAGCCCTCTGAGTACGGCCTATGTAACTAGCTCCACAGGAGCAGTGGAATTGGTATACACACATGGAGGAGCCCATCTTCGGTAACTTATCCTTGATTAGTTGTGTGAATACTGGTTTAGTCGAGAAAGTTATGTGTAACTTGGCAGCATGAAACGTCCTCTCGACAGATCTTTTGAGTCGACGTGTTAGAATATCACCCGCTATGTCGCCTTTAAAGTCAAGTTTCAGATATAAGGTCTTTTTTTACTGACTGTGTCGCAATGTCTTCTCTTTTTAATACCTTGTACGAGGTATTTTTTGACGAAATTATCAGGATAGCCATTATTACGTAATGTGTTCTTTAGTATAACTATTTCTTCCTCCACACTGTCTTCAGAACGTAGTACCTTGATTCTGTGGTTGAGAAACTTAACCAAATTTATTTTATATTGCAGAGGTGTGAAGCTTTGGAAATGGGTATACTGACCCGTCCATGTACACTTTCTAAACATATTTCGCTTTATGGAACCATCTATCCTTCTAGAGAGTCGGACATCTAGAAAAGCTATGCTATTGTCCTTTTCCTCCTCGCTGGTGAATTTAATGGCTGGGTGGACATTATTGAAAGCGTTTAACATCTCCTGTTTGTCGATATTTTCGTCACATATGATTAATGTGTCATCTATGTATCGACGGTAATAATCAAGCTTATTTAGGATGTCTTTAAGCGGTCCATTTTCTAGTTTGGTTAGAAAAATATTAGCAAGGATCGGGCCTAGAGGTGATCCCATTGCTGCCCCATCTACTTGTCGGAAAAATTCATTGTTAAACTTAAAGTACATATTTATAGTGCATTTCAAGAGAAGTTCTTTCATTTTGTTTATTGGGATAGGAATCTCTATTTTCTTTTCTATCAGTTGTTCACATATGTAATCTATAGTTTCAGTCAGAGGGATGTTAGTGAACAAAGATGTTATGTCTAGTGATAGCATGGTTTTTCCATTTATATTCATATTTTTAATTGTATCAACAAATTCAAAGACGTCTTTAACATTATGCTTAGCAAGTTCTTAGTGCAATGGTTTTAATAACTTAACTAACCATTTTGCTGTTGAATGGTACGGTGAATTTGCCATATCCAGTATCGGGCGTAGAGAAATATCAGGTTTATGGATCTTAGGTAGACCATATAGTATGTGTTCCAGAATGCTTAAGCATATTATAGGTATGCTCAGAGATGTGTTGGTGTTGATTTAGGAATTTTAATGCTGCAGTTAGTTGACGTTCGGTCTTTTCATTGAGGTCTTTACATGACCCAAGCTTTTAGAATTTAGTTTGATCACTCAGTAGTGAACTCATCTTATCTATGTAGTCTGTCTTGTTTAGAATTACCGTGCCCGATCCTTTATCAGGTTTAGTGATAAGAATGTGTTCATTCAACCTGAGTTTCCGGATGGCCTCACGATGTTTATCTGTCAATATACTATTTGTGTAGTGCTTATTGCTTTTAAATTGGTTACAGCAATCAACCAGCGTGGTTTTGAATCGTTCATGTTCGACCTTTGTCGTGGGTTTTAAGTCTTGTGTCTGGGTAAATAGATTATCGAACTGAACATCATTCTTCAAATGATCCACATGTCTACGACTATCACAAAACTTAGGACCTAATGATAACACTTCTAGTTGAGTTCTATCAAGATTAACAGAGGAACAGTTGAAAACATAGATAAGATGAGTTCACTACTTAGTGATCAAACTAAATTCCAAAAGCTTGGGTCATGTAAAGACCTCAATGAAAAGACCGAACGTCAACTAACTGCAGCATTAAAATTCCTAAATCAACACCAACACATCTCTGAGCATACCTATAATATGCTTAAGCATTCTGGAACACATACTATATGGTCTACCTAAGATCCATAAACCTGATATTCCTCTACGCCCGATACTGGATATGGCAAATTCACCATACCATTCAACAGCAAAATGGTTAGTTAAGTTATTAAAACCATTGCACTAAGAACTTGCTAAGCATAATGTTAAAGACGTCTTTGAATTTGTTGATACAATTAAAAATATGAATATAAATGGAAAAACCATGCTATCACTAGACATAACATCTTTGTTCACTAACATCCCTCTGACTGAAACTATAGATTACATATGTGAACAACTGATAGAAAAGAAAATAGAGATTCCTATCCCAATAAACAAAATGAAAGAACTTCTCTTGAAATGCACTATAAATATGTACTTTAAGTTTAACAATGAATTTTTCCGACAAGTAGATGGGGCAGCAATGGGATCACCTCTAGGCCCGATCCTTGCTAATATTTTTCTAACCAAACTAGAAAATGGACCGCTTAAAGACATCCTAAATAAGCTTGATTATTACCGTCGATACATAGATGACACATTAATCATATGTGACGAAAATATCGACAAACAGGAGATGTTAAACGCTTTCAATAATGTCCACCCAGCCATTAAATTCACCAGCGAGGAGGAAAAGGACAATAGCATAGCTTTTCTAGATGTCCGACTCTCTAGAAGGATAGATGGTTCCATAAAGCGAAATATGTTTAGAAAGTGTACATGGACGGGTCAGTATACCCATTTCCAAAGCTTCACACCTCTGCAATATAAAATAAATTTGGTTAAGTTTCTCAACCACAGAATCAAGGTACTACGTTCTGAAGACAGTGTGGAGGAAGAAATAGTTATACTAAAGAACACATTACGTAATAATGGCTATCCTGATAATTTCGTCAAAAAATACCTCGTACAAGGTATTAAAAAGAGAAGACATTGCGACACAGTCAGTAAAAAAAGACCTTATATCTGAAACTTGACTTTAAAGGCGACATAGCGGGTAATATTCTAACACGTCGACTCAAAAGATCTGTCGAGAGGACGTTTCATGCTGCCAAGTTACACATAACTTTCTCGACTAAACCAGTACTCACACAACTAATCAAGGATAAGTTACCGAAGATGGGCTCCTCCATGTGTGTATACCAATTCAACTGCTCCTGTTAAGCTAGTTACATTGGCCGTACTCAGGGCTTTATCCTTGCGTGTTCGTGAACATGTACCAGCTTGGCTGAGAAAAGGAGTCACCAAATCGATTAACAGCACCATTCTTTCTCACCTGGTAGATAGTGAACATCATATCAAAATAGAGGAAGCTTTCTCTGTTTTATATCAAGTTCCAAAATATCTACCTCAAGGAGCTAGATTACGACTGCTTTACACAGCCGAAGCCATCTGGATCAACTCCAGAAGACCTAATTTATGCATCCAGAAAAAATATATCCAGCCTCTATGGTTTACCCTGGTCTACGACTGGATCACCAAATACCTAGACTGAATATTATAAACCTCTTACCCCTCCCTTCCTTCCTTCATTTTTATTTATTTTCCTTATTATCATTATTTGTCATTATCTATATCTTAATCTTCATATCCATCATTCCCAATTTGTTGACCGTAATTACCTTGATAACATCCCCCTTATTACATATTATATTCATACAACAATATTATTATTATTATTATTATTATTATCTCAGTTGACATAATTATTTTCAATTTCGCAATAGTACTATTGTTACTGTTACTGAATAATTTACTGACCTTTATTGAATGACCTTTCTAATTTGCAAATATTACAATTTTTTGAAGTATATAGATATCGTAACGGATGCACACGTTTACCATTGTCAACACATAACATTGTCAAACTCATTAAAACATGCCTTATTTTTGGCCTTTGTAAAAAATTATTAAGAAGGGTTTAAGTTAACACGTTTTTTTTAATGCTAGGGGCTGAAATTTGATCAATCATACTTGGTATATGTGTATTCTATGTGAATTGACCCGATACAGCTACAATCATATATTAATATAGAATAGAATGATTGTGACTGGCAGTACAGAAATATTTATCTGACAAGTCCCAAATGGAACAAAATGTTAGACTTAGATTCCACGATTAGGCAAAATCCAATACTGATAATAAGTATATTAAAACGTATACTTGAAATTAAACCGTTCATAGCTTACTTTGTTCACCGAATGATGCATATTCATGGTTAACTGCATAATCTCGTAATAATGGTAAATCGGACAATGTTGTATTTGGATTGTATGGACTTGTATCTATACAAGCACTGAAAGATTAAAACACAAAATTAATAACGTGTAGTACTTATAGACAATGAGTAGTTTAAGGTTTCTTTTTGCTATGTTTGATCAATCTATACTAAAGGATAATCAAATGAGTAAAATAAGTGTCATTTAGTTAGTCATTGATAAAATAAGTGAGACTATAATTTATGGGTGACCCTTGAACGACGTCAAAATGACCTTGAGAAAATTCATAGAGTCTACAGAGGGTTATAAATCAGTGTAAGATTTAGAGTAAGAAGTTTGAGTTTTCATCACGAATTGACACCAGGTATAATACCAAAATAGCCTCAGCAGCAGTAGGTCTCAATATACACAAAGGGAAGAGCAAGGTTCTCCGATACAACACAGCATGCACCAATCCAATCACAATTGACGGAGAAGATTTGGAAGATGTAAAAACCTTTACATATCTTGGCAGTATCATTGATGAACATGGGTGATCTGATGCAGATGTGAAGGCGCGGATCGGCGAAGCAAGAGCAGCATATTTACAACTGAGGAACATCTGGAACTCAAAGCAACTGTCTGTCAACCAACACCAAGGTCAGGATTTTCAATACAAATGTCAAGACAGTTCTACTGTATGGGGCGGAAACCTGGAGAACTACGAAAGCCATCATCCAGAAGATACAGGTGTTTATTAACAGTTGTCTACGCAAAATACTTCAGATCCGTTGGCCGGACAGTATTAGCAACAACCAACTGTGGGAAAGAACAAACCAGATCCCAGTGGAGGAAGAAATCAGGAAGAAGCGCTGGAAGTGGATAGAACACACATTGAGGAAAGCATGGAACTGCGTCACAAGACAAGCCCTCACATGGAATCCTCAAGGCCAAAGGAAAAGAGGAAGACCAAAGAACACATTACGTCGAGAAATGGAAATAGACATAAAAAAGATGAACAAGAATTGGATGGAATTAGAAAAGTAGGCCCAGGACAGAGTGGGTTGGAGAATGCTGGTCGGCGGCCTATGCTCCATTGGGAGTAACAGGCGTAAGTAAGTAAGTATTAATACCAAAATGCTATTTAACCATATGAATGAATGAATTTCGCGCCAAAATCCAAAACTTCCAATCTTAAATCTGATTAGTTCGTCTATAAACTATAGTCTCGCAAAAAGATAATGCAATTTATCACAATGAACTCCCATAAGAAAGTGTGACTTAAACCTTTCCTGTGACACTCAATAATAACCACTAACCATTGTAAATCAAAGAAAATGGAATGAAGTGACTAGTCGTTCGTCATTAATAAATTGAATCATACATCAGAATGAATAATACTTCATATTTTTACAATGTGAATCTTCTTTGTCAAATGAACTATTTGTCAATGGTATGATGGAAAGAAAAGTCAATTTTCGATTGATTTACTCATTAAGAGTTTAGTTCAAGATTGCTTCCGTTTTAATTCAATGTAATGATTACTCAATGTAGCATTTGTTTTCTTATATGTGATTTCATCCTAATTATTAATCAGAATGGGTGTACACAATCAATATATAAATGAGTGTATTTTCTACTAGAGTGGTCGTCGTCGTCGTCGTGTTTTGGGGTTAATAAATCATCACTTCTACCAGTCTTTGTGTTCTTACTTTCGCGTCATGGGAATTGCAGAGGTCCCTCGTTCCGAGTATAAGTGATAAGCGTTTCCGACATAACAATCAGTGAGGACCAGATACAAAAAGTGGCATTAAAAGAGCATTCAAACGACGAGTTATAACAGTCAATAATGACTGTTGCATTTTTTCTACAAGAATCTTTATTGTTCTCGAACAATAGGATACGTCAAGAACATCTATCAATATGATTTTGTATAAATATCAATTTCTTTTTGAGTTGTTGAAGAAAAATTCCCAGAGCATACATGAATTCCATGAAGCTCTTTGAATAAGAGTATTATTTTTTGTAACCATTTATTTCAACTTCAATAATTCACCTTCGTAAAAATATTTAACTTCTCCTACAATTATTACTGTCTAATTGTCTTGTAGTATCTATGTATCATAGAGAAGATATATGTATGGATACTACTGAAAAAATTTCAGTGACAATAAACAAATGTGCCATATAATTATGCGAAACTTAAAAAACTTTATTAAACAAGAAATCTTATGTGTTTTTTTCTTTAGTTCACAATTAGTAAAAGAAAAATGTTTGGTCATCTGTATTAGTTGTTTGGATCTTTCCATTGATATTTAGGACTGAAATTGATCCGTCTCATTTGGCATATTTGCATCCTATGTGGATTATCTCGATAGTACCATTAAGTCACAAGCATTTTAAGCAAAGATGAATAGTAACTAGGAGTGGAAACCACAATGCCCGTTTTATACTATTTGGGACTCGTCACCTGAATGCAACTGAATCGCAGAGTGGAGATTCACCATGGGACTCGAACACAGTACCTTCGGTTTCAAACGTCATCGCGTTATTGATCCATCTCTTTTGGCATCCTATGAAGACTGCCGCGATATTGTGATTATATCACAAGCATTAAAAGCAAAGATAGATTGCGACTGGCAGTAGAGTTTGAAACGGACGGTATTGGGTTCGATTGGATACACGTACATCCATCTGACGAGTCATAAATGAGGTTTCGATACTGGCTATCATCTGTCTAAAAATGCTTACCACTCTCAAAAAAAATGATAACTTGACTTACACCCATTCATTGCCATCATGAAAAACAAAACAATCGTATACAATTTCCATAGGTGGATAATGTTGATCTAAAAGTATTAGACTTTCTTCCAAACACCGAGCAGCATTTTTCAATTGAACCTATGATTGTTTAAATAAATAATTTTTACAATAGTTGCGTTTGAACACAGAACGTTTTTAAGGTTCAGTATTGACCTACTACTTACGATTTACCTGAAAGCATCGTAAAAGGTTCCAAAAAATGAAAGGCCCATTTAAACACACAATCATAATCATTTATTGAAAAATAACTCGAACACTCTATAAATTTTCAATATCGAATGTTATACAATAGATCATTTGAAATATCAGGACACTGTTTGATTACACAGAGATGATACGGAATACAGTCCCTATGGAGTGGTAAAAAAATGTATATGAGCTTATAAAATGCCCAGCTTATTCGTTTGACTCCTAGCTATGAAAAGTATCCAAATATTATGACTGAATAATTCGGTTACAACTAATTTATAATTTGTCGTCATTGCGTAAACCAGTGGATATGTAGATTCAGTAACTAAGTGGGTAACTGCTTAGTGTTTGAAGCGAAAGACAATGAGCCCGAGTTCCGTGGTGAGAATCAAGACGGATACTCATGAACCTAGCTGAACAATTCTAAATAAGACGGAACGCGCGTCATAGATTCCACTTTTAGACAACATCAAACCCTTCCTAAACTAGATATAAACGATTACATATTACTGTATTAAACCATTTACAAAGCGAAAAATGATGAGCAAAGTAAAATCTCTTTCACCATCAACCGTCACTCTCAAAAAATTCCTGCTCTAAGGTAGGAAGTAATATTATTTTCACGAATGAATTACAGGAATCAAAGAGAAGAATTAAAATGGAAAGTCCTAGCCATAAAAGTAACTGTTGTTAGGGCACTCGAGTTTCAGCATGCAGGTTACGGGTTCGATCGTCACTTTACCTACTTCGATGTAGACACAAACATATATTTGGTAAATAAGCTATGTATGACATAAGTTCCTTGGAGCTTTATTGTACAGAAATATTTGTGCTACAGATAAAAAAGAGAAAACTATATTGATTGTGTTACCCGAACTGTATACTTTAATGCTGAGGGAAAGTTTTTGGAATATAAGAACTAATACATTGTATACATGTGGATAAATTGGTAATCGTTTAAGTATTATGTACTATCCAACCCTATCAAGTTAAATGAACACAATATCTGATGTAATTCATGTTAATAATTGCATAGTCAAATAGATTTGTTGGTGTTCTAACGTATTTTCTTACACTTTAAACTATTATACGATTTTCGTACAGTAAATGTTTATTTTATCAAGTGTTCAAATGTGTGAAAGTGTTTATCAGCTTAAGACAGGCAGCTTATTTAAATTACATATACAGTTAGCTATAAAAACTAAGTATGTTATCCATATGAGATTGGTGGCTTAAATAATAACATTATCCATGTCTGACGATGAGATGATCAGTCGTTGAAAATAAACTGAAATGCGCTTAATAATAGTTTAAAAGATAAAAAACTGAACTAATAGTTCACAAAGATTAAGGTTATTTCCTTTAGATTTAATCCTCATGAGCCAATAAACACCTATAATTTAGGAAGAAGAAAATCTTGAAAAACTATTCCTTACTTTTGCAGTGGACGGTGAAAAGTTAGAGTTATCTTGCTTAAATTCCGATGAACTTTTCTGTTGGGAATGTTTGTTTACAGTAGAATTTGTTTGAGGCGAAACAGTATCTAAATTCTGATTGATCAGTTTCGGCTCGGTAGACAATTCAGTCGAACCCCATTCCACTAATTTTCTAAAATTACCTAAAGTAATGAGAATAAATAATTTCAATTAATTTTTGATCTATACGTGAAATTCGAATTGAACTGTGTAGTAGACGTAATAGTGTTATTAGAAAGAAGAGGGATGAAGGGGTTCTGTAGTGAAGTTCGTCATTTATAACGTGTTTTCACTATATTTTCAGTGAACAGTTAACGGTCGGAAGGTTTTTAGATTGTAAGCCAAGGTGGATTTAACAGTATTGATAGTCTTAGTGATCTTACTTAACAATATGTAATTATTACAAGCTGTTATCACATGTAAATCCGCCTGTAGCTCTTCTAGAGTTACGGCCGGTCCCAAGCTCGGGTAAAGGAAGAGGGTTGGGCATGAGGTTGGCAACTCTATCCCGTAGAAAAACATCTTGCTAAAAAAACGCCAACCAGATCTAACAAATTAAACCATTTAAACTCTGCCCTCTGAGTTGAAGGAAGAATTATAACGCCTCGGGATGTAAGCCCAGATTCTCTGGAAGTCACGAGGCCGATGCCCCTTCTAACAACTAGAGTAACAATATTTATAGGTACATAGAACGTCTGAACAATGTGAGAGACCGAGAACACCAGTTATATAGCAACAGAAATGAGGAGACACAAATTGGAAGTACTCGGAATCAGAGAAACCCTGCTATACTCTGTTTACGAAGATGAGTAGAGTATTTTAAGAAACTCTTGAATAGACCAGCTCCAATTAATCCATCGGACGTCGAAGCATCACACATAGACCATCCCATAGATGTCACTCCGCCAACGACAGAAGGAATCAGGATGGCCATCAAACAAATCAAGAGCAGGGAAGCAGCAGGACCAGAAAATATACCAGCTGAAGAACTGAAGTTAGACAATGAAATAACTGAAAACATGCTTGACCTTCTATTCAAGAAGATTTGGGAGCAGGAACAAGTGCCGACGGACTAGAAAGAAGGACACCTCGTAAAGATTACAAAGAAAAGAGATCTGAGCAAATGTGAGCATTACAGAGGCACAACACTACTGTCAGTACCAGGAAACGTTTTCAACAGTGTTCCTGAACCGGATGAAAGACGCAGTAGACGCCCAATCTTGAGATCAACAGGCTGGATTACGTAAGGATCGGTCGTGCACAAACCAAATTTTACGACACTACGGATCATCGTAAAACAATCAGTTGAGGGGAACCCTTCACTATACATCAACTTCATTGACTACGAGGCGTTTGATAGTGCGGACAGAACATAATGGAGCCCTCCTCGACACAATGGAGTTCCTGAGAAGATTGTCAACAATATCCGGGATTTATTACGATGGACTACAGTGCAAAGTTGTGAATGGAGGATAGCTGACAGATGCATTCCAAGTAAGGACTAGAGTTAGACAAGACTGTCTACTCTCCCTCTTCCACTTTCTTCTGGTGGTTGACTGGATTATGAAAACCTCCACATTTGAGGGAAAGCATGGAATATAATGGATAGCTCGGAATCGATCAGAAGATTTGAACTTCTCAGATTACCTGGCCCTCCTGTCCCATACACACGAAAAAATACAGATGAAGACAACTAGTGTAGCAGCAGCCTCTGCGAAAGCAGGCCTCTACATGCACAAGGGTAAAACCAAGGAGCTGAAACGTGAAGAACTACTACAATCATCATCAAGAAGGTACGTACTTACTTACCTACTTACGCCTGTTACTCCTAATGGAGCATAGGCCGCCGACCAGATCAAGAAGGTACAAGTATTCATAAATAGTTGTCTATGCAAGATACTCAACAGCCATTGGCCGGATACCATCAGCAAAACCTTTCTGTGGGAGAGGACAAACCAACTTCCATCTGAAGAGGATATTAGGAGACGGTGTTGGAAGTGGACAGGACACAGATTAAGGAAATCACCAAGCTGCATCATAAGGCATGCCCTAATATGGAATCTTGAAGGGAAGCAGAAGAGAGCGAAAGGCCAAATAACACACTGTGCCGAGAATTGAAAGCAGGAATGAAAAGAATGAATAGGGACTGGAAAGTATTGCCCACGACAGAGTTGTATGGAGAACGATAGTGAGCGGCCTATGCTCTTCCATAAGGTATAGCAGGTGTAAGTAAGTAAATAATGAAGGATTTCACTTACCAAATTTAACGATTTGAAAAAAATTCATATTGTTATCTGGGATGATTTGATTTACATCGCTTCTCAAACTGAATGTGATGAGAGCTTTTACACTGAAGGGAATATTTCTAACTGATAAAACGAAACGTTTTTGAACAATTCAAAACAATTAGTCCCTTTGATGAATTTCGATAATGCAATGAGAAAACGAAGTTTATCAGAACTATGTAGTATATCTGTGCAATACATTTCGAAGTTTCTGAATAAATTACTAACACTTTTAGTGTAATAGTCAATTTAATCCAGAAGGTTCAATGATGCCAGTGCAATGGACAAAATTATAGGATGATGAAATGAAAAAAACTGTCAATGGTTATTTTACTATGATTCATGTAAGTTGTTTGTGTATGAACAAGCAAGAAGTAAAGTCACTTAGATCTAAGAGGAAAGACATGCTACTTCAGTGTTTGGAACTTAAATTCAGTGGTAAAATACTATTTTCTCACAGAATACATATAAATATTCCTAAATGATTACTTACAGGGAAATATGTATAGGTTTTTGTATCAGGTCTCCATATACAACATAATTGTAGTTGTTCTTTTTTTAACATAAAGTTCTGGCAAATCGGCATACGTATCTTTTAGATTTCATATTTAAATCCAACTCTACTTATAAAGATTTTATTATCTGGTTAATAATCATTAATATCTATATAATAGGTATAACTAACAACATCAAATCGCTCAAATCTCAGTGCCTACTTTACTACATCACATATTTTTCGTGCTTTTACCAGAAAGCTTTTAGTGTAAACACTTAAAAAGCATAGGTTGGTGATACATTTGTCAACGATGTAAATTTAAAAAATGAAAATATCAGAATCAAGGTGAGATTATCCCCAAACTTTTCAGTTACAACTATCGATGCACTAAACATTTACATAAAAGTTTCAATTACTCAGATCAAAGTGGTACAAGCAAGAAGAAATACCCGAAAAACAACAATTTCATTTGAATGTATTCCAACGAAAGGGTGACATAAAAACGTTTAGCCATTTGGCCTAGTAACTAGTAATATTCAACGATGCATAAACTCCGATAAGCACCCAGGATAATACAGTCATTTTAACTGCCATATTACAGAAAATTCAAATATGTGATAATTTGAAGTAAAAGATAAATGCATAAATGTGTGAAAAAAACACCAACTTTTATTGCCGTTATGATTTGACACAAGGTTATGGTTTAAATATTCTTCAGCTTCAGTCAGATCACAAGCTAAATTTGCAGCTAAACGTTTGATACATGGTCGCCAAAAATTATCTCGATTTTCGCTGCGTAATCGTTGCATCAAAAGTTTTGGGAATAGTTCAGATGCTGGCTTCACTCCAATTCGTATTATGCCATCTGGAGGATTCCAATGACTCGGTATCTATAATAAGGGATATATATGCACATATATACAAGTATAAGAAACGCCGTTATGTTTCACACTTAAATGGGATGTATTATTAGATACGTGTTGTGTAGAGATCAAACCATCTGTTGATTCCAAACCTCTAGTCTATTGGTTCGAGGTTGAATAACACCAAGAACAAAAAGTTGGAGGACGGTAGATAAAAATGAAATCGCATTCAGCTTGATAACATTTACGTAGTAAAAGCAAATAAAGTTGTCAAAGACCATTGAGTGTGACGATGAAACTATTTGTTTTTTTCACATTTTAAAGAGATAGCACAAATATGTTTGGCAAACTATGTCAAAAGAGCATACGAAAAGTTTCACAATGAACCACAATTTACATAGAGCATGAATGGCAATAAAAACAAAGTTTAATGAGAGAACTAAGCTAACTAAATTTTATGAGACACTGTTAAAAGTCCATTGAATAGTTTACCGATTGAAGATCTGTCGAAAAAATCATAGAAAATGGAAAAGTTGTGCTTCAGTTCATTACTCTGATAATATACAGTGATCGCCTCTGTGGAGAGATGGTTTAGTGGTTAAGGCACTCCACTTCTAGTCGGTTAGTTCAAAGTTCCGACCCCGCTCCATCCACTCCGGTATTGTCTCATTAGATATCACGCTTATGGTGTGTATCATACCCAACTACCTGGAGAATGACTTGATTTGAACTAACCCCTGAAATTAAGGCCTATGAGCCTAGTCAATGACCCAATCATTAAACCAGTGGGTCGGGATTGAATGAATTTAACTTTCCAAATGGACGTTTCCTACTCCATTGATTAGTATCTACTCTTATTTTAAGATTTGATTAAAAAATCAAATAGCTTTTTCACTAGACAACCTGATATCCACTACAGAATTACTGATGAACTTTGTTAAATCTAGCCTATTGATTAATTAAATGACATCAATCTGTTAGAGCTACTGTATTGAAGCTAATCGAATCTGTTAAGACATTAACCCACACGATTGGTGGCATTATTTCACATTTAATTCCATATTTAGCAAGTTGTGTTCTCAGTGAGGTTGGTTGTAATAAAAATTCTTATAAAGTCAAAGAAAAAACTACATGAATCCATACCTCTACTTTACGACCGGTCAGTGTTTCAATGACACGATGCTTCTTGTTAATACATCGTTTATATTTCATTTTTACATCTCCAGAACCTGAAGCATCAATCATGTCCACAATTTTTCGTTTTCCATCAGGTGTAGTCTAGGAAGTTAACCAAAAGGAATCAAGGTCTGTTCATATAAGGGTGACAAAATAGGTCATATGTAGAACTCAACAGTAAAAAAATAAATGAACACCTTACAGCATATGTACACAAAGTACATATATACACAGTTTGAGTTTAGTGATAACGTCCTTAGCTGCAACATATAAAGTGTGATTGTTATGAAACTGTCTTTGTAAACACTACCACACCTTTAGACATAAGATGACATTCAATGCATTCGACTCTGGGTCGTCGAAAAAGGAGACTTTAGAATTGTGCTTCTTTTTCAGTTATAATATTTGTTAATTATCCATGACAAAATCCCTACTCCGAGCTAGGGTTTTTAGTCTCAACTGAAATACTCTCTAGCAGGGCTACTACAGACCATCACATCTTATAAGTCTATCAACGCAAATCGAAATATGGGTGAAACTATTTGAAGAGTAGTGATCTAACATTATCGATGTTTATATCTCTAAATCTGGCGTCGCGATGATGTAAAGAACCTAAGGCATAGCTAGTGTGACAAAGGACTTTTGGACATCCCAGTTAAGGTGAAGACAAACACAACGTTGGTTAACTGGCCTGAAGGTAGCTTTATTTCCAGAGTGCAACATTTTGTATGTGTAGGTATCATCACCAAGGTTTGATTTGATAATTTCGAATAAATTGAGCATTGGGTTGATTGTTACAAATATATTATTTTTATTTATTTTGTTTATGGTTTAGAAAATAGTGCGTTTTGTAGGTGAGGTTGGTATTTTTCTGTAGAGATAACCCATATCACTTTAATACTAAAGATGTCGTCAAGTGTGATCTAAGTTAAGGTAATTCACTTTCATCCACATGTAACTTTGATAATTTGTTGGATTCTATCTTATCTGACATGAAAATACTTAGTAATTATCTAGATGATGCATTTGCAACGTCATTTTTACTGCCTTTTATGTACTGGATGTCAGGAGTGAAGTGAGATATGAATACAAGATGTATTCCATGAGGACTGTATCTATCACCACTAGGTACCGGAGCTTTCACAAGAGATTTGTGGTCTGCATATTCCGTGAAGATGATGCCCTCGACCATATATTTGAAATGTTTGATAGCTAGTCATCTCAATCAACAAACATAATGAAGAGAAACTATTAGCATCGACAGAGTTAAGCCTGCTTTCATCAATGATACTGAAGTCGGTAACACCAACATTCCTTTATAATAAGCTTTTCGACAGCTTTCACAACAAATTGAATCCTCCGAGAAACTTATCTCAACATCTATCAACGAGTCAGAAAGAATAACCAACTCTAGAAGCCATGTTCATCGATTAAACTGCTCATGCTTACTTTGTTCGTATGTATGTGAATAGATTAAAATATCTATATACTTCCATTTTTTAGTACCATACATTCTACCTTTCTTTCCAAATGGCTCCACAGAACCACAACATATTCTTTATTTTCGTATGCTTTTACATTGTTTTGCAGTCCTTTCCTCCAGGTCTTTCATGTCTTATTAATCAGTTTTATACATAAGTCACTAATATTGCACCACATTAACTGGTCTGTTACTAGTAACGTTAAATCTGCCGTTTCTTTCTTTCTGCATACGTTTTCATTTATATTATCATTACCGAGTGAACACATCACTAATAGTTCATTTCGTATCGTAAAGAATACAGTAACTTGTACAACAGTCCCCTCCAAATAAACAAATGAACTTAACTAACTTTTATAAAGGCTACATTAAAGGTGAAACTTTTTGAACAGTAAATATACAAATAAGAATACTAAAAGTTTATAAAACAAATGTTAAACTTGAAAAAGTACGAGTGAATTATTCGGTCAGACAATTGAAATATAAAACCTGGTGAGTATGTACATCATTTTAAATTGTCACATAGTATTAAAAAACGAGATGAATTTGTTTGGGTTAATCCCAGGGTAGTAGGTGTGAATAACTGATATCAAATTAGTGAAGTCCTGCAACATTTTGTTAAGTCTATGAAAGACTATTTGATATATTGAGGGCGCTAATAGTTTATGCAAATACATTTAGTGCTGTCACAGGTTCCAGTTAATCTATATATTTGTGTTTTTATTTACATCCACAAACGCCGAACTAGTATGAGAAAAACAAACTGGGCATTTTTCAACCACACGACTTCCCATCCTCAATGTTATGTGTGAAGATTCATACTTCCACCGAAAATACTTCAAGAGAGAATTCGAAAGAAAGGGTGAAATAACATAAGACATGTATGCAGTGTTTTATTATTAATTCTAAGAGGTATTTTCCTGTTGAATACAATAGGGATGTGATTGAAGTACATCAGTGATAGAAATAATATTGGGGATTATATGCTCCTGCTACCTTGCTCAAATAGTTGATTTCTTCTCGAGTTGATAGTTGACTATGTTGTTTAAAAAAATACATACTTATCTAGTAAAATTATTAACTAACTTGTAAGCCTGCAGCTGTCGGGTCAATACCCGTATCCCACACTGCAATTCTAGTAACGCAGCCATCACATCCAGCATGTTCGTTTAGAAAAACATCGGAATTAATTTGTTTCTTAGGTAACAGGCTCGAAAAAGCATTAGTCATCATCGGCGTAGCGTTTTACTTGAAAAAGCGCAAAAGGCGCGTGGTACACAATAGCAATGCTACATATAAGCCTTAATTTATAGTAATAGCAAACAGAAAACGTCTGTCTTTTGCATCACCCTCACTGACGTTTTGTCATTTAAGTCATATTCCTGTTTCTTTCGTTCATGTTAGCAACTCTAACGAAGAGGGTTTATACAAGCTGAAGGGACTACTATCCATGTTATTTAAAGGCTAAGTTGCAAGATACATAGTTCGAGATGTAACATATTACTTTCGTGACAAGCTAGTTAATAACAACTGGATTTTCGCGCTCGAGTCTTTTGAGTAAGTGAAATTCCGCTGAACCCTTAGCCAAATCATCCTGCAGTTGGGTCATCGATTATCGAACAAATCATCAATCCTCGTCAAGGTCAAGGACAACCAACGCGCATCAGTTAATCGTACGCCATGGACTGGCTCATGCAGCCGTGGTCTTGTTTTCACTTTCAGATTAAGTGACGATTGTTAACGAGTGGATGAAAAACTGTATGAACGGAGACGATTCAGAAGGACTGATACATTTATGATTATGTTGATTGGCGAATTATGGTGTCGGAAATACATAGTTCCGATACTATCAATGGCACCTGGTTTTTTATCACAAATAATAACAAACGCTTTTGATCATTATTATTCTCTTCATCAAGTCATAAATTGACTTTTCTTTTCATTCCTATTTTTCTAGCGCAACTGTCCAACTTATCTAGTAATATTATGTGTCGGAAGTGAGACTTATTCAAGTTTACAAGCGTGAATCAAATAGTTAGTTCATATAGAAAAGTGGTGTTAGTACCACTGGCTAATTGCATCTCTCAATACTGTAGGCACCTGTAAGCAAACCAAATGCTCCACACTTCATACATGGTTGGGTCGAGGCTATTGACGTTAATTATCAGTCATTATAGGCTTATCTCACAGAAGATTGAACAGATAAGTTTAATCTTTTCTCCCACAAATCTCTGGGTACCTTCTGTACTACTTTTGAAAGAATATAAGGAATTGCCATCTTTTGAAAGAGACTGAATCACCTTGCAGAATCTTCTTCGGAAGCTAATACAGGGAACTCTCATCTAAACATTTTTAAATTCTTTAATTCTAGTATTGACAGTTCTGTTTCACCGCAAACACACGATGCATAAACGATTAACTGAGGTCTTCAATTAGCGACACTAAAAGTCTTCGTACAAACAAATTGTGTCCGTTAATACCCAATTCTAAAATCTTGATTGGTCTTAGAACAGAGATAGAATCATATGATGGAGCCCTGTCAATAAAAAAGTCATAGAACGAACCGAACTAGGTATATTGTCGCCTCTGACTCTGAACAGTAATTTTATAAATCATGGATACATGTAATATGTGGTCAATGGAAACATCACTCTTACTAGGAAGTGAATAACAGAGTCTATTTTCTGTAGTAGTGAAGTGAAAAGCAGTTTTACTCACTAACTTGATATGTCCGACTTTGCCACACTTAAAGCATCTTTTTTAAAGAAAGGGACATGATTCCCGTGTATGAAGTATACCGCGGGATAAAAAGTTGCCTAATCTGTGCTATGAGCGTCTAATGCAATGATCCGCAAAATTTTATACTGAACCCTGTTCTGTTCCAAACATTCATTAGTGACCATCCATTCATCCACCGTTCCTCAGATATTATTTATGCAAACGATATTGAGCTTTGGAAAGCAGAAAGGTTTGAGGTTGATTTATACAAGCACTACTGGGAGAATGGATATACAATAAGAGCTTGATATTCAGTCACCGAGTATACCAAATAGTTATATTTCGAGCCCAAGCACTTCTCTCGCAGTCAGTCTTTTTTCATAACTTAAATGACATGCGAGCCCTATCTTATGCTATCAGAAATCCTGACTCGGATGACAACTACTGTAGAGACGCAGCCTAAGACTATGCTATCCTTCATTTTGTACAGAGGTGAGTAGCGATATTGAATACACAATTTTTCCGAGACATTTCAAGTTTTATACCCTCTAACATTATTAAACATTAAACTTTGATGTCTAACCTCTCAACGAAAGGGACTTTAATTTATAAAAGTGTGTTCAAATGTTAACTTCAATGTGAGATATAGGATATGAAGGTGAACACTAGGAAGCCTGACATTGCCTATCAATTTTAAGCTCGTTAGGTTAGAGGAGAATTATATATCACCTGACGGAGGTATAAAACATACTAAGTATTCCTGGTCACCCCAACCAAAATATCTTACTTGAAACCCAATATTGCACTTCATGATATAAATCGCGAGGAGTTGTGAGTCAACGATTCGACAGACAGGTAAAATCAAACTTTTAACCAAAATGCATCAGCCTTAACTAGCAAAACAGTTATGTCAACACAGACAAATTCATTTACATTTACGCGAGTTATTTAGAAGAACAGTGGTATTTTTCGTCGCTGAGTGAATCTTATTGTTTTGATTGTAAATTCTGCATCACAACTATTATTTCCACTTTAATCAAATTTATCTAAGTTCAAGCATCCGACAAGAGTATTGATATTTTAGAAGGTAATTCATCATCTTTACTTTCAAGTACACCGGTTCTTCTGTATTTGTATACATTTTGGATTCCGTCAATTTAAAATTCTCCGCTTTTTCTGGTCACCACTTTCTCTTGACTCTAGCTGTAACGTACGAAGTGCCAGTATTCGGTTTGAACGCAGTGCTGACGAACCAAAATGTATTTGAATAGGCCAGACTACGTTCTTCTGTATAGTTTACAAAGCGTTTTGGAGACACACGTACTAGATTATATGCAAACACAAACTCCTTGATCAATTTAAACGGTTCTAATTTAGGGAACTGAACAAATTATATCAGAAATACAAAATACCTCAAACGGTACAGCCGGTGCTATACAGTCGGAAGTTCCTCTAACGCAAATTAGCACGCTAAACAATAAAAAAAACAGTTAATACCAAAGGGTTTGATACCTGTAAAGCAATAAAAATATTCCCAACAAAATGGGATCAAATATCTATCTGCAGGTGTTCCAGCAATCCTCCCAACCAAACAGTCAAAAGGTTAACATTCACACACTGAATCACGCCGTGACCTTGAGCTTAGTCAATGACGACCTTACTGTCCGGCAACACGCAAGAGAAAATCAGGTAACAAAAAATAAGTCTTTAATCCAGATCACGTAATAAAAGCTCAGACGAGGAAAACTGGAGAACAAATGGTGAGATTAAATGGTATCTGAACAAAGATTAATATACACGACAAGGAGAAAAACGAGTAAATGACAGCACTATCCAACAAAAAGGCTGTGGGGGGATCTTCATTGTTCTCTTTCCGTTACACGGGGTATTTTTTGTATCTAGTTCCTTTTCAAAACCCCAGGTTAACAACAGGACGGTGCAAAACAAGCAATCTCCAACACTCATGCCGGAGAAAGTGGCATGCAGTGCGATTATTTCAAGGGATGGTTTCATGAAATTTGAACGAACCTAACTCCTAAGGCTTTTAAACGGCTTAGCAATATTATTTGCGTGTGGTTGTGACAGATGTGCTACTCGGACGCAAACAGCTTTCCATCCGAAGCCATCGCAATGATGAATGCTGCTGAAAGGAATACTAGCAAGCGTAATTGAGGCACATCGTTCCCTAGGTCGACACGCAAATTGATGCGATGTTTTCATCCCTCTAGGTAACCACCGTTCTATTGATAGAAGAAACCAGACAAACAGTGAATAGGTCTTTATTTAGATCTTCGCACAGTCACAGTGGAGTGTGAGATTATTTATTCAGACAAACAAATCCTCTCAATATTCAGTGTATGATAATAGGAAATATAACATCTATACAAAATAAAAAAATGAGTGAATACTTGAACTACGCTGTTTTGACATATGTTTAGTTGTTTGAGGCGAACTCTTAACCAGCCAACCTAAGCTGTTACAAAGTTAACTTAAATAATCTCGAACTCGATCGATTTCCATGAGCCGAAAGAGAAAAGGCCGACTTCAAAGTGATTCATCAGAAACAAAAGCTCAAGAAAGAAAGTTTCTTCTGATCACTGTCCTCTGACTAGTAGCCAGCAGGGAAATCTAATCATAAGGTTGTTTCTAGCAGGAACCCCCTCGAGTTATCCTCAGTCAACCAGGATCTCATGGTTTATGACACAATCATGACTGATACTCCTACGAAAGTTGATGAATGCATACAGATCGAGGATAAGAAACGACATGATGTTGCTAAAGAAAGGTCGGTCTTCGAAAAAGTAACTGTGAAGTATAAGACTGATCGTAGCGACCGGTTAGTTATCTTTCAAAGAGTCAAGGAGAGTGAAAGCATAGAACCTAAAACCCGTTTCCAGCATGGCACTGAGTTGATAAAACACCTATTAGACCAGGATATCTATGATGTCACCATGCTGAAGATTTACAGTCTAGGCAGTCGGATGAACTTGATTGAGCAACAAACCAGGCTGGTAAAATTGGTATTTAAATCTCTCAACAAAAGGTAACTAATACCACAGAATGAACACGAACAAAAGTGGTCAGATATTTTTTTTCGTCCGCGGATCGTATAAAAAGACGAAAAGTTGAAAAAGAACTAAAATGTAGGGTAGATACCGGAGAAAACCAGCATAGATTTGTAAATTTTCAGGTGGTGAGGCTTCGATAGGGAATGATGACGTAACCAATTTGGATACAGCACGAAGCCTCTTAAATGGCCTTTGTATCTGTTACACAAATACCCGAAGCTTGCTTATCAAATGATCGGAACTAGGTGTACAAACTGACCCTACAAAGATGGGTGTAATCTCAATCACCGAAAATCGTACACAGTGGATAACTTGATCTTGAAGGCTTCACATTACTGATAACCGACACAATCCAGATGCATAAAGTAAGAGAAGTAGCCTAATTCATAATAATTATTATCCCATTTACCGTTATCGACAGCATATCCCATGAGATTGTAATGTGTGAATTGGTTAGTTGCCAATTAAAATGCAAAGGACAAGGTCTGTTGAGTAGTTTGTTTTACCGAATTCCAAGCTGTGAGGTAAACGAGGTTTGGCTAGATAGTCTCGACACTTGGTTACAAAGAGGTTAGTGTTCAACTCTGGGAGACTTGAGTTCACCCATGGTAGGGTTGAAAGATCTGAGAACTGAGTTGCTAAAAATTTTTATCGAGTGATAACTAGCTGATAAGGTTAACACATGTCCTCAAGTGCAGCATATAGGCTGTTACCATTTAGCACATACTCTGCTTCACATTATATGATATATCAAACGAACAATTCAAACGAGACCACGTAGCTCACTATTTAAAATTTCCAAAGCTTTTTCTATTGTACAAAAAGATATGTTGAGAACCTGACCCTCAATTGTTAAAAATAACAAACTGTTAAAGCCATCTAGCTATGAACACATAAGATATGTTCTACAGTATGCTGTGTTTTACTTAAACTAAAGAAATCCAATGATGATTTTAAGTATAACGATCATTGTAAACCTCATAAATGTGGTAAATCATTTCGTTTTTTAATTACCCAAACTCTTGAAAAAGTGCGTTCAGACTTATTTGTCTTCACATACATCTTATCTTACTGACAATTTTTTTCTCTAGACCTTCAGTCATTTCCTTAACTGATAATTTTCATGTAACCTTCATTGGCAAATAAAAGGCATCAAAAAGATTAATAAGAAGAGGATTTGTAATGTTAAGTTTAGGCAAAAACACTTCAAATCGGTGGGGCTCACCAGATATTTTTAATTTCATCCAGTACTTATATATGGAGGATCCACAACACAAGATTCAGTAAATATCACTCAGCCCTAAATAAAGCAGAGCCTGAAACAAATGTATATTAGTCTTTGTCGTCACCTGGGCTAGTCAACAATCACATGATGCAGCAAAAATAGTCAGCTCTCACAATAATGAGTTACTTCCGTGCATCATCGTATAGGCTGCCAAAAATGGAAGTTCATCCATCCAACGAATCAGGTTTATGGCATTTGACATGTTAAGAGTGGCATCCACAAAATATGGTCTGCTCTTTTCATCTTGTATCAAGAAATGCCACTGTGTAGGGAATCGAACACTGACAATCCCACTATAACAAAATTCATAGACTTTGTCAAGCTAATGAAACATCTCCTCGTTTCGATCTACGTAAATGTGTTGATATTAAAAATCACCTAATCAAAACGGTTTACAAACAATCGTTCAAGTTACGTAAGATATTTGACTGCTCATAAAGGTGTTTTTCTGGCAAGCAAATGATATACCTATTCTAGTGAAAAAATAAAATCCAACATATTCTTGACTTCCTAGACCTACTCTAAAGGTTTGCGTTTACGAAGTTGAAATGTCGATTTAGATCATTTTCGAGAATAATTGTGAGATGGTATGAAGGTCGTATATATTTTGAGAACAAAGCTACAGTGCTTTGAGCCGTCTCACAGTGATCTAAAGTAGTGACACTGAGACCATGGCCAGCCTTCGTGTGGGAGCAGATAAAGGAAGTATTTCGAAAATTTATATTTCATACATCTAGTTTGGAAGGTGGACGAAGATAAATAGATGTGAATTGTAGTTTCAGTAACCGCTTACTCAGCGGGCAAATCAATGCATCAATTATGGCCAAAAAATTAAAGCATAGATTACCGAAGAACATAATGTGAGACACATGAAAGCTCACACGAATATAAGTTCATATATATAAACAGACAAAGAGTAATGTGGGAAAGTGAAGACAGACACAGATACATGCAATATCATCAATTACATTACAATTAAACTTGCAAAGGTCAACTAAGATCGCATAGCAGTTTTCATCAGTTCACCATATTTAATTCAGGATATCATTGCAAATTAGATTAATTTCATGATCTAAGTGTATATGTACCTTTGGATGTCTTCCGTTTTTCCCTTAACTAGGCTATAACAACTCAGAGGATGCGACAAACGAGTGCAAAATCCAAGAACGAACGAGATACACGTAGTATGCAGGCCTTCCCATGACGTGAACAACTATTGAGACCTACTAACAGAAGACGTATTTTGCGCATTCTCTATCGACCCGTTCATAAACAGATTAGACACTTGCAAAGGCTCACTAGAAAATGACTGTTATAGCCCATCATCTCTTCGTACTCAGTGTACAAATCCGAAATATAAATATTAAAATTTACTAAAAAATACTAAACATGTATCAAAATTTTATAAACCAACATTGGTTTTTGAATCCTAATATTATGAAATAGGAAGTTGAGAAGTTAGTGTGCGCAGACTAAATGGTTTAATGAAGCACTTTCCTTTGGAAATTAGATTCAAATGCATTTTTACAAACGCCGATTGTAAGACAACTGACTACATCATCAAAAAACATCCAAACGGAATTCCCACATTAACAGTGGGGACCTAAAAAATACGTTTACCATGAAAAATAATACGCTCCTTTTATTATGAAGAGCCTGGGTAGTGTGAAATAACGACGGCATCATTCCTGAGACCTGTCAAAATGTTTTTCTGGCAAAATCAAAAATAACATATTCACCACGTTAAGAACCAAATCTATCAGCGCTAAACAACAATACGACTACATAGTATGAAGTCAGCTACCACCAATGTTTTCTTCAGCAAACGTGTGTGCAACCAGGTTCTATCGTATCGCTTGACTAAATATACAAATGTTTGTGAGAAACTTATAAAACTGGAATAAGGTAATACATTAAAGTTGTACGAAGTCAAATGTATGAACAGCCCAAAGACAAACAAGCTTTATCATCATATCATGGATTTCAAGCTGCTAGCCTTAGTGAGTGGTGTGGGACCTGAAAGGTATGCTATCAAATTCTACAAAAATCGGGTAGTTCTAGATTTAAAGCTTCGAAGGACTGCTTGACTTCGGACCTTTTTACTCATTTACACTCTAAGCCTCTTTGTAAATATTCGATGAACAAACAAAGTTCGGCTGGGCTTTCGTACAAAATAAGCCCAGTGAGAAGCTCTCACAACAATTAAAGTAACAAAGAAGCATTGCAATATCTGATGTGATAATTATAACCTGTAGACTAGTTATAATTAGCTGGTATATGTATGAGATAAAATCTGTCTCTCCCTTTTTGTTTAAAGCTGCAGAAATGGTCCCCGTAATTTTTGTAGATAATGACAATTGAAAGTAAAATAATTCCAATGATTATTGTCCGAAACATACATCTCAGTTGAATATATATATATATATATATAAGTCTTAAACGTATCATCAGTGTCAATAACACAAGTGTACACTGAAACACCTGTTTTTCGTTAAATAATTTACTACTATGCAAGTATCTATTTACGTTATTTTTATTTCGATTACAGCTTTGTATTCTGCGAAGAAGAACGAACTTTGTTGGATAATTACCATGTTTCTAAAATTTTGAAAAGCAACTACTCTCTATCGGTTGATGTGAATATATCATATAACAAACGGTTGGATGATGTCAACTCACATTTTAGTGACATATGTTATCGCACAACTAACACTACCCGCCTTTGTTTTTTTCGGTATCAATGTCAAATCTAATATCAGACTATTCAGATTTGTATAGTAAGGACAGAATGTCTGCGGCCTTTGTTATTCTCTTTTCTATTATGCTTTTGTGAGTGTCTAGTCTTCTCTTGAATGAGTCGATTGAAGGTGGGGACACCAGTGCTTCGGGTAACAGGTTCCAACAATTGATGATCCAGTGTGAAAACTTGTATGACACGGGTGTTTTGTTCATTCTTGGCTTTCATACTCTCCCGCTTTGTCCTCTGCGATGTTCTGATCTAGTGTGAAGAAAAAGAGAGGATATATTATGTCCAAAATCATTTCTTAGTATACTACACATCAAAATCAGATCACCTCTTAACCTACTGTAGGACAGAGCGAAGAGGTCTTGTTTTTCGAACCACTCTTTGTGTAATAAACCTTGGAGTTCTGAGATCGCAAGGGTGTACTTTGTCCAGGATATCTAAGTCGCCGTTAACACGAGAGCTTACAGCCTGAACGCAGTTTTCGAGCTTAGTTCTCACTAGGGTATGTGCATACTGTAGTGAACATGATAGTATCTAACTTGGTGAATGTCTGTCTTAAAACTCATGGGGTTGTAAACACTATAGCTGCAACCATTCGGCAGTAGGTTTTGGTCTTAAGATCATCATATTAAGATCCTTGTGAAACCGGACCACGGACATAGACGCTTCCCGTGTGCTGTAACTATTTACCTTTATATCCCCAAAGTGAATGTATACACACTTGGCTGCGATGGTGAGCATCAGCCACTTTTTAGATCAGCTTATCAGAATATTTAAGTCTGCCTGAAGTGAGCGCTGACTTGGTGTTCCGGAGATTGCAGCACTTAAGACTAGATACTTCTCCTGGCCCGGATATGGTTCATCCTGCCATACTGAGGAACGCAGTCTCAATCCTGGCAACGCCGCTTAGCGTGATGTTTTCACACTCGCTAAGCCGAGGCAAATTATCGGAACGACTATCTACTGTCCTTAAATTTCTTCTCACCCCAACAGCATGGTGTCAGGAAGGGTTACTCTTGTATAACCAACCTGCTGACTGCGGTGGACAGATGGACAAGCATCCTCGATCGCAAGGGAAAGGTTGATATCATTTACCTTGATTTCTCAAAAGCTTTTGATAAAGTTAACCACTTGTGTCTTATCAATAAGCTCAAACGACTAGGTATCAAACCACCTCTAATCGATTGACTTACTTCATACCTAAAAGATCAACACTTTAAAGTTAGGGTTAATTTCACTTTATCTCAGGCTATGGAATGTCCTAGTGGGGTCCCCCAGAGCTCAGTACTAGGTCTTCTTCTCTTCTTGATCTACATAAATGATCTTCCTCGACAAGTAACTTCAGACGTATTACTTTTTGCCGACGACGTGAAACTTTGGAGAGATACCCAACCAAGACGATATACAGGCACTTCAGGAGGATCTGACTCGACTTCAAAGTTGGGCAGACGACAACGGACTTACCTTTAACACTTCAAAGTGTAAAGTAATTCATCTGCGACATGTCGCAAACTACAGTTACAACTTAGGAAACTCCTCCCTAGTAGTATCCCAAGTCGAAAAATATTTAGGAGTTTCGGTGCCTCATGATTTAAAGTCTTACACTAACTGTGACAAAAATGCCTTCGAGCAAACCTTCCCCTGGTAACGTTGAAGCGCATTTTTGGACAGTTTGACGGACGAACTTTCCATACAATCTTCAATAGTTTCATCCGTTCCCATTTAGAGTACGAAAACATGGTACTCCCCCTCTCACTCCAAAAGGACAAAATCACTTTGTAGCGTATCCAACGGCGAGCCACGAAATCAGTTCGAGGACTTAAATCTTAACCTTACGAAGAACGCCTCCATTCACTAGACCTTTCTCCATTAGAGTATAAGCGTCTTAGAGGTGATTTATAAATGGTTTATAGTATTCTTAACACTTATGGACATCCTCTTAAACACCTACTTAAGCTTAGTTCGAATAATAACCTAAGGGGTAATACCCAGATACTGGAAACTCAACATAGCAAGACGGAATGTAGACACAACTTCTACTCCTTAAGAGTTGTCAAAAACTGGAATTCGCTGCCAGCCGAGCTAGTCCAAGTAACTTCTCAGGAGTCCTTCAAGAGGCAACTTGACCTATTCTTAAGGACCAAGGACAGCATCACACTATGATTTACCAATTTCTTTTCCTCTTTTGTTGTTAACATACCTAGGTTCCTGCCTGGAGGATTTGGTGATCCCCTGCTACTAGACACGGAAGCCTGTAAAGCGAAAGCTTCTTCTATTCCGTCCACAACCATTTGAACCATTTGAGCATGCATCCGCGTCCCTTGTTATTCCTAACCAGGTTTTTACATCATCGACTCATTCAAGAGAAGACTAGACACTCACAAAAGCATAATAGAAAAGAGAATAACAAAGGCCGCAGACATTCTGTCCTTACTATACAAATCTGAATAGTCTGATATTAGATTTGACATTGATACCGAAAAAAACAAAGGCGGGTAGTGTTAGTTGTGCGATAACATATGTCACTAAAATGTGAGTTGACATCATCCAACCGTTTGTTATATGATATATTCACATCAACCGATAGAGAGTAGTTGCTTTTCAAAATTTTAGAAACATGGTAATTATCCAACAAAGTTCGTTCTTCTTCGCAGAATACAAAGCTGTAATCGAAATAAAAATAACGTAAATAGATACTTGCATAGTAGTAAATTATTTAACGAAAAACAGGTGTTTCAGTGTACACTTGTGTTATTGACACTGATGATACGTTTAAGACTTATATATATATATATATATATATATATATATATATATATATATTCAACTGAGATGTATGTTTCGGACAATAATCATTGGAATTATTTTACTTTCAATTGTCATTATCTACAAAAATTACGGGGACCATTTCTGCAGCTTTAAACAAAAAGGGAGAGACAGATTTTATCTCATACATATACCAGCTAATTATAACTAGTCTACAGGTTATAATTATCACATCAGATATTGCAATGCTTCTTTGTTACTTTAATTGTTGTGAGAGCTTCTCACTGGGCTTATTTTGTACGAAAGCCCAGCCGAACTTTGTTTGTTCATCGAATATTTACAAAGAGGCTTAGAGTGTAAATGAGTAAAAAGGTCCGAAGTCAAGCAGTCCTTCGAAGCTTTAAATCTAGAACTACCCGATTTTTGTAGAATTTGATAGCATACCTTTCAGGTCCCACACCACTCACTAAGGCTAGCAGCTTGAAATCCATGATATGATGATAAAGCTTGTTTGTCTTTGGGCTGTTCATACATTTGACTTCGTACAACTTTAATGTATTACCTTATTCCAGTTTTATAAGTTTCTCACAAACATTTGTATATTTAGTCAAGCGATACGATAGAACCTGGTTGCACACACGTTTGCTGAAGAAAACATTGGTGGTAGCTGACTTCATACTATGTAGTCGTATTGTTGTTTAGCGCTGATAGATTTGGTTCTTAACGTGGTGAATATGTTATTTTTGATTTTGCCAGAAAAACATTTTGACAGGTCTCAGGAATGATGCCGTCGTTATTTCACACTACCCAGGCTCTTCATAATAAAAGGAGCGTATTATTTTTCATGGTAAACGTATTTTTTAGGTCCCCACTGTTAATGTGGGAATTCCGTTTGGATGTTTTTTGATGATGTAGTCGGTTGTCTTACAATCGGCGTTTGTAAAAATGCATTTGAATCTAATTTCCAAAGGAAAGTGCTTCATTAAACCATTTAGTCTGCGCACACTAACTTCTCAACTTCCTATTTCATAATATTAGGATTCAAAAACCAATGTTGGTTTATAAAATTTTGATACATGTTTAGTATTTTTTAGTAAATTTTAATATTTATATTTCGGATTTGTACACTGAGTACGAAGAGATGATGGGCTATAACAGTCATTTTCTAGTGAGCCTTTGCAAGTGTCTAATCTGTTTATGAATGGGTCGATAGAGAATGCGCAAAATACGTCTTCTGTTAGTAGGTCTCAATAGTTGTTCACGTCATGGGAAGGCCTGCATACTACGTGTATCTCGTTCGTTCTTGGATTTTGCACTCGTTTGTCGCATCCTCTGAGTTGTTATAGCCTAGTTAAGGGAAAAACGGAAGACATCCAAAGGTACATATACACTTAGATCATGAAATTAATCTAATTTGCAATGATATCCTGAATTAAATATGGTGAACTGATGAAAACTGCTATGCGATCTTAGTTGACCTTTGCAAGTTTAATTGTAATGTAATTGATGATATTGCATGTATCTGTGTCTGTCTTCACTTTCCCACATTACTCTTTGTCTGTTTATATATATGAACTTATATTCGTGTGAGCTTTCATGTGTCTCACATTATGTTCTTCGGTAATCTATGCTTTAATTTTTTGGCCATAATTGATGCATTGATTTGCCCGCTGAGTAAGCGGTTACTGAAACTACAATTCACATCTATTTATCTTCGTCCACCTTCCAAACTAGATGTATGAAATATAAATTTTCGAAATACTTCCTTTATCTGCTCCCACACGAAGGCTGGCCATGGTCTCAGTGTCACTACTTTAGATCACTGTGAGACGGCTCAAAGCACTGTAGCTTTGTTCTCAAAATATATACGACCTTCATACCATCTCACAATTATTCTCGAAAATGATCTAAATCGACATTTCAACTTCGTAAACGCAAACCTTTAGAGTAGGTCTAGGAAGTCAAGAATATGTTGGATTTTATTTTTTCACTAGAATAGGTATATCATTTGCTTGCCAGAAAAACACCTTTATGAGCAGTCAAATATCTTACGTAACTTGAACGATTGTTTGTAAACCGTTTTGATTAGGTGATTTTTAATATCAACACATTTACGTAGATCGAAACGAGGAGATGTTTCATTAGCTTGACAAAGTCTATGAATTTTGTTATAGTGGGATTGTCAGTGTTCGATTCCCTACACAGTGGCATTTCTTGATACAAGATGAAAAGAGCAGACCATATTTTGTGGATGCCACTCTTAACATGTCAAATGCCATAAACCTGATTCGTTGGATGGATGAACTTCCATTTTTGGCAGCCTATACGATGATGCACGGAAGTAACTCATTATTGTGAGAGCTGACTATTTTTGCTGCATCATGTGATTGTTGACTAGCCCAGGTGACGACAAAGACTAATATACATTTGTTTCAGGCTCTGCTTTATTTAGGGCTGAGTGATATTTACTGAATCTTGTGTTGTGGATCCTCCATATATAAGTACTGGATGAAATTAAAAATATCTGGTGAGCCCCACCGATTTGAAGTGTTTTTGCCTAAACTTAACATTACAAATCCTCTTCTTATTAATCTTTTTGATGCCTTTTATTTGCCAATGAAGGTTACATGAAAATTATCAGTTAAGGAAATGACTGAAGGTCTAGAGAAAAAAATTGTCAGTAAGATAAGATGTATGTGAAGACAATTAAGTCTGAACGCACTTTTTCAAGAGTTTGGGTAATTAAAAAACGAAATGATTTACCACATTTATGAGGTTTACAATGATCGTTATACTTAAAATCATCATTGGATTTCTTTAGTTTAAGTAAAACACAGCATACTGTAGAACATATCTTATGTGTTCATAGCTAGATGGCTTTAACAGTTTGTTATTTTTAACAATTGAGGGTCAGGTTCTCAACATATCTTTTTGTACAATAGAAAAAGCTTTGGAAATTTTAAATAGTGAGCTACGTGGTCTCGTTTGAATTGTTCGTTTGATATATCATTTAATTTGATGCAGATTATATGATAAATAGCAAGAGCCAAAATATAGCTCACCTTATTGTGTCATCATCGTATCCCACTTTTGGCTGATACAAATTAATTTCGGGCTCTCCGTTAATTGTTTTCTGACAATCGGCACGAAAATAATGAAACTCTTAATGAATATCCTTTTTAGAATTTTCAATTTTTTATTGTTTGCCAATATATCTATAACTGTTTTAGCTTGATTACGATAAATATCTACTGCACTGTAGTTTTGGATTTATAAGCACAACCCTATAAATCGATAATGCATATAACATGAAAAGGTGGTGGTAACTCAGTTTTGATAGGTAGATGAATTGAAAAGCAGAACTTCATTTAATGACCTTTATATTTTATTTAGGCCGGATATCTAACCTCGAAAATACTAAACTTAATTGTAAAATATAATTTGAAGGACATGAGAAATGTGTACATCCTTAATTTGTGTTAAAGCCAAATTTTAAACACCGAATCCTCCTACCACAATCAGAAATCATATTTTAGATGCCTAGAGATACAAAGATTACTGCTTATGTAGACTTCCAAAGATGCTTTAATTTTTAAAGAATGTTTATCATTTTAGATTCTTTATCTGAATTCATAGGCACTTTATAAGAGTGTTGGTTTCGAAATGTTACTTACAATGTAACAAAAATCTTTATTGTAAACAAATAAATGCGGCTAATAATACCTTTAATATTCTCATTTACTTACTTTGAGTCTCTTGCTCACCCGCAAGTGCCATATACTCAAAAAATTTAAAGGCTGTTCAGAAATTATCTTTTGACACAAGTACTTATACGTTTGGACCAAAACAGCTATTTAATGGAAGCTACAAATGTTAACTGATGTCTTCAATGAAGAAGCTCTTGTTAGACTTCATTTGTAGCTGAATAACGCTGACCAATAAAATTCAACACGCACTTTGAATGCTGATATTACAGCTAACAGTAGTCACTTTTGCCTACAGAAAATATAGTTATTAAATTCTGGAATCGTTATTCCTACCTTTGTTTATGAATGTATGTTAGTCAGTTATATTGACGTCTTTATGAGATAGAAGACTCCGTGTGCGAAAATTAGTTGAGATTTATAGAAATCAATCGTAATGTGATACAATATAATCCAGCAAAAATATGAGACTTTAAATACAAGTTTATCAAAATATGTCAAAGCGCTGGTTGTAAAAAGTTAGGAGTGCAAATTTATCGTAAGACTCATTTGAGAGTTCTACTATACTTCACTATAAATATACCGTAAATTGACTGTTGGTAGAAGTTTTATAAGATTGTAAATCATATTGGGTTTCGTGTCATTAGGCATATACGTTGAGTTATTATTAATGACTGCTCATCAGAGTTTTAATGTAGCCAAATTTTGTTTCATAACTTTAGCCGTTTGTATCTCATTGCCAGTTAAGTTATTTTTAGCTGTTCTTTGTCATGACAGTAAACGGTATTCCTAAGGAATATAAATGAATAGAACCTAGCTTTGTAAAGCATCTACCTTCAAAGTGATCAAACATCCCTCAAAAATACTTAGGTCATATAGGATTGGGGATTTAAAACCAACTTAAGGCTATGGTTTTCAAAAGCAGATTATATGGTAAAAAACTGGTTTGCATGTTTGTGGGTTTGTTAGATACATTTCACTGCACACCAACACATTTAAATTCACTGCAATTTTAAGCTATACAGGTCAATGTCCCATAGAAACTAATGTAATATGGTAGCCGGTGTTTTCTTGAATGACCCCATAACCTACGTATTTGATATTTTAAAGATATATTATCAAACGGCAGGGTGCTTTGCTAGCTTTTTATATCATAAAATTAAGTTTCCAATACTGTATAAACAAAGTAAATGACCTCATAATGTTACGTATTTACTAGAAAATGTATCCACTGCTTAATGTTGAGTGAATACCTATAGTTGCAGCTTCGTATCATTTATTGATCAGAAAGATTATATTCTGCAGGCAAGTAGGGGTCAGCAGGTGAATCTTAATTACATCCAGTTCGTCTAACAAACAAATAAATTGATCCACTTTTGTATTGGTTTTTTGAAACTTACCCTTGACGCTTAGGACTGCAATTGATCAGTCTTTTATTGATATACGTGTACCCTGAGAGAATTGCGTCAATATTACCTTAAGTCACAAGCATTGTATGTAGAGATGGATGGTGGCTAAAAGTGGGATACTTGTGACCTGAGGCAATGTCGAGGCAATTCCCTCAGGATACACATTGGTCAATAAAAGACTGATCAATCGCAGTCCTAAACATCAATGAAATGATTAAAACAGCTAATACAAAGTGAATTAAATTTCGATCTATTAAACAAGCTTGTGGCTATCTGGGGTTACTAGTTAGGTTGATAACTCTATGGCGGATGAAGTGATCGGTACTGGATTGGATTTTCGAGGTTAACGTCGGCTCTGGAATGCGTGGACATTCAGAGTACCAGACAGGACGGAATAAGTTAGTCCTTCTTCTACTATTCACTCTGTTTTATCATTAGATTCTTCATCTTATAATTGTTAAAATCATAAGAATATATATATATATATATATATATATATATATATATATATATATATATATATATATATATATATATATATATATATATATATGAAGGGGTACCTAAGATAGAGGAAATAACTGTCTCTCTGTCCCAACTTATAACAGTCACTGGAGTTCTGAATGCAGCTGATCATTGTCACACAGAGTTATTTTCCTTTCCTAACATCCTTGTATGTAATGTTATTCTATCAATACCTTTGAATTGATGTCAGTGTTATTGTCTGTTAACTTCAAATGGGACACTTATTACTGGAAAAATGTGAGTTGTTAAGACTCAACATAGTAACTAATATCCGTTCGAATTTCAACTAGTCAGTTATAGCTTCAAATGCCACTTCATCTACTCCTGTCTAAACAACCAGGTAACATCATCAAGCTTTGAACATAAACATTTGACTGAAAGCCGAGTACATATACTTGTGTTTGGTAAAATAGTGATATACAATCATATCACCTAGTTCATTTGTTTTGGGTTTTAACCGATTTATTAAACTATTAAAGAAGTTTTTTGAAACATCTTAAAATCTTATATTATTGTGGTGTTACTCCTAGAACAGCCTAAAGATACGAAATATCTAAGAATATATGAAACGTTTCTATGGTGTAATATTTTATCATGTACAGGATTGTGACTTTGAAATCTAAATCTAAATTTCGCTCAAAGGCAGTGATCATTAGCCTAATTATTTTTTTAAAATATTTTGAAACATCATTTTGACGGCATTTAATGATATTAACATAATAGAAGATGACCTCTACTAAACTTAATATTTTGTCCTTAAACATAATTTAAATTTTTTCTCACAAGGTCCATTAATTTACTGTTTATTATATAAGCCAGTTGTATCTTGATAGGCTTCATGTAAATTTTTATTCATTTTAATTCTCTGTACGAAATTTGTAAACTTTTTCTAGTCAAGCTAAAATTCTAGTTATTATTTCACCTCATATGACGTTCTTCATCTTTGATAATGGGATATATACTTTGTCAAACAATTAATATAAGAAAGTTGTACATCTAGTTGGATAGTCCAAAATAAGACGATACGTGCGCCTATGTATATGGACAAAAAGGGGGACTAATTTTTCTCATACTAACATATATTGGTAAGCTTCTGGAACATAATCATTGGAGTTAAGTAAGTATTCTTTAGTTTTTTAAATCGTGAGTCAGGATAATGTTTGGCAAACTAATAAGTTTCAGATAAGTGACAAAATAGATATACGTTGTCGAGTTTCGAATGGCAGCCATAATTAGAAGTACGATTGGGTTATGGAGGGGCGCGAGCGATTTTTTTTAGTAGAAACCGACTCGATGATCAACGTATGAATACCATGTGTCAGCTTGGGTGGTTGAAGGTAGTTGGTAAGAAAGTATTTCGTGCCGTTTGACACTCATCACAAAAGAATACTTGTTATCTTCAGAGAAATGGTTCTCCGCAAAGCATAGGGTCCATGTCAATCATTTTCTCAGTCTGTTCACTACTTGGTTATCAATCACTTGTAAACATCTCAGTTATACAGAGGAATAGTTGCAACCCGTACAGCTCAATGGTAAAGTTTCAGGCTGTAAAGATGGTTGCCTGGGCTCACCAGCTCCTTCAAGATTACTAGTATTTCTTGATGACTAACACTAAAAAGCACAAAACCTGGGTGAAAGGCTCCCTATTGACCATCTTCAACCATCAATTTACATCTGAATATAGTGTGCGCGATATTGAGTCACCTAGATTAGTGGCTATATTGCAACTTGATCGATAGGATTTGATTAGCACTAAAAGAACTGAACAAACATAACACTAATCTTTACTCAGTGATCAATATTCCCACCAAACTATTGAGCTATTATGTGAACCATGGTGATGAGGAAGGTTTATAAACAAATGCTATTCCTTATAGCATATCAGACGGCGTGATCAAACTTTTTCCTTCATTCATGAAAACGTTTTATCACATGAAAATTCAATTGTCATAATAATTAACTTAATTGATTATGTTTCTAAAGTACAGTCACTTTTAAATGAAAAAAAAACTGAGATCCAAGTTATAAAAGTATAATACGGATTTGATCGATCCAATCAAAAAGTAAATTACAAAGATATTCAATGAAACTTTATTCTAATTACTTGTGACTTGATTTCTATCAAAGTGTTCATGAAGGTAAAGAAAAATTTGAAAAGTGTTCACATAAAATGAATATTGCTTTTATAATTACTGATTTATAAAAGATCAGATTTACTGGATCAATTTCAAATAAATTCACTGATAGATCTTATAACAATCGGTATACAATGATACTGATTCCTTTTTTTTCTTCCTAACAAACAATAAACTATGTAAATATAGTGTCGACTAATTATAAACTCATTAAATGTCTATAACATAACTGGATTCATACAATTTCTAGAATGGATTAGTTTCGGTTCATAGTTAATTTTATTTTGTATGACAACATCTTTAAAGTTCGTCTGTTAAACATGCAATCAGAACACAGTTTTTATCCAAGATTAGCTTTATAATCAAGATTAATGGGTTTAATTTAAAGGATATGTACATATTTTTTCCAACTTGGTAAGATTATTGTTAAGAAGGGAACTATATCTATTCCTTCAGTCTCTTCTTTCTATTGTCCAGCATTTTGTGTATTAGTTGGAGAAATTTTTTTTGTATGCTTGAATCATTTCTTCAAGTTGTTTGTGACGAATAAAAGTTTGACACTTCATATTAATGTCTATAATCCTTTGTTTTACATATTTCCCGGTCAAATCGTCTTATTGGATGATCACCTTACTATATTAGCTAATTGATTGAAAGTGAATATGTGAACCACAAGATTCAAATTCACTAGTATCAAGAAATATCTTTGGTACACCTCGTTGTACACAAACTTTTTTCTCACTTCATTACAAAAATATTTCGGTTTATCTCACAACGTCCTAGGGGTTAATAAACCTCAACCATACATTCACATTACATCTCCAAACGAAGTTTCACTGGAGACCAATCTTGAATGATTTGGTTTGAATCCTAATATTAGAAAACTAGTTTAAACGAACTGTTTACTTGAACTCTATTAGGTAGTAAAACATTATTTTGGTAATATTTTATTGAAAATAATACTTTTATCAGAAGGGGTTTTGAAACGGCTGTCCAGTGGTTCCAGGTTTTCCATGGTGATCTAGCTTCAATTGACTTATGATCTCAATCAGTGAAATTTTTATAATCTCCATAAAACCCTTTCTGATAATAATCATCTGCTCACTAGTGACTGACCTCAAGAGATACTCCTGGAGTTCTAGTGAGAAGCCGTTACCAGTAGAGTTCGATAATGTCTGTTGTGAGATATCAACTCACTGATGACAATGGTTTATGGTGGCGCAACTTCGTGAATTGGTTGAAGTTAGACATTAACACCGTAGGATGCTGGGTCAGTGGTCTAGTTGGTTAAGCGCATGGCGCGAGACTGGTAGGTCATGGGTTCGGATCTCGCGGGGTGCGGGATCGTGGATGCGCGCTGCCGAGAAGGAGTCTCATACTAGGACGAAACGGCCGTCCAATGCTTCCAGGTTTTCCATGGTGATCTAGCTTCATTTGACTCATGATTTCAATCAGTGAAGTAATACTTTTGTCATGTACTAACTGATAACAAATTAAAAACAACAGATAAAATTGTTTACAAATATTTACATAGTTGGAGTTTCCATAACTATAGGCAATGTATTATTAACAAAGATGGATAATGGCTGGCAGTGGAATTCATGAGCGCGTTTCTTCTTATTTTGGACTCGCCAACTAGATGTACCTGCATCTCAGGGTTGATGTTCACTCTAGGACTCGAACCCAGTACTGTTCAAACGCCATTACGTCATCCACTTAGCTTCGAAATCAACTCTGAAATGCAAGTACATCCAGCTGACGAGTCCCAAATAGGACGGAACGCGCGTCCTGGATTCCATTACTAGCCACTATCCATCTTTGCTTATCATGTTTGTGACTTAAGGTAATAACGAGATTATCCATACAGGATGCACATATGTCAATAAGAGACTGATCAATTGTAGTTCTAAACATTGTAGTGTCAGTTATTATGGCAAGCCCATCTACCTTATTCTATCTTGTGGACATCCTATTTAATTCATTTTATTTGAGTCATATTTTGACCTTGTTAATTATTCGCTTATCAGTCCTGACTGTTTTTATATGAGCGTATATGTGCGTGCCCTTCTTATCGCATTAATCACATGTCTGTAGCTTTATTTTGTCAACCTATAAATATGGAGTAACTCTTGACTGAAATGGAGTTGGCTTCCCAGCCATCTTCCCTGTGCGTCATTTTGCTTAGCTCTGTTTCATTCACTTTATGTACGAAATATATGTATTGTCAAGTCAATTCTCGTTATTCGACTTATTTAATTCCGTTATTGGATAACGCGATCTAAGTCGACAATGATATACGAGAATAAGCGATAGCAAACATTCATACAATCTGAATTGGAGTCAGATCACAGGCAGTAACAACATCAATAGGAATATTCAAGTAAAACAATACCAATGTATCCTACACATTTGAGCATAAATTAATTGATATAAATAAAAAGAAAGATGAGTAGATACAAATTTATTTAACTAGTGTGAAAAAAAGTGCATTGTTTTCATAGATTTTTTTTTACATTGATAAATGGTCATGTTAAACTAAACTTTGATTGAATAGAACTCATTTATGGTAAATCAATTGGTTTATTGTATAAAATCAATTATTATGTCACGATTATGCAAATTGATTCAATAGTTTCTAACTATAGATTTTAAACAACACAATTGTTAGAGAGTAATGCGAATTTATAATATTACATATCTCATGTACACTGCTGAGGAGTCCCAGAATAGGATGAAACGGTCATTCAGTGCTTCCAGGTTTTCCATGGTGGTCTAGCTTCAATTGAATCATGATCTAAACTATTAGGATTACTATAATATCCGAAGAACCCCTTTGGATACATTTTATATCGTCCGGTTGAGTGCTAAAATAACTGAAGTTATAAATAAATGCATGGAATTTTGACATGTAACAGTTGAATAGTGACTTCATTAACATTTGAAGAAGAATTTCTCTGCAGGCTGATATTGATATAAGAATCGAAGAACGTCAAACATTTATTTTTTCTATGCTAATCATGTCATATAGCCAACTGGATTTTGATTCCCGATTTAATGATTGATGGTTATCATAACTGTCGTGAGATCTGAACTAATTAAGTTCATAGTGATATAAGACCGTGGGTATAGTAATGTTCACGAGTTGAAAAACAGAACTGGACCTCTGTCCAGCGCTTCCTATTTATAAGTGTTCCTGTAAATGAGATTATTTTATGGTAAAAATAATTCCTTAGCTCCTAACGAGTTCAGTGTTCTATGATAAATCAAATCAACTAAATAATTTTATTGAGATCGTGAAACGATTTAATTTAGACGACTATTGAGAACTTGGAGTCACCGCACGACCTCTTCGTCCTAATATGGGACTTCTCAGTCGTTCACATCCATGATATTATGATGGTGGATCGAACTCAGGACCTCCGATGTCGAGTACAAACGCCTAATTTCCGAATAACTGATCCGAAACTCGATGATATACAAACATAACATCAAGCCTCTATTACCTTAGGTGAGTGCCTTCCTCAAATCCAACACAAATGAACCGTACTGCTTACTGGTTTACATCATCCAAAACTGAAAACAGAGTATTATTTGACGAACCTTAGATTTTAACATCACAGAAAGTTTTTTACTTATTTAAGTTAACAAAAACAATTTTAGAAGAAAATATCTGTGATACACATATGTCATTAATCATTATGAATTTATTTATATTATTATGCATTTACAGTGTGAGAACAATGTTCATACTACTTACATACACTACACCACAACATCCTGGTACTGCTAACACTATTAACACTTGCGTTAATTTAATTCTATATATTCTATGCACAAACAAAAGCACATACATATAAGTATATACTTACATACATCCCGCATTATATATATATATATATATATATATATATATATATATATATATATTAACACAGTACATTGTGAGACAAGTTGAGGCAGATCGTGCCATTTTACTAATATTAAATATTAATAATGGCAGTATTAGTAGTATATACACGCCTACTATTCATTGATCCGGATGCCTACACAGCTAATAAACGTGTCAGATGACATTAGTTATTTAAAGTTGATGTTAATGTAGATGTATATGAAGGGATGGTAACACTTGAATTAGTCTGTATACTGCTCATGTATATTAAACAAGATTATTCTTAAAATCAACTAGTATGTGATCGGTATTAATTTTTAAGAATTGCGATCACATATTGATCGGTTGCTGGTGATGGTTATGGTTGATAGGAATAAATAAATATTTATGTGTTGTATTCATTTCAATTTGGGTACAAGTAAAAATTAGAGAGCATTAGACAGTTGTTTCGTCTTAATGAGGGACACTTCAGCTATAAACGTTGTGCAGTGTTTTTAATGATCAGTCGTAAACCGCAAGACGTGAAGGATCTGGATGCGATCTCTGGTAGGGTTTTGAAAGAGCACTATTTAGGAGTTCCTTATTAAAACTAAACAAGTGTCCAATTCGTCCTGGTTTTCATTGATACTTTAAATGAAATTAACTTGAGTGGAATACAACTTACGGTTTAAACAGTTCTCCATAAGACTATTTCCTGATATCTAAAAACAAATATTTTCAGTAAATATGAGCTGATTTATTAGAAATGTTCTCATTGTTCAATATATGTGGCATTTTCGATCATTTCCTAGTTAATTTAACATATAAGTGCTGTTTATTGAAGCGTTGTTTTCAATAACGATTTCATTTCAAAAGTCTAGAGTTACTGTCAGCCGTATATAATGAACGTGTTGATGTAATGTAGCTCAATATCCCGGATAAGAACACAATACAATCAATACATTTATACGGAATACATAAAGTGACTAGCTCGTATTTTGTTTGTTTTATCGGCTAAGCTATACGTCGGAATCATAAAATAAACCAAAGTCAGAATATAAGTAATTAAGTGATTACTTCAAAGTTTTTGAATCAGTTCAAAATTTGCTGCAAGTTGATTACCTAAAATGAAACACACTTTAAATTTCTGTTTTTGAAGACTTTAAGTTATACAATTTAAACTAATTTTGGATTAGTGTAGTTCCATTCGTTCATCATCATCATCGGGTGAATATATATCACGTCTATTTTTTCTCCGTAGCTATGTAAACATAAACTATCGTATCTTTTTCTTTTGATTTAGTCACTATATTAAGCCTTTTAATTAAAAATAAATGTTGAATATTTTTTTATTATTTCACGACCAAGCGCATATATTTATACTTTACATTCTAAATGTCCGATTGAACTATATGACGCATACAAAAGTATCTTGTGAGCTGAAAAAGATGAATAGGGTGGTTTGTAAATATGTAATATGTATTTTAATTTGGTTTGCTATAGTGTTTACATTTTTAATTATTTTGCACTGACTTCTTAAGCATTACATAAAAGTTAACTATTATTAATAAAGAAGGATAGGAAACAGGATTTTGTAGAAGACTCACTGCTTCTTTAGTTTCATTCCAAATTATTGGGTTTCGATGATTAGGTTTGTTACTCAAGGCAAGTCTTTCGTCGTCTGACATATCTGTTACGAGCTACACTGAAAATGTATGCCGCGGCATACATACATACAGCATATATATATATATATATATATATATATATATATATATATATATATATATATATATATATATATATATATATATATATATATATATATATATATATATAGTTGCTAACAAGTTGTGAATGTTAAAAAAATAGGCGTGATATATATCCGACCATCATCACGAAAGACTAAAGAAGTTTGCGACGTTTTCCGTATTTTAATTTTTTTTATTTTCTACATTTAAATTCTGAGAAAACAAACTGCGATGAAACCAATCAGTCAATAACCGGTTTGTGACTTCAATGAAATTCAAAAATCTTCGGAACATCGAACCGACTGTTGTAATGTGCTCACTCTTGTGCAACTACGATCGGAAATTTCTTCAGTTTTAGTGAAAAGCTATGATTAGTGCAATTTAATCGTGTTGATTATGAGCAAGTTACCCACCGGCCACAATAAAAAATTATCGAGCGAAACAACACAAGGGTTTTACTTAGACTTGTACCCCATTGGGTGTCGACTCTATAGTCCAGAAGTTAAGCGATCGCTCGCAAGGCCGAAGATCCTGCGTTCGGTTGGTGGTTGTAGGATCGTAAATGAGCACTCTTGAGGAGTCTCAAATTAGGACCTAGAATGGTCTTGAAAGAATTCTAAAATCTTCACAAATATATACAAATAATAATCAATACTTACATGATTTCACATGTTATAACTTGATGAAGTATACTAGACGTTGTCATTTCTTGTTTCCCAATTTTAATTTTTTTCATGTGAAGAAACTGTTTTGTTTTTCGGCTTTCTTCAAGTATACTCATACTAAAATGAAATCAGAATACCTTAATCTGAATATTTTATGATAGAGCTTTGAAATTTTTTTTATTTCTTCAGTTCGTTCGTATATTGTAATGCATAGATGTCGATAAGTTTCTATTTAATTGATAGGTTTCTAATTGTTTGGACAGCGTTTGTATTAAATTTAGTAAAATAAGAAAATGTGCATACACGCACTGAATACTGACTTGATAGAAGAATACACTTACATTTAGTAAAAAAACTGAATCGGGAACAGTTAACAGGACACAAAAATGAATTCAAAAAAACGATTTGACATTGAGAAGTGTAAAGGAAAAAATTAGAGATCTCAAATATTGCTAAGGTTCTCTTGATGAAAGTACTTTGTGGGAGTAGTTTTATGTTTGTGAAAATTTGTTTAAGATGAATCTGGGTGAAGGCAGTGGGTCAGCTATATGATTACTATATATATATATATCCTACATTTTAATCCCTGATTATTACATTAATAATTTTCATAATTAGTATTTAGTTTCAGAAGGGGTTTTGTGGAGATTTTAGTAATTTCAATAGTTAAGATCATGAGTCAGTTGAAGCTAAATCAACATTGGAAACCTGGAAACAGTGGATGGCCGTTTCGTCTTATTATGGGACTCCTCAACAGTGCGCATCGAGACCCCGCTTCGCTGGATTCGAACCCAGGACCTATCAGTCGCGCGCGAGCGCTTAACCATCAGATCAGTTGAAGTTAAACATTAACACCATTGGATGACGGCTTGGTGATCTAGTGGCTACGCGCTCGCGAACAGGACCGATAGGTTTTGGGCTCGAATCTCTCGTAGCAAGATAGTGAATGCACATTGGTGAGGAGTCCCACAATAGGACGAAATGTCCATCCACTGTTTCCAAGTTTTCAGTGGTAGTCTAGCTTCAATTGACTCATGATCTCAACTATTGAAATAATATTTTGTTGTTATCGTCATTTTTATTTTTCTTCGTTATATCTGTCAAATGGACAATTATATTTATATTTTTGATTAGAAAATTATTTTCTTTAACTCACTTTAGATTATTACGTTACATTTTTGTGTTACTATAAATTTCCGAACACTTATAATATGATCTCTTTCTATTCTCCTATAAACTCTCATACTTATTACATCACTACAATATACAATTACACAGCTTTAATAAATGATAATTACAAACAGAAAGTTTTTTTATTAAACTATCGTTTCACTTTTCTTTTTCAACTGATACAATAGATTTTTTCTTATCATATTCTGTATGTTGACGCCCAAATCATTTCATTTCTTTTTATACTTTAATTAATCCCTTAGAAACACACATTCGATGGTTTATTTAATTGAAATAATCCAGTCAGAAACTATATTTATTAACCTTAAAACGTTTCATATTATCTCAGAGTATTTCACTTGTGATTTGTGCTTATGCATATATGTGTACAAACGAAATAACAATGGGACTTTTAATTACTATTATTATTATTATTATTATTATTATTCATATCTAATTACATAATACTAAGGTAATACCATGAGATAATCCCATTGTTATTGGTGTATACAAAATCTTCAGTAAGGAATGATTAGTTTAATCCTAACCTAGGTGTATACATTACTTTGTTAAAGTATAATCTATCTATGAACATGTATTGTTTTACATATATATTTATTTGACGAGTTTTAGTTTTTGTATAACTCAAACAACATTATTGTTTTGTTTTTTCTTTCATTTATTTAGGTATATAAATAACTAATTACTGATTCAAGAAATGAGTATAAATACTATGTATATTCATTCTTGGTTTGGAATTGAAAAGAATAACACTATAATTACTTGTTTAACAGTATTCATCAGTAAACAAGATTTATATTCTCATTAGTAAAATCACTTTTTGAAAAACAATCTACTCAAATCTAAATATACATTTATCCATACAATAATAATGGAACTGGAAATAAGAAAACCAGTTAAAAAGTGAGTACTTTTGTTGAATTGATAAAAAAAATATATGTGTATATTATAGTTGATCATATAATAATTGTTCATTTCTATGATTTTGTTTAACATAGTTTATTCACTGATGATGAATTAGTGAAAATTCATCAGTTGAGATGGCTGGGACATGTGCTACGTATGCCCAACCATGGACTGCTCCGATGTGTGGTGTTTTATGGTATAGGAGTAGGTTGGAAGAAAGCTAGGGATGGCCAGACCGAAACATGGCACAAGTCCATGAAGTCATTGACATGTGGACTATGTGAGCCATGTTGGCTGGTGTAGACTATCTGGTTGGGATCCGTGAGGCGATAGCAACCGATGGTTAGAGACCTTGAATGACATGGTTCAAAATTCGTTTGCAATGGCGCAGATGCATCCACTCTTTGTGTTCTCCCGAATTCTAATCTTCTGAATTGTTCATGTTCATTTTTTTCTCTTTCCAAATTTATTTCACTGAATTATACTCTTTAAATAACATCTCCAAACCCTAATGTTTTCGATTACTGCTTATACTCTTACTACCTCTACCACTATGGGATTTGAAATGACAACTGCATCTCACTGCTAATGTGGTATGACGACTCGAACTGATGTATATACATACGATGTTCTAATTTGTTACTGACTGACCGACTGAATGAATTTCTTATGCTTCTTCATGTTTCTGTTTAATACTCTTTTGTACCTGGGTAAATAAATTATCAGTTTGTATGCTGATGATATTCAGTGCTCGTTCAATTATTTTGACTAATAATCGATCATGGTTAAAAGTGTTTACATGTGCTCTATAAAAAGCGATTTTATTCACAAAGTTCTTGTTTTTATAGTTTTACAGTATTTAATCGGAATAGTAATGAGTACTTTATGAGAATTATTCTTGACTTACATGTTTATAGTGTAAATAGAATATGAGTGATTGCATAACAAAATCATGAGATAATTTTTATATTACAAATATATGGATGATATGTTCGTTTTGTGCAACAAGTACACTTACTTAGACTTATATTTTGAATTGTTTATTTATAGTGACTTAGACATTTAATTTATTTGTGAAATTCCATTCAAGAATCTTCTTTCATTTCCATATTATATTTTTTATAGAGAATAATTGTTTATAAGAAGAGATGGATGGTAACTAGTCGTGGAATCCGAAATGCGCATTTCATTCTATTTGTGACTCGTTAGCTGAATATGCTTGCATCCCGAAGTTAATGTTCACTTCATGACTCTAGATGCCTATTGGATTTCACTCCTAGCTACCATCCATTTATACTTATAATGCTCGTGACTTAACGTATTATAGAGGCAATCCCTTCAAGATACACATATGTCATTAAGAGACTGATCAATTTCAATCTTAAACATCAATGAAAAGATTCAAATAACCAATACAAAGAATGAATCATTATTTGTTTAATGACAATTATTATAGAATAAATTAATGGATTTTATAATAGATCTTAAAATTCTATAATAAATATTCAAACATTTATTAAACTTATTATTTCATAGTTTATAAAAATAATTATAAATAAACATCATCCGATTTAGATTTTCATCTTAATTAGTTCATTATTCAATTATATGTAAGCTACTACTCATTAATAAACCTACAATGACATTTATCAAGTATTTAATGTAAATTCATAATTATTCATCATTTTGAAATGTATATGAGAATATCTAGTATAAAATAGATTAATTTGAATGAAATAATACAATATATGACTAGGGATATAAAAGGTAATAATCAAATTAGATAATCAACTACTATACACTATTTTAATATGAAATATTGAACTTTGAGACATTCTGAAGCATGAATTCGTAAATATTTAAATTATCTATATATTATTATTATTATTATTATTATTATTATTATTATTATTATCATAATCGAGGAACAGACTGGTTGATTCAATGCGTAAAATCTATCGTTTACTAAATAGAATGAAGTAGTATCTTCATTCTTGAAATATGAAATTCTTAACATTTGAATTTTCCAAAATTACCATATCTATTTAAAAATTTAACCAACTACTCAGTAGTAGTATTAGTGATAGCACTTAGTACCAGACAGAAAAATAAATTGGTCACTGGTGAACCCATGAAAATGTGTGCAATTATTTGGTTGTATTAGTTATTTATTACTTTTTAGCAATTAATAGGTTAACCTTTTTTATGAAATACTTTTTGGAAAATATCTATTTATCAATATATGCTCATTAGTGACTGGCTTTAAGAGATATATTCTGGAGTTCCAGTGAGAAACAGTGATTGGTGGAGTTCAATCAGTCTGTTGTGAGATAATAATTCATAGATGACAATGGTGGATGTGTCATTCAATTTCATGGATTAGTTGAAGTTAGACATTAACACCGTTGAATGCCGGCTCAGTGATCTAGTGGCTAAGCGCTCGCGCGCAAGACTTATAGGTCCTGGGTTCAAATCTCGCGAGGCGGGATCACGGATACGGATTGTTGAGAATTCCCATAACAGGTTTTCCATGGTGATCTAGCTTCAATTGACTCATGATTTCAACCAATGAAATGACTAAAATCTCCACAAAAACCCCTTCTAATATTTATAAAGCATTAGTTGTTTACTTAATCAGTCAATAATATAAACTACTTTAATAGATTCACTTAGTTTCTAACATTATTCAATTAAATAATAAGAAAGTTTTTTAAAAAAATTACCGAACAGTTCATTTATCAATGTTCACATTATCTATTTTTGTTGTAGGTTGTTTTTATTTGATTGATATTAAATCTGTCAAAATGAACTAATAAAGAAAAAAAACATATTTCATGTGTAATTATACTCGAAAATAGTTAATCCCAGTATATATGTATGTATGTGTTGATGTGCAATCTATTTTATTTAAACGAATACATATAAGGTAGTTTATTTTTATTTTAATCAATCGGCTACCACTACTACTGCTGATGATGATACGATTACTATTGCTACTACTATTATTATTATTAATACCACTTACTACTGCTACTACTGTTGCTACGATTACTACTAATACTACTACCACTACTACTACTACTATTATTATTAATACTACTACTATTTATTAATACTACTACTACAACACAAAAACTGAATAATTGAGTTGATTCATCAATTATATTTTAAATTAAAGGCAACCAGAACTACCTTTCAGTTGCTATGTTTTTTTTTTGAACAACAACAAAAACAACGAAAATAATTCAATGATATTTATCATTAAAAAATAAATGTGCATTCAACTCATTTGCATACATTGATTTGTAATTCAAAGTTAATATTAGAAATATGTAGATTGTATTATTTGTAAAAGATTTAAATAGATTCAATTAATAATGGCATTATTTATATCTGTTTTAAGTTGAGTTTATTGTGCAGTCAGTCAGTCACAACGTAGAACTTCTTACGTACGTACATCAGTTCGAGTTGCCACACCACATTAGCACAGAGATGCAGTTGTCATTTCAAATCCCATAGTGGTAGAGGTAGTAAGGGTATAAGCAGTAATCGGAAACATTAGGGTTTGAAGATGTTATTCAAGGAGTATAATTCAGTGAAATAAATTTGGAAAGAGAAAAAAGAAGTGGACATGGAGAATTCAGAAGATTAGAATTTGGGAGAACACAAAGAGTCGATGCATCTGCACCACTGCAAACGATTTTAAGCTATATCACTCAAAGTCTCTAACCATTGGTTGCTATCATCTCGCGGTCCCCAACCAGATAGTCTAGACCAGCCGACATGGCTCACACAGTCCACTTGTCAGTGACTTCATGGATTTGTGCCATGTTTCGGTCTGGCCATCCCTAGCTTTCTTCCAACCTACTTCTATACCACTGAGTACAATTGATTTCGGTCAGTTATGTAATTCTACAGTTTGTTATTATACAATAATTTATATGAGATGTTACTTGGTATATTGTTAGCTTTTACTTCTAGTATGGTTGAATTCACATATGGTTGGTGATTTTGAGTACAAGTTAAAAACAAGGAACATTATAAATAGATACTTCCATTTCATTTAGATCATTTTAATAGTGTTCAGTTATTATTCTAACACAGATATATTAGATCATAAAATGATCAAGCAGTCACTAGACAGTAATTTACATCTTCAACGGAAATTTATTTACAATATAACATGATAACGAATTCATGTAAACAATGGATACATAATTGTTTAAATTCCAAATTGATTTTAATAACACTTCAAGAAATACATTTCGAATTTAACCATTAATGAAGTACCAAGTATAATTATGATGAACATCCATTGACATTTGGTTTTTCAAAAATTTTGTTTGGAATTTGAGTAATTAGTTGTTGCTATATGATGAACAGATATAAATCAAGAGGGTAAGGTTGTCTTTTGTTTGTAAAACATCCACTTACTGATTAATGTATCCGATGTTTACTCACTAAGTCAAAAGATAAAACCCTGTTTTCACTAACCTTTGTTTAATCAACCTGATAGTGTCAATTGCCTTCATAAAAGAGTGTGACTAGATATCAAGTCTACTAAAAAAACGGTACTTTCTTTTGAAACAGTCACCATAAAGATTGAATATTTTGTATTCTACTTAATCTTTGAAAAGTTACATAGTTATCAAGTAGTTTTTGGCAGCTTATGTTTATCATTAATCATAGAAATAATAATTTTATAGTAGAATTCATGAGTCCATTGAATCTAGACCATTATGGAAAACCTGAAAACACTAGACGACCGTTTTGTTCTAGTATAGGACTCCTCTAGCTTCAATTGACGCATGAAATTACCAAAATCTTCACAAAACCCCTTTTGATAATACAAATAATAATTAATTTTTGTTGAATAGTCGGTAAGATAATGTTTTCCGTCAACTATATTTCGAATATGATTGAAATATTTCTATAGTAACAATAATTGTGATAATTTAAAATCGATAATTTAACATTTATATTGATAAAATAAGTGAGAATTTTCTCTAATTATCTTTAACTATAGAATAATATCAGATAGGTTTTGTAGATATTATAGTAATTTCAATGGTTAAGATCATGAGTCAGTTGAAGCTAAACCACCATAGAAAATCTGGAAGCACTAGACGGCCGTTTCGTCCTATTGTGGGACGACTCCTCATCAGTCGTGGATGCGCACTATAGAATAATAATTAATATTTCACTGATGTTTAACATAAATACATTTTATGTGCTTGAAATAACCACAATTAGATATTATTAAAGATAATTATATAATACATATATATAACATAAATAAAGGGGGATTATGCATGTTTATAAAAAAATAGACAAATAACTCTTGATGGAGAAGAATTGTAACTCAGGTGGATGATTTTGATGAAGATTTGTTCTCTGAGCTGGATGGTTTGATCATGGAGGTTTCATTGTTCTTCTAAACTACATTATCAACACAATTAACTGTTTATACTTAGTGATGTATTGGAAATTGTATCCGATTATGCTGACACAGTTTCTTAATAGATAAAAACATTTATCAATATTTTGAGTAAGAGAGAAATAAGTAAAGAGAGAGAGAGGGGAGAGAGAAAGTGACAAAATAAATATCAGAAGAAAGTTACTAAAATTAAATGATTAATTAGACTAAAAATACATTTCTATTATTAGAAGACATTTATTATTTATAAGTAGATCATAAGTATAAATAGTTAAAAATATAAAAAAAGATCTATTTAAAACAAGATCAATTGACTGGAATATTATTAATACTTAGCTACTAAGCAAAACACATAATAATATCTATGTTTATTTTTTTCCTTTTATTGTTGACTAACAACAATAAACCTAGTCAATCAAGATTATTTGCTTACTTACGCCTGTTACTCTCCAATGGAACATAGGTCATCGATCAGCATTCTCCAACCCACTGTGTCACGGGACTTCCTTTTTAGTTTTATCCAATTGGTGTTCATTCTTCTCATGTATGTCTCCATTTCTCAGTGTAATGTGTTCTTTGGTCTTCCTATTTTCCTTTGACCGTGAGGGTTCTATGTAAGGGCTTACCCTGTGACTCAGTTTGGTGCTTTCCTCAATGTGTGTCCTGTCTATTTCCGGCGCTTCTTCGTGATGTTTATCAAAATCATCTCGGTAGATAAACAGCTATAAATTAATAAATCTACTTACTATTTTTAACAGAAACCATACACCAAATTTCAGCCTTGATGGTTTTTCCAAAAGAATATAATTCTCCAAAAACTCTTATGATGAAATAGTTGCAACTTAAAGATTTCCTATAATTTTATAAATCGATTCTGATAGCCATGAGGTAGTATAGAGTAAAAGAAACTCATATTCTTGTAGGTTAGCGTAAAATGTTTCTATCCATAAACTATCCAGTTACATAGTCGAACAATAGGTAACTTTTATATGGAGGTTGATGGTTTTAGAACTGTCGAGTCAGTAACAACAGATTGTCTCAAGATTCAGTGAATAACATTAACCAGACATAAAACAAAAAAAGTTGCATTCTTTTTAATTTACTGTGATTATAATGAAAGAAAATGTAATGTTGCACTTCATCTTCAAATAACTATAGCCCAGATAAACCATGGTGATCTTGAATTTTACCTTTGTAAAAGTTTGGATAATAGGGTTAACTTTAATATTATAGGATCTAGTATGAATATGTATCTCCCTAATTGGCGATATATATATTTATATATCGAAAATGAATTTACTAATGAATTAAAGCGTATAAGATAACACGGAAACTATGGATTTAAGGGAAGATAGGAAGTGAAGAGATCGGTCCCACTGTAACATATTTTAAGTCTTGTAAGAACTTGTATTTTGTTTTTTTGATACAAGCTAACTGATAAACGTAAATAAATGTAACTGAAGGTAAACATTTTGCTAATTTGATAACATTTTTTTGTCACCGAAATAATACACCTATTTTCTAGTTCTTTTTCTGAATAGAGTTCCCTTTATCTCGTTGTTTTCTTTAAATTTCATACACATTTAGCAGTTCTAGAGTAGTTTTTCAACATTCAATAGATTTGATCTTAGACTGCTGGCTTAAAAACTATTGAACGCCTGTTCTGGAGGTAGTAATTATGAGGTCCGAATCTCTTAGGTTCGGACTTGTGCAAATATATAGGTTAATTAGTTTCCAATTATAAAGACATAAATCTGTTCCTCGATTATCCATAGCTCGACAATAGACACCAGCTCATGACTAAAGCAGTTTTAACATCATTTCTTTGTTTATTCTTTACCAATACACAGACCTCTATTCAATATGAATACATTCGTCTCTTTTGAGAAGTAATAAAAAAGTGAATCAATATATTATGTTGTTGGAGTTTTGTCGACCATATGGATAAAATTCTATAACTATTGTCTTGATCACATGAAACTACTTGAAAGAACACTTGTTAGTAGATATCTAATTTTCTAATTACTGATAAACAGATTATTAAACTCATGATTCCAACTAAATATTTTTCATCTCATGCGATAAAATTATTATTAAAATTCTTTCTTATCACTAATTCAGTTTAATAATGTGGTTCGTAACAAGCATTCAGTATATGTTGGATGATTATTCTAAATTAATGTAAATTTATTAGATTTCATATTAAGACTTTATTTTATTTTAACGAATGAGTCGACTTTAAGAAATTCCGCATTGTTTTTATCATACGGTGAAAACTGCAAGGTTAATTTCTGAAAGTAATCCACCACTTCTGTATGGTAAGGTTAACGACGAAGTGGAATATTTATCAAAATAGTGAAAGAATGAATAAATATAAGGACAATGTTTTCCTTTACTGAGTGTCAGGGACCGAGAGTGTAAGTGAAAACTAAGAAAAGGTTGACAACAGGTTCATCCCAGTATCTTACTCCTCCAGCTGTTTACACCTGTAAATTCTTCAGAAGTTAAGCTTAATACCGATCTGCTATCATTTAACCTTTGAACTGGTGGGTTAAAATCGAATTAGTACACATTTTTAACTGACGAGTCCCGAATAAATTGAAAGGATCATCTTGGATTCCACCACTAACCGTTATCAAACTCTGCTTAAAATGTTCGTGACTGATAACAACACTAAGATGCACGTATTCTAAAACAGATTAATCAGTTGCAGATTTTAACATCAACAACGAGAGGATTCAAATACGTCCAACTGAATTATTTCTTTTGCTCAGTTATCTTGACCTTGTAGCAAATCTGGAAAGATGATTCCTGTGGTGGTATGTGACTCATGTTTTCCGTATCTTTAAACATTCGGATGATGGCTGACTTGGATGGATTTGACAAAAACATACTTTGAGTGGCCGCTAATAACCTTCTTCATTCAGCAAGTAAGCTGATAAATGTGAGTGTAGACAGTAGAAAACCGTGAACGCAGGTTTCGTGGTGTCTAACACTAGTGAGTATAGTGTACCTTTTATCACGGAGAAGGTGGTGAATCGAGGAGCATTTGATCTTAAAAAACCGGGTTTCATAGTCTGAAACGTTACCTTTGAGCCATTTTATGAGGAAAACACCCAACTGCGTCATAAGGCAAGCTCTCACATGGAGATAAGGAAGACCAAAGAACACATTACTTCAAGAAATGGAGATAGACATGAGAAGAATGAACAGAAATTGGATAGAACTAGAAAAGAAGGTTTAAGATAGACTGTGTTGGAGAATGCTGGTCGTCGGCCTATGCTCCATTGGGAGTAATAGGTGTAATTATCATTGTTATTATTATTAACCTGCTACAGGACTGAGATATTTACGGTTGATTGATCACTGAGTTTTGGAGAATGTCATATTTAACTAGTCTCTTTAGTGTTGATCGGATTTCATCAATTAAGTTGGAGTGAAGTCATTAGTATAAATGACTTAAAATGCCATGCACTATGCTGTGGTGTTGGGTAGTCTGACGTAGTCGACAGAATACTCTTGACAAAGGTTTTATGCATTTTTCACTCATCAGCGTTATAGGACTAGATAGATATGAAATAATTTACTACTCAGTGATCAATAAATCATAGACATGTGTATATATAGTACGTGGCCAACAAGCACCACCATTAGTTGGTTAAAATGATTCTAAAACTGGAAAGTTCATTCCTTTTATTAATACACTTGAAATATAAGTAGATGGACTAGCAAACCAGACTGATGATATTTAATAATGAGAACACTAATATCGAACTATATTGTATGCTACTTATATCGACAATTACAAGTAGTGTGTAACACCAAGCAGAAGTGTAATGCCTCTGAAATGAAGTTTCAGAAGATTGAACTGTTTACAATTGATTCATGACTGAATAGTGATCAATGTCATATATGTCACATCCTTCTTAGTGAAGATCAAATCCTATCAACCAAGTTACAATGTGGCCACCAGTCTAAATAACTCAAACTTGAACTGTAAAAATAGAAAAGAATTAATGATTGGAATAACAATCGTGAATGATGTAAAGAATTTACAAATAAACTATTTCGTATATGAGTCATTAAAGAGGAATAACATAAATTTGTAAAATCTCAGTGAAAGAGTTTGAAGTAAATCCTTGAAAAAGCTTGGACCAGATTGTCAGGTGAAACGTTGGATTTACTTTAAATTCTTTCACTGAGATTTTACAAATTTATATTATTCCTCTTTAATGACTCACATTAACTCGGCGCCCAAATACTGTGAAACTTTTCGTTCAAATTTAGACGAAAGTTCTTATTTATTTCATATATGACTGTTACATTTTTACTAAACAATTTTATAATTTCATATTACACAGATTGAAATGATTCAGTTGAAGCTAGACCATCTTTGAAAACCCATTCTGATAATAATCAACTACTCACTAGTGACTGACTTCAGGAAAAACTCCCGAAGTTCTAGTGAGAAGCCGTTACCAGTGGAGTTCAACCAGGTCTGTTGTGAGATAGGAACTCACTGAAGACAATGGTGTACGGTGGCGCAACTTCGTGGATTGGTTGAAGTTAGACATTAACACCATTGGATGCCGGCTCAGTGGTCTAGTGGTTAAGTGCTCGAGCGCGAAGCCAGTAGGTTCTGGGTTCGAGCCCCGCATGGTGCGGGATCGTGGGTGCGCACGGCTGAAAAGTCCCATACTGGGATGAAACGGCCGTCCAGTGCTTCCAGGTTTTCAATGGTGGTCTAGCTTCAATTGACTCATAGATTCAATCTGTGAAATTTCTAAAATCTCCACAAAATTCATTCTGATAACTTTATATTAAACAATAAATTAATTATCCTCATTTAAGTTCTCATTGAAACTTTCGGTTAATTCTATAGTTCATTAAATTTGTTTCATTTTTCTTTACAATACTCATTCATCGCTTCGATTTATTATTATTATTATTCCTTCTTCTTCGTCTTCTTCTTCATCATCATCCAAAGCATCATCATCATCATCATCATCATTGATATCAATTATATTTAATTGATTTAATCAATCAATCAATCAATCAAAAATCTCAATTCAATTCAAATCAATCTTATTTTAGTACATCCATTTTAAGTTTTCTATTAGAAAAATGAAAGTCTGAATAATTAGGTCAATAATTATTTAATTAATTAATTAATTAATTAATTGGTTAATTGATTGATTATTCACATGATATTTTTTTCAAGTGAAATTTTATTTTCCATCATTGAATAGTAAAATTTTTCAATAAAAAACAAACAAACAAACAAAACAATTTCAATTCTGATATGAATTAGTGACCTTTTTAATGAGCATCAATAAAGGTTATTTATTTATTATTAATTACAAATGAATAATTAATCATTATGATGTTTGTTTTATTTATTTAACATTAATCTTCATTTCAATTTCAGATTTTATTATTCGAATGAAATTAATCGTTTACATAGTTTATATGATGAATTAACTAAAGTTGATTGACTGATTTTCCTTTTTTTCTTTTTCTTTTTGTTTTTTTTCCCCATGTATAATAATATTGAGTAAATATGGTTGAATAGTTCACTTGAGTAAGAATAGTTAAATAAGTAAATACTTTCATATAGTTCGATTTATAGTCCTTCATAAGAATCCATTTAGTTACATTGCAGGATCAGGAACATATAGGCATCGATCCAAATCGTCATTACCTCATGAACACAAAAAGATGAATACCGAATTCAAAGAAGTAGTTAATTCAATAGTGTTAATATATAAACGATAGATTGTATATAACAATATAGTACAAGAAGAAAAGTTTAGTACGTAAAGCGATTTTATTCTCATAGTTGAAGGGAATACAGAGTGTATACACCTACACCATTGTGATCGATTCTGAGCCATGTCACCCACCGTCTCCAACCATTGGTTACGATAGTCACACGGACTCCAACCAAGTAGTTTTTATCTAACAACATGGCTCAAACTAGAAGTTAGTGACTTTGTGTACTGATGCCTCGTATTGCTTTGGCTGTCCCTAACTTTTTTCCAACGTCTCCAACACTAGTCTTTATCGCGCATCGTGATAACCAGTGTTCAGGCATACGTAACACGTCGCCAATTCATCTCAGTTGATGAAGATTCACAACCTCATCAACTGATTAACCATCATTCCTAAATATCCTGCGTCTAACTTCACTATTACTTACCCGGTGATCACAGCAGATGTAAATGATATTTCTAAGACATCTGTGATCGAATACAAGTAACTTATGAGTATTTTTCATCCTTAATGGCCACGTTTCGTAGCCGTGAAGTAGAACAGAACGGACTGCCGCGTAGTATACTCGTCCTTTTATTGATAGATGGATATCTCGCCTTCACCATAGGTGACGTAAGCTGGCAAAAGCCAAACGAGCTTTTCGAATTCGTGCTGAGATTTCGTCAGACACCAGTCCATCAGGGCTGATCAGACTTCCAAGATAAGTGAAGTTGTCAACGCGTTCGACTACTTCACTCCCTATCCTTAGTTCAGATGTTGACGCAGACCAGTCCTGAAGCAACAACTCGTATTTAGAGAGGGAGAAACGCATCCCAAACATTCTAACATTGTTGCTTAGTGCTACCAGAAGACTCTGCATTTTATCAGCGTCTTCAACAAACACGACTTTGTCATTTGCATATTCTATGTCGATAAATGAACCTCCTGTTAGGAGATCAATGCCCGAGAATTCAGTTGACGAGAACATTATTCACATCAGTATGTCTATGATGAAGTTGAACAAAAATGAAGATAATCAATAAGAATGAATATTACTGATCAGTTGATTTTGAGAGAAAAAATCGCCACATATACTTACTTCTCATTGTTGATTTTCGCACCAAGACTCGAACTAACTCAAGTTTACAATGCCTTATCCATTTGGCTTGACCTAATACTAATATCGAAGTAATTCATAGAGGACACATACATGGAAAAGTGATTGATTAACTAAAATCCTGGACAACAGTCCAGTATATCAGGCATAGAGCGTTAAAAGTGAAAGGTACTGAGTTCGTGTTCTGGTGTTCATACAACCAGCTTAAGAGTTCAAGACAGGACGAAACGCGCTCTTTGTATTCCACTACTAGCGACTATTGCCACTACCACTGTGTATATTGTGTTAATTATTGTATAGATGGTAATAAATGAACAGTACATACATTAATAAATAATAAGAGAGTTGTCAGAGATAAACCGTTAGCCACTAAGCTCCAGATTCTATCTGTTTCAAACTAAACAGCTGGATAATACCGATAGGCGTCATACAAGCAGATGTGACTGTAAACCAGGCATGTAAATTAATACATGGTTAATGGTACACACAGCGTATGTTACAGGTCGATTTTTTATCCTAGCGATTGATGTTATTTCAATAAGCATTATAAACATGGAAGAATTTATCAATATAAAATATTGTTTCACAAGTGTTTAATGGTTGATTAAAAATGAAAATATCAGCTACCAAAATGTGTGTGAATGTGTGCAATTCATTTAAGATATACCTTTCAAAATGCTCAAAGCTTTTCTTACTACTATTATGTATTGATCCATGTCTGGTGTCAGTTACTCACAAGTAGTATTCGAAAGTGGCTAAGTAATTTCATGAATTGGTTAGAGTAGGACATGTAAACCATTCGGTGCCAGTTTAGTGGACTCCTTGTGGAACCTGAAGGTTCTGGATTAGGTTGCTGGTGGAATTATGGACCACTATTGATTAAAGGTATAAACTGTGAGATGTGTCATTATTACTACTCATTTTCAATAACAGTTAAGTTTTTAATCGAGCTTTTATTTTCTTTCAAATAATCTCTCAGTATATAACTTAGTACTTTGATTGTATACGGTTCTACAGAATCTTTTTATTTTCTCTCGTTCATTCCACAAACCAATACTTTACTTTTATAATGAAATTATAATTAGTTTTATTTTTCGTGGTAAAAAGAGAGAACTTTACTTTTTACAAAACTCATCTTTATTTTACTGCATTAAAGTAGTGGATTTCAAGTTTATCATGGGAAATACCTTGACTTATAGTATCCCTAGCTTTGATCATATCAAAAAGTGAGGTGATTTGTTGTAATTCGAAACAACATGATACAAACTAACATATATCTACAAGTAGACATTATCACTGTGTTTTACTTAATAGGATCCTGAAGATTGTCTTAAAGGTATATTAACGTCACGTACAGCTAGTTGAATCAAAATATCCATCTAATGATTCCTTATATTCCTAACGATCGTATACTTAATACCATACAATTATGAAGAATTAGTTTTTATATATAACTAATGGACTTAAGAAAATTGAAGTGTTACTGTATTATTACACACATGCTAATTAGTTTCTTGAAGTACAATTTACTGTCACATTATCTGTCGGTTAAGGTTATCCAAAAGACTCAAGTAAATAGTCCGTGTGATTTTCAAGCACTTTAGGGTATTTTGCAGTTGATTCGTTAACTGAATATTGCATATTTATGTGAAATTTTTACTAAAAACATCATTTTAAGCCTCTGAAATTAACCGAATTTGTATAATATAACCGAATTAGTGCAGGGTAAACTAAAATACTTGATGTAAACCACAAATATAGTGTAAGGTGAGATTTGAAATAAAATCATGAAATTTGTGCACTAATATGGATCATTTACCAGATGAAAAGAAAAAGAGTCGAAAGTGCTGGATATACTATGTTTATGGAACATAGAATAACCTTAGCCTACCTGTCGAGCCACAAAAAACTAAATTTATGCTCACATTTTGTTCTGCTAGCTTATATTGTTGATAGAACCGAACAAATTGATACTATAATTACTAACGGTTGGAAATAATTGGGACTTAATAAATACCGGATAATGATTGTTCTCCTCAATATTTTATGTTTCAGTCTGCCACACATATAAGAGGCTAAACAATTATTATTATGTTTATTTTTAATGAGAGCAACATTTACAATATCGGTTCGGTAAAAGAAAGAATTGTTCAATCAAATCATTCAGATCACAAAATGACGTGAATTAAAATATAACAAACATAAACTTTAGTCTTAAAATTTAACAAACTAAAATTGTTTTTTGTTCTTTGTTTTATCAATTCCTATTGATTATGAAAATAGTTTTCAAGGCTTAGAGAATTTAAATAATGATCTTTCGATTAGGTTGATAAAAATTTTGTGACTTAATGTCGCTTACTTACTTATTTACTCCTGCTACACCCAGTGGAGCATAGGCCACCGAACAGCATTCTCCAACCCACTCTGTCATAGGCCTTCCTTTCTAGTTTTATCCAATTGTTGTTCATTCTTCTCATGTCTTTCTCTTTTTCTCAGTGTAATATGTTCTTTGATCTTCCTCTTCTCTTTTGGCCTTGAGGATTCTATGTGAGGGCTTGCCTTATGACTCTGTTGAGCGCTTTCCTCAATTTGTATCCTATTCACTTCCAGAACTTCTTCCTGATTTCTTCATCCACCGGGATCTGGTTTGTTCTCTCCCACACTAGGTTGTTGCTGATAGTGTCCGGCCAGCGGATCCGAAGTATTTTGTGTAGACAGCTGTTAATAAACACTTGTATCTTCTGGATGATAGATTTCGTAGTTCTCCAGGTTTCCGACCCATACAGTAGAACTGTCTTGACATTTGTATTGAAAATTTGGACCTTGGTGTTGGTTGATAATTGTTTCGAGTTCGAGTTGTTCTGCAGTTGGAAATATGCTGCTCTTGTTTTGGACTTAATATCATGTTTCATCATAATTATTGTTCGGTGACTAAATTCACGGCATCCAATCTGAACGGTGCCATAAAAGTAATTTTATTAGTTGTATTTTCGAGTTCACTTGGCCCAGTTCTATCCTTTCTCACCACAAAGGTCACACAATTTTTCATTCTTAAACAATGCACATATACATACACAAATTTACATACATATCACTTATGAATCACCTTCACAGAAATGACATGACATCAACTTGTTCAGACCTGTTTTTGATTGATCCAATATTATTCTTGCATTGTTCCGTTGTACTATTTAAACTTGGATTAATTTTAATTTGGTTATTTATTCTCTGAAGAAGTGACTTACACTAAGTCACGAAACGTCAGAAAATTTAATTTTCTACTCATTGGGATAGTACAAATATATTATTTATTCAGTTCGCTTATGTTTACCTCTCCCAGACTGACACTTTGCTTCGATCCGTGTATGAATAGCTCACTGAAAAAAACAATCAATTGTAAAGATTTATGATTCAAAAATTATATTTTGGAGTAAATTGTACTCCTTTGATCATGTTGAAATAATAAGCCATTTTATAAAGTATCAACATGTTCCTACCATATGTTTAAAATTTCCTACTAATTACTTTCAATTATTTATCAATAATATACAGTATGAATATGATCAGACAACAATTATATTCATGTACCCATACTAGTAACTTCCTAGATTATGTAACAGTTTCCAACGTAGCAATATCCAACGGAACTGATCAACTAATCATAAGATCATGATAACATCTAAAATATTTCCCTATGACAATTTCATTTTTAAAAATAGTATACCATTTTTTTTCATGATATAATTATTATGGCATAAATTGTTTTTCTGTATATTTACTATAAGCATAGTGATAAATAAAACAAACTGAATGAATGATCATAGTAGTAAAAAGTATGAATGAAAAAAAAGGTCAGAGATAGAAAATGATGGTTTGATTTTTTCGAAAATTGATTAGTGAAGGTCATTGTAAATGAGAATGAAATTGAATTTAAGATAATTAGATAATCATAATAAAATGAATGGAATTTGTCAATTCTAATTGAGAAAATGTAATCAATCGACACGAATAAAAAGTTATAAACATGAAAGAAACATAAAATGAAGATACAATAGTATAGAGCGAAAAAAATAAGTAATTGATAATGAAAGTAGTTTGTAATATACATACAGGTCAGCTGACAATTTTGTATGACGAATCGGTTATGAATGTATACTTATTGATTACTACATTTTGACTAAACAAATAACTAGTATAAGTGTTGTGAAGATTATTAAGTTTTTTTTTCATGATCTCAATAAAAAAAACAACTTAATGATCTCCACAACCCTTATACTAGTAATTAACATGTATTCACTAGTGAATAACTTCGTGAGGGAATTCTCGGAGTTCTAGTGAGAAGTCGTGACCAGTGGAGCTAATTCATGTCGGGTAGAGACAGGTATCTACCTCAGTACAATGGAAGTTGGTCGCGCAATTTCGTGGATTGGTTGACATTAGACACTATCACCATTGGATACCGGCTCAGTGGTCCAGTTGGTTAAGCGTTCGCGCGCAAAACCGAAGGACCTGAGTTCGAATCCCACGAGGCGGGATCGTGGATGTGCACTGCTAAGGAGTTCCACAATAGGACGAAACCGCCGTATAGTGCTCCCAGGTTTTCAAAGGTGATCTGACATCAATCGGTTAATGATCTCAATCGAAAAAATAAAATAAAAATAAACAAATAACACTTGACTAACAATCGAATGGTACTTACGATCAATTCTATATATATATATATATAAAGTACACGTCAGTTGAATTATGACATATTTCCTTATTTGTAATATTGAAGAACAAAGTAATTTGACGTGTACAACTATTTATGATGATCATTTGAAATTCAATGGATACTAGACTTTAAATATCGTTTGACTATAATGCTAATTGATCGAGGTTAGATAGGATGAAAAATGAATTCTAACCCATTCGATCAATGAATTCGAAGTTATCACGATGTCTGAATGCCTTTGATCACATTCGAATATAGAGTCAAACGTACTTACTACTTGGTAATTTAAACTGTATTGAAATAGATACTTGTTATTGTGTGATTACTCTTATTACTCGATGCAGAGTCTTCTACCACACTGCTTGTCCTGACCTGTATTTCTTCGCGTGTAAGGAGTGAAAGAGCCTGGTCATCTATGAAGTCCAAATCATCTAGTTGCATCCAACATGTCCATTTTATTTCGTGTTTCCCGTCTGATGTTGAGGTCTGCGATGGTGGAGAAGATTTGTGGCTCAGGTGGATGATTTTGGTGAAGTTTTGTTCTCTGAGCTGGATGGTTTGGTCGTGGAGCTTTCATCGTTCTTCTGAACGACATCATTAGCACAAACTTCAGGTAGAAGTCTATTTGAAGTTTGTGCTGATTTTCCCGAACGTTGTTGGAGTGACATTTAGAGGAAGGCCTGTAGGTACTTCGGTATCCGGTGTATTCAATGGAGCTGGTCTATTCAAGAGACTTCCAATGTGTTCTACTCATCTGTTCCTTTGTTTATGAACCATACTATGAGGGGTTACAATCCTTCTGAAAGAAAATCCTTCAACCCCTAGGAGAGGGTTTAAATGGTTTGATTTGTTTATTCTGCTTGACGTTTTTTTCAGCAAGGTTGTTTTCTCTACTCATTGGAATATTTAAAGCATATCAACTATATTGATAGTTCAACATATTAGAGATTCATAATTTAAAGTAAAGACTTAAGAAACCATATAGTGACATAAGAAATCCCTCGTTTTGCAGTCAATTTGAAATTTCATAATCTTATAGATCGGTTCTATTAAATAATTAAATAGCCCACACATTAATATTTCATATGGTGACATCTTATTCATACTGATTAGATATAAAGGTTGAGTAATTTCTGCCGTTTCTGATATTGATTACTTGTTGTGTTTTTCGTGGTATCTGAACAATTCTTTGACCGTATGATGCATATTTTTTAGCAAAAAAGAGAACAAAAACAATTTTATATATAAAATAACAGTTTACTCATGAGTAACATAAAACTTTAAATTAAAATAGTTTCAATGATATCAGAATACGTTTATTAATAGCTAGACAAATGTTTTGTAATCAGTATGCTTCTGTTGTAAAATATAAAATAGACCAGTGAAATCATAAATTGGGCTGAATGTTTAAAAAACAGTATATTAACTGGTCCATTGATGCTGAGCTCTTTTTTAAAACTGGTCTGTATGAAAAGATTGAATCAGTTTAAATTATCTTTGTAGAAGAACAAGGCTCATGCTTTGTTTTCCATACACTATCTTATAGTTTAACGTAAAAATGAAAATTTAAAAAACATATCGGCGAGGTAAAATCAAATATATTCAACTGGGAATTCATTTTCAGTCGTATTTATATATATTTACATTTATAAGATCACAATATTGATGTATAGTCAGTCAGTCAGTCAGCTACAGCGTAGGACCAGGCACATACGTCCATCGGTCCAAGTTGCTATACCTCATTAACACAACAAGATGGACACCGGATTCAAAAAAGTAGTTAATTCAGAGGTGGAATAGTGCCTTCGATTGAATGGTACTTAATGAATTCTAGATGAAATACTATAACACTACATTCTATTTTTTTTTCTATTTGTTGAATGTGCCAAGTTCAATAACTTAATTAATACTGAGTTCTGATTTTATATTATACAATAAGTTTAAATTTATCTAATTATATCTGTCTATATTCTTTTAAATGAAAATGTTTCTAATTCTGTATTATTATTTTTTGTATGATATTACAATCTATAGTCATGTTTATATTTAGTCTGTGTTTAATACTGTGTGGTTAATTAATCAATAAAAAGAAAAGAATTCATTATTCAGTTTTAGATAGAAACTTTACACATGACATATGATATGGTTAGTGAAATCTTATCTAATTAATTTGTGTTATCAGAAGAGGTTTTGTGGAGATTATAGAAATTTCACTGGTTGAAATCATGAGTCAATTGAAGCTAGACCACCATGGAAAACCTGGAAGCATTGATCAGCCGTTTTGTCTTAGTATGGGACTTCTTGCGCCTAGCGCAAGACTGATAGGTCCTGGGTTCGAATCTCGTGGGGTGCGCGATTGTGAATGCGCACTGCCAAGGAGGAATCCCATACTAGGACGAAACGGCCTTCCAATGCTCCAAGGTTTTCTATAGTGGTTTAGCTTCAATTGACTCATAATTTGTATTAGTTTAGCATCGTTAATCAATCACTTTTGATAACTGTTATTATAGAAATCTCCAATATTGTTTAGAATCAGAAGGCAATAATGAAGCAGTGATTATAGTTTATTATTGGATAGCTTAGATCACAAAGCTATAAGCATTATCTAGGGAGTTTGAAGTAAAGAAGTGAATATATGTGTACAAACGAATACAGAGGTGAATTTACAGTCAAATTGTGTAAAGGCGGCAACAAGGTAAAAAATAGTAGTAGAGTTCGAGTACAAATATACATGGAAAAGAGAATGATTGATCAAGCGATATTTAAACGAGAGAGATGTGCGTAGGTTGTCAAGTAATCAAGCGTACAGACAAGATTGCGATCTTAATAATACAAAGAAATATATGAGTTGTTATTGCTCGAATAACGTTGTCTGTTAAATGAACAAAATTTGATCGAAATCGATTGTAGGAGAGTTGCTATAATTTCTTACTAATATAAATATCCTTTAGCATACCATTAACTGATATATTACTTTTAGACAAGAGGAACAAATTTTGAAGGTAGTATATAGGTTCTGGTTAAGAGAATATCTGATAGTAATGAGGTGAACCTTATAAGTTTTAACTAACAGTAAACAAAGAAGTTAAACAATGAACAAAGAAGTTAAAGACTAGTCGTGAATAATTTTCATTTAACAGTTTTACCTTTCTTCGTAAAGGTATATATAAGTGAACCAATGGTATCTTAATCACAAGAAGTTCTGATAAGTCTTCATCCAGTTCTTCATTAACCGGAGACTAGAAGGTATGCATCAATTTTGTTAACGAAAGTCTTCATTTACTTTGTATACACTGACTGGGGAAGCTATCATCATGTTATGAAATAGAGAACTTCAATTATTTATAACTGGACTGCTATAGTCGATAATTAACGGGCAAAAACTCATTTGTAAACATTTTAAAAAAAATCACAGATAGACTATGATAAGTAGTCCAAGAACCTCTTTTACTTTACAAAGTCGTCTTATACCATGACTTTAGGACACATTAGTTCCTGCAGTTTATATGTACTTAGACAAGTATTTATTTTTTCCTTTCCAATATAGGAATTCATTGTGTAAATTTAATCTTAGTGACTTATTAACTTACATTGAATAATTGTTCACTAGAAATGTAGATCAATGATTTCAAATGAAAGTTAGTTTATCATGATTAGAATTAATTTACATATTTAAGTACATGCTCATACAAACATGATAATAATAATAAGCCAAATATATAAATTGTTACTGACCAAATGATACTGTCTGTTAAATAAGTTAATAAAAGGGTTTAACAAAATTAAAGTTATACAGACTCAAGTGTAGGTGAGGTGTTATACTGAAGTCAAATTGTTGAAAGATACCATGTTTGTTACTTGGAAATTTTTATGGTATTTCAATATTCAACTAAATTCATCAAGACTAGTCAAACAAAAACATAACATCAGTCAATGAAGTTAGTGGCTGTTGGTCTAAACCATGGTGGTTGATATTCACGTAATAGCTGTAATCAATGGTTGGAGACTTGAATGTGATAGGTTAGAATAGTGTTGATGGATTTACTCTTTATATTCTTTTAGATCTAAAATTCCACTTATCGAAATTTCACAGGTTGAAATCATGAGTCAATTGGGGCTAGACCACCATGGAAAACCTGGAAGCACTGGACTGCCGTTTCGCCCCGGTATGGGACTCCTCAGCAGTGCACATCAACGATCCCGCACCACGCGGGGCTCGAACCCAGGACCTACTGGCTTCGTGCGCGAGTAGCCAACCATTAGACCACTGAGCTGGCATCCAACGGTGTTAATGTCTAACTTCAACCAATCCACGAAGTTGCGCCACCGAACACCATTGTCTCATGATTTCAACCTGTGAAACTTCCTAAATTCTCCACAAAACTCCTTCTAATTATCAAAATTTGTCAAATTTCTGTTCTGTTCATTTGAATGGACATAGTTGAATGAAAACTTTTCAAGCATCTTGCTGAGCATGATATCATACAAACATTTTGTTTAAATCTAATAGTCATCAATCCTTGTTCAAATCTTTTCGGTGCACTCTGTACACTCATATAATATAGTAACTTGGTCAGATTCAGAATTGTAACTGGTTTTTAATATTGACTATAAGGGGCTGACTTAATCCTTGAATCACTGAATTCTGATTGATTTTTTCGATTTCAGCATGTGATACTGTTATTTCTAATCAATTTTTGTTTTGATAAAGAAAAAAACGCACATCATATGCTTGAAAATAAGTGATGTTTCGATTGTATAATTAAATATTTGACTTTTTTTAATTGTCATCTGTAGCGTTTTTGTTTGATCAATCAGAATTACTTTGTGAAAAGATACATATTTAAGTTAAATTTCTAATTTAACATTGTTTTTCTCTTCAATCACTGTACATTAACTCTGTTTGTGTGGAAAATTGCATTGATGAACAGATAGTAAAGGTTATGAGATATAGATGTAAACTGAAATCTTAAATTAGATATCATTTTTAACTTTTACTTGAATAAAAATTTACTTCATTGATGAAGAAGATTTGAAGCTCAGATGGATGAGCTCAGAAGATAAAACTACATCAAATGTACTTCGATTTTTCTTTTTGATCTTTGAAAATAGTTCATTTAATCATACAAATTTTCCCAGAAATAAGACTTTTCCGATTGATGAGAATTTTTCGTTTCAGAAAATAAGTGAGTAGTATATAAATATACATACATTTTGAATAACTGTAAACAAACTGTAACGAATTATACATGCAAGTTAGTTGGAGACAATAAACAGAAATCATTGAATCTAGGTTTTGAAACTTGCTTACCTATTTACTTATTCCTGTTACTCCTCGGGAAGGAGCATAGACCGCCCACCTCCACCTGTAGCTCTTCCAGAGTTACTGACAGTCCCCAGCCCTGGTAGAGGAGGAGGGTTGAGCATGGGGTTAGCGACCGCATCCCATAGAAAACTAACTCTCTAAAACACGCTAACCGGAAGTTTTGGAACTATTTGATACTTAATAATCTGACATATTTTTAAGTACTGGTGTGTTAATATTCCTTATAGAATCTCAACCTATTTCCTCGAGCTTCAAACTTATGGAATTTATCACTGAAATATTCTGATCACAGTTGACTTGCATTAGAGTGTGATGATTAAACATTTTCTGTAAACTTTTATGGATCATCATTTAAGAGTTTCTAATGTTTAAACTCAATTTTTGAGCAAGTCACTGATAAACATATTACAAACTGCAATGATTTAAAATTTCAAAGTAATGTATCGACGAACTGCTTATTTTTAATTATGATCTTCAATAATTTTACTGCAAGTCCTAATCATGTAGTTCATTATCTAATCATCAGCACAAACTTCAGGTAGAAGTGTTTGAATTTCTCCACATGTGGTTCACAGCTTGTCCTGTACACCTCGATATTGATTGGTTCTTGTTGACCTTAAACCTGTCATTGCTTACTTCTTTGTTTTGGTTGTATCTCCCAATCAACTTTATCAAAAACTACCAACCGCGCGCATCATCAGAAACAAAGTCAAGTACAGAAATCAACAAAACGATCACCCTACCTTACATAAAAGGCATATCACCATAGATGGATAGTGGCTAGCAGTGGAATTCAGGACGTGCGTTTCGTCCCTTTTGGATGGATTCACTGCTAGCCACTATCAATCTTTGTTTATAAAGCTTGTAACTTGAGGTAATATCGAGGCAGTCCGCACAAGATGTGGATATATCAACAAGAGACGGATCAATTTCAGTCCTAAATAACAACAGGAAGATAAATGTAAACAACACCAAGTGAATATTATCACCATAATTTTATTGAATGTTATAGAGACAAAATATACGTTAATTGATGAATAAATAATGATTAGTGTCAACAGCATCGATTTCAATTAATTGTTAAAGCTCAGCATTTTAATTTTCACTTTTATTGCTATAACTAGATGAAGATAGACGTTATGAAGTATGTGACCTTAGATTTTCGTGATAACTCGCTTAAATTGTGGAAACTTTATTACATATAGGCTAATCAAGATTTACCAGATCACAAGTGCACTTGACTTTCGAAGAAATGGCTTTTTTCCTAAAGATGAAACATAGAGCACTGATTGGTTTCATTTCCTATAATACATATATGTATATAAATATATCATCATAGACAAACAAACTTCCTTCTTCCCTTTCCTTTTTTTCTTTTGACTTGTGTAATCGGGAGTACTAGTGTCACTATCGGCTTTCAGATATTAAGCATCACAACAAGTTTATTGTCAGTATTTACGGAAATGATGATTTGTTTATTTAACTTGAATGTAAATTACCCAGTTATAACTTAAGGTATTGTCTTTGAATTATTTCAGCTTTGCCCTATCGTTCTATGGGAGAAACGTTTAAAATAATCAGTCACTAAGTGTTTATTTCTGATAGAATCTTACTTCCAATTACCATAGATAGAAATTCTATTACATTGTACATAAAGTATTGTTGCAATATCCTAGTACACTTGGTTTGACTTGAAATATTTTTACTCATAATCAGTTTTCCTATAATTTAGAATGTATAAGCTTCTTGAATTAATTATTTATAGCAAAATAATAAATTGATAAAATACAGTATTCCATTAAACACAGAGGGTAAGGCACTTTGTTCGTGGGTGTAACGATAATAATAAATATATTGATCAAGAATACAATTCTTTTTTATTTACTCCCATATTTTGGTCTATTTTTATTATTCTAGAGACCATACACCCATACAAAGAGGATTTTTAGTTGTTAACATATGATTTATAATAGTTCAAACTTGAGGATAAGTCCAAAATATAACCATAATGTATAAGTCAACAAAAAATAAGATTACTACACAAATGAGTAATAAAATGAAGAACAAAAATATTAACATAGATTATAAGTAAATTAATATTTCTCGTTAAACATCCTACTTGGAAACCGAACATAGAATAAGTTCACTTAATTACTCTTCAAGCAACCAGTTAGCAGTGATATGTCCGAAGATATTCATTCTCACCGCGTATTAAGTTGAATGTGACTAACGATCTTGATAAATGTAGCATAGTCTAAAGTATGAAAGACATTGTATTCAATATATGCAGTAGTTTTTTCTTTTTAAGATGATGAAAATTATTAAATTATTTGTTACCATAAACAGTTGAATAAGATGTGATCTTATGATATTCTATCTAAAACTTTAAGGATGCAATTTGTTATGCACACTGTAAGTAGTCATAAAAAATGTATCACATGTGAAGAAATTTGAACATTTCACTTCTACCTGAAGTTTGTGCTAATGATATCGTTCAGAAGAACAATGAAAGCTCCATGACCAAACCATCCAGCTCTGAGAATAAAACTCCATCAAAATCATCCACCTGAGCTACAAATCTTCTACACCATTTCAAGCATTATTATTCACGTTTAGTAATAAATTTACCATTCAAATATTCATTTAGTTGTCTTTTGATATTTTTAATAAAATGTCAAAATTTAACTCAGCTCCTAGTGGTTTCACTCAGTTGAAAAGTAATAATTACTAATAACAATACAAAATAAAGCTTAATACTTAATAGTATTATCCTTGTGATAAATATTGAGTGGTCACCAGTTAAATATTAGCAATTCAGGAATCGACATCTGATAAATGTATATTCTTTTCTATGCATATTGCCATCAACCACGATGTGTCTGATTGGATTCTTTTGTAACTTGTACAGCAAAACGTCGTAAAGTTTTCGCAAACACACCTGAATAGGTTATGTGATTACTAGACATATTGATGTGTTAAAACAAACAAGAAAATATATAACTTGTTGAAATGTCCAGTTGGCAAGAACATGTAGCCCAAGTATTCAAATAGGCCACCTTTTATATATACATATATACTGGGTAATTTTAAAAATAGATTTAATATTTGTTTCATTTTCTTATATCATTTTATTTAAACTATCCAAAACATCCAAATCACTACAATCTAATCTTATATATTGGCTATTTTTAAACATTCACAAATTATCTTACTATCTGAATAAGTAGATATTGGGATTGAACTTAGTTCTCTTAGTAATTAAAAGTTATAATTAGGTATAATACTATTTTTTATGGTTTATTTAAAGGAAAAGAAATTACAATAATTGATTTTAAGAAGAAAAACTAAAAACAAAAACAATAAACTTCTCCCTTTTTGTTTTAAACAATGACGAAGAACAATGAAAGCTTAGTGACCAAACCACTCAGCTAAAAGGACAAAACTCCACCTCCCTCTCTTTCTATATATATATATATATATATATATATGCCGGCAACTTTAAACAGTAATAATAAGAATACTAATTTTTAAAATGACCAATGAAACGGATAATTTAGTATAGACTTTATCAAATCACAATTGGGAAACAAAGAGGAAATAATTGACCAATCAAAATTCAATGCTCTTTTTTTAATTCATCATAATTACATTGTACAGAAACAAGATATTATGATATTATGGAATTAATATTTAATAATTTATATATTTTCTCGGGGTTTTTTATTTCCTTATAACTGATTATATTAGACATCTGTTTACGATTGTGATCATAATTAGAATGATTCAATTATATATTATTATTATATAAATGGATATATTTGATATGAATGGATTAATATTACTTAATCAAATGAAAACCAAGTAGTATAGTTATCATTTTCAGCAAAAAAAGAAAAGAAAGAGCAAGTATTTTGCTAGTTATTCTTTCATATTTCAGTTTAATTAGATCAATTATAGATCATTAAAATGTTTACAATATGTCACTTTAATATTATTATTATTATTATTAAAAAGAAATTATTATTATTATGTCAGTACATAATGAAACCCGGAAGAAATCATTATTTAAGATTAATTATGGAAAGAAAAAATCACTTCCTCAAGTACCATTAGTTATTGTGGAACAATGTGATCGTGACTTGAATAATAATACTAGTAGTAGTAGTCGTAATAATAATAATAATAGTAGTAGTAAATGTCACATAGAGAAAACAAAACATCCTATTACTACTACTACTAATACTACTACTAGTACTGATTTATACTGTACATATTTGTATGATTCTCTAAAACATTCCAAACTATGTCCATTGACAAGACATTCACTAAATTGTCTTAATGATGTAAAACATGACATATTATCAAATGTTTTATATAAACATAAATCTTGTACTCATATAAAATCTAAAACGTTTGAAAATGAACACAATATATATTATCAGGGAATTGTGAATGATGCCAAAACACATAATAACATAACAACAATATGTCATTCTTCAGAAGAGCAAGAATTTTCTTCTGATATTAAGTTACCTATATCAAATTTATTAAATGATCCTTTTTTAAATATTAATTTAAATAAAACATTATTACAAAATGTATGTCAATTATCACCAGCAAGTATACAACGTGCTAAACGTATGGAATTTATTAAACTATCTCATTCACCGTTATATAATAATAATAATAATAATAATAATAATAATGCACAGATCTCTTCTACGGAAACTAATATAAATGAATTAAAATCAACTCATAGTTTACCAGAAGAAAATAAAATACACTATGAACCTATCTATAAAAGACCAATTTCATCACCTTATTCATCCTTTACTGATACTGATCTACTTACTAAACTTCATTCATATGATCATTATTATTCAAATAAAAAAGATAATAATAATAATAATAATAATAATAATAATAATGAATTAGATAAATTATATCCAAAATATTTTTTGAATAATGATCTACCTAATTCTAGTTCATGTTCATCATTTATTTCATTAGGAACTATAAGTAGTAGTCCATCATCATCAATAAATACAAGTGATATAAATCTTAATGATAAAAATCAATCTATTCAATTATCAAACATTGAATTACATAATAATAGAAAATTAAGTAATATAGAGAGTAAAGTGACTACAAGTAGTCAATCATTACATTTATTATTACTACCAAGAACACCATTGACATATAATAGTAATAATAATAATAAGGAACAATTATTATATCAATCAATCAATAATAATAAATCCAAAACAATAAATCAATCAAGAATTAAAAGCCTTGGTGATATATTTAAAATTCCATATTTATCATTGAATAATGAATTATATCCTAAAAAAAGTTGTACATATTCAAATATAAATAAGATTATTACCGATAATAATAATAATATAAATGACAATGAGCTACAATCACAATGTGAACTCCCCCATATCACTAAGGGTAATAATAATAATAATAATAGTAGTAGTAAACTGTATGCCAATTATTTAACAGTACCATGTGAAACAACAATATTAAGAAAAAAATCACAATTATTTAATAAACATATAAGATATTCAACAGGTTATGTTAATAATCATGAAACTATTGAACAAACTGATCATTATCGTACACAAAGAGCGGTTTCAATTGATATTAGTCAAACATTTCAACAAATCAATAAATATTTTTATCAATTTAATAATAAAAATGATGTGAATAGAAAAAAATCAAAAGATTATAAACAATCATTATATGATTTACAATTGAATAAATCAAGGCAAGTAATAATAGAGCAAATTAGTGTTATCTTGTCTATTTATTTATTTATTTTAACACATAGATATTGGTACAAGAAGGCACCAATTTGATATGCGCCACATAAATCTCATTCGATATGTGTGAGGTTTGGGATACTGCACGGGTGCCCAAACCGAAGTAGGTGGTTTTCTTAGAAGGCCATTCCCCGAGTCTTCGACCTGAAAGTCTGATCCACAAGACAGTGGAGTATCGTAAGGAGATGCAGTCCCGTGGGAGCCGATGACCAACAATTGGTTCATACGCCATTTGTTCCTTCAGGATACTGGAGCCCATGTGCACCGGACATTCCCTTTTCGTCCTCTCATTTTTGTAAACAACACTTTCACCACGAGAATGCAGTGAGTAGGACTTCCCTGGCAGAGGCCATATACGCGTGGCCATGTGAGAGCATTTCGGGAGGGAGAGATTACTCTCCTCACTCTCTGCCTTACCAGGGCATTTGCGGGGTAAATAACTTATGTAGTTTGCATTTTATTAATTAGTTAATTAATTTATTCATTTTGGTGACTTAGGTTAGTTTCTACGTGATCTACATGTAATTATCTTCATAGAAAAACTTTCTAATTAGTTTATAACACGTATTGTATTTTTTACATAGTGGTAATTGACAGTTTTATTTCAATTCTTGATTGTCTGTCACTTAGCATAGGTTAGAATGTCAGATAATGTATATAGGGTCTGTTTAATTTAATTTGACTTGATTAGTTCATCCTCGGAGTAACATGTTATAAGCCACACTTTTAAAATGAGGTTTGGTGGTACTGTTTGATTGACTAAAGCGAAACAAGTTGAGTTGGTTTGAATCTGTAACTTATTGACTGAGATATGAAATTTTTTATTACTAAGTCATCATTACACCAAAGAACTGAATCATTTAGATTTATACAGGTGTGTGATATGACCAATCAAATTTATACAAAAGTATAGCTATATGTTGATAAAATAAATCATCACTTTCTGAGTAGGTTACATTCACAGAATTTTATTTTATACATGGAATGTCTAATAAACTGTATATTATTTATAGATCTAAGTAATAAATGTTTTTGAAATTAAATAATAAAGAACATCAATCAATAGGCTTGTATAAAACACTAGTTATGATTGCAAAAGTTATAGTAACCAACTGTTTGAATGTTCAATGAATTACAGATAAACTTTATTGTAAATACTAAATACAACGTAAATTTACTAATAATTTTTCTTCATTTTCAAAATATTTCACTAAAATCAACAAATTAATATTTGTAACTAGGATAAAATTTCGATATTTTTTAAGTATTTGGAAATAACTGGTTATAACAATCATACTTCCTTATGCCTGTTACTCCTTGTGGAAGAGCATAGGCCCCATTACACAGCACAATCAATCATACTGAAATATACAGTGGTCTTGAGTGCTGTTAGAGGTATGAGGGCAGCTATCACTTCCCGATTGCCCACACTGTGGAAGGGTGCTTCTGGAGGTACCTGAAAAGGAAATTGGATTAGAGGTGCTCTTAGTGACCTGAGAGCGTGATCACGGTGCCCAAGAAACAACTGCTTGAGGTCGATCACACATGATCTTTTTATGAGTAATTTTTGTGTTAGCTCCGTACTTGTTGAGACCTTACCTCCGGAGACGGATATCCGTGATATAAGGCGAGGTGTGCATTTTTAGGGTCGACCTTTTCCAACCCCACCCCTCCTTGTGGAAAGGCAGCATCGCTGTCGTGCTGGTTGTCTGAAGGAAACACCTTACTGCTGTCACACCTCTGTACAGTCAGCAGTACGACTTCGCCTTCGGACCTTGGGTTTGTTGCTTTTAGTTTTACCGCTCTTCAACCGACCTGTCTGACATGGTAGGACCTTGAGGAACGGTTGTTCCAGCCAGTATAGCTCGGTTGCTTCATCATGATAGGCAAGCCCGACTACCACATCAAAGTAGCAACAACGGTCGAGCTACTGAAATATATAATAAATGAAGTGATAACAAATTCTATGACTCAACGTATTTATAATTAACGGTTGTGATATTGTAATCTTTGTAAAATGCAATGAAGTTAACATTGATTTTAATTTTTACACTTGGCTTGATTTCATTTAATAATTCCTTAGATTCAAGTTGTCAAATCTACTCAACTAAGGTTCATTTAAGAAAACTAGTGTTGTTTTTTTTTTAAAATTTACTTTACATAAATCATGAAATGACATTTTATTATAGAAGTAAATGAAAAGGGAAAATATTTATACAAATGTTGAATAAATAAAAAACAGCAATGATTTTTCCCTTAGTTTCTTATCAAACGTAGTTTGTGATCTCAATAGACTTTATTGATGTAATTAACCGACACAGTTGTTCATGAATTGAATGTAATTTATTGACTTTATAATTCTCATTCTTTGATCATATTTGTTTTTCTAAACGACATTTCTATGTTCGTAATCAGACATGAACATTGACACTGAGAAATGACATGTATATTCAGCGGATAAGTCACAAATAGAATAGTACGTATGTCTTGGATTTCTTTTCTAGCTATAATCTTTCTAAGATATTTGTATTGAAGTTATCTATACAGGGTATGCATACTGAAATAAAGATTGAACGATTGTTGTACTTATGATCAATAATGGGAAGATTGAAATCCCTATAAAAATATTTTTTCATGTTTGACAATTTATTTAGTTCAAGGTTATTTCTTTTAATTTTCCTTTTTTTCTTCTTCACGTTCTCTCTCACTGAGTTCATGTCAAATCTTGCAAATTAAATCGATATGTACAGTCAAAATCAGATTCCAAATTGTTTATACCTAAATGACTGATTCAGTCTGAGTTATCACATTTTTCATCTAAACAGACACCTAACCAAATACCAAAACAGGAGAATATGAATAAAATTAAACACATAGCAACCAATTATGATAGTAATAATAAACACAGTAAAAATAGGTAATTAACATGATAATAATGATCAGTAAAAGATCCTAGATTAAATGAAAAATACCTCTTAACAGTGGAAATAAGCATTTTCCAGTTGTAGACTAAACTTCAGAGTAGAGAGTGTTTTCTGAAAAAATCCAAGTAATAATGTCATCATTTTTTTGTGTTTTATCTAAGATTGTAAAATTTTAAAGCTACAACAATACTAATAACAACAAAGAGAGGATGACTAATGAGAGTTCCTTCATTTTTCTACTGATCAGTTTGTAATCATACCCTTCATAAAAGCATTCGTTTGTGTTGTTCGGATCTATCAAGAAAAACTAGTGAAAAGTAGTGGTTGAACATCAACACCGGTAAAGAAAACAAGCATTATAAAGAATAATAATCTACTTTGACCTAATTCTTATATGACTTTTATGGAGTAATAACTCAGAAAGTAAGACATTCAACGTGTAGCCAATAACTTACATGTTTGAATCTCTCTCCGGCTCAACGGAACATTATAGCGAGTTCTCACGCTTTAATTATGACTGAAAGTTAAGAATTGACAACTATGCCTAGTTGATGAGCTACTCAAATCACATTGTTTATAACCATAGTAACGAATAAATAACTTAATTTATTTAGGTTTTTCTTGCGATACCACTTTTCAAAACTGTTCAAATGTTTACAAACTCTGTTACTCAATGTTTAAGCTATTTATGCTGTATTTGGAATTTGTCATGAAATGAGTTTTTATGGATGATCATTATTAGGTTATAGTTCTTTTTGAAAATCTCTCAAGTACTTTTTTATCTGTATAGGGGTTGTGGAAATTATTACGTTTTTGATTGAGATCATGAACCGATTTATGTTACACCATCATTGAAAACCAGGAAGCACTGGACGACCGTTTCGTCTTATTGTGGGACTGCTCATCAGTGCGCATCCACGATCCCACTTGCGGGATTCGAACCCAGGGCCTTCCGTCCCGCGCACGAACGCTTAACCTACTGGATCACTGAGCGGGCCGGCTGACATCCATTTGTGTTAGTGCTTAACATCAACCATTCCACGAAATTGCGTGACCATCTTCCATTGTACTGAGGTAGATACCTGTTTCTACCCGACATGGATTAGCTCCACTGGTCACGACATCTCACTAGAATTCCGAGAATTCTCTCACGAAGTTAATCATTAGTGAGTACATGTTAATTACTATTATAAGGGTTGTGGAGATTATTACTTTTTTTTCTTTTTTAAATATCTCTGTTTAACCTGAATTAATAAGGTATTCATTTATATTTGTTCTATTCATTTGAATTATACACAAAAGGAGTTTCTTAAATATTAAATGTATCCTTATCCTTTTTGTTTCGTCAACAGTGCAATTTCTTAACTGAAATATTGAATTTCTTTTATTATTACGTAGCCTTTATGTCTTCTCCTATATTTAGAAACGTGTATATGACGTCAAAATATACCCATCACTATTTATTCAATAATGAATATTTAGTGATGGGTACATTTCGATTAATGTAAATTGTTTGTACATTATTTGCCTTCTTGAAGCATAAATTAACAAGTAAGGAATTTTCACTTGGAAAAAGAAACCCATAACATTATAAGCAAAGATGATTGGTGGCTAGCAGTGAATTCGAGGTCGTGTATTATTTCCTTTTTGTGATTCGTTAGCTGGATATGGCTGTTGATGTTCAGCTCAGAACTAAAAGCCCAATGTCGTTCGCTTCAAACGTCATCAGTTACATATACGAAATTTATTATTTTATGAAGCTAATTTGCATCCTATTTGTTTGTTCGATAGATTAAAGACAGTTATATATTATTAGAAGGGATTTTTTTTGGAGATTTTAGTAATTACAATAGTTGAAATCATGAGTCATTTGAAGCTAGATCACCATGGAAATTCTAGAAGCACGGGACGGCCGTTTCGTTCTAGTATGAGACTCCTCCATGGCAATGTGCATCCACGATCCCGCCCCTCGCGAGATTTGAACCCGGGATCAGTCAGCTTAGATTTGAGTCGATTGCTAAACATCATATATAAAGTGTTGATTAGGATTTTGATCAATACTCTCAGGGAGTGCAGAAACGTTTGTTGGACGAAACATTGAAGTCATTTAGATTTGAATCACTGAGATTATTTCAAATACAATTTTCATACTCAGCATTCAATTTCTGTTAAACATTCCTTTCGAAGCTTGACGAATATTCGTATAATTTATATTGATAACTATGTTAGACATGGTGAACAAGAAACTAACCAATTGCAGTGTAAATAATAGACGAAAATGATTTTTACCAATGATCTATGACATTTACATACATCTTCAGAAAGTTGAATTATACAACTTGGTAAATTAGTAAAATACTTTAGCTATAGAAGTTACATTTCATGATTTTGTAAAGTGTGCTTATACATTAGATTACTAATTAATTATTGTCAAGTATTATTCATTTTAATTTATTCACCTTTGACTGTAGATTAGTGTAAGTAAAACCTTTTGATTACTTGTTAATGTCAATTACTTACTTATCTTACAACGGATCTTATCAATAACTTTCCTACAAAGTATGATTAAGAGACTTCGTCTGAAGCCCCTCTAGAGCTATAACCGGTCCCAAGTTCGGATAAAGGAAGAGGGTTGAGCATGAGGTTAACAACTCTATCGCGTGAAAAACGATAGAGATAATAAATCACTGAAGACAATGGTTGATGTGTCGCTCAACTTCGTGGATTAGTTGAAATTAGACATTAACACCGTTTGATGCCGGCCGGCTTAGTGGTCTAGAGGTTAAGCATTCGTGCACGAGACTGATAGGTCGTGTGTTCGAATCACGCGAGGAGGGATCCTGGATGCTCACTACTGAGGTGTTCCACAGTAAAACGCATCAACCATTCACTGTTTCCAGGTTTTCCATGGTGGTCTAGATTCTAGTGACTCATGAACTCAACTAATAAATTATTATAATAGTTACAAAAGCCCTTTCTAATAATTGAAATTTGTCTATACAAACATAATAAAGTATATGTACTCAATGAATATGAGTGGTATTTAAATGTTCTGACGTAAAATCTATTAAAGCCATAAAGCTATAAAAGCTTATTTGTTTTACATTTGAAGTAACTTCTTAAAGAATATGATGCTGTGTTTCTACAACCTGGAAGACAGGCACTTACATAGAATTCAGTTGTAAAAGAATTTTTCAGCATGTTCACTGTCATCTTGTCCATAAATTTGACAATCTACACATAAGTAGAAGGTAATATAAGGTTTATCAAACTCCTATCTAAAATTCTGCATGGTACAGAGAGGGAACTTGATTTAATGTTATATGCACAAGTAACTTTACTAAACATGCTATGATTTTAAGATTCGATGACTGGTATTAGTTCTTGAGAAATTTATAAAGAAATGTTAGAAAGCAATAAACATTTTTATGACAATGATAGACTCATAGTCAAATTAATGATACGTATAAGTTGGAATGTCACTTTTAATGTCAAGCAAGTTCCATAGTTTAGTACGTGGCGTCAGTCCATAAGGTCACTAAAGTCTGTTGTGAGCCATATTAGTAGATGCAGATTACTTTGTTGGGGTCCGTATGACTATCGTAACACATGGCTCAGAATCGATCACAATGGTTTCGGTGTATGCACTCTCTGTCTTCCCTTAAACTATGAAATTAAAATTGCTTCATTCTTTCTTCCTGTACTATATCCTTATATGCAATCTTTCTTTTATATATTACTACCATTGAATTAACTACTTCTATCAATTCGGTGTTCATCTTGTTGTGTTAATGAGGTAATGGAAACTTGAACCGATGTCTATAAGTGCCTGGTCCTACGTTGTAGCTGACTGACTGATTGACTCGGAATATATAGATCGAATATTAAAATATTTGTCCTGGAATTCGAACACATTTCTTTCTGTAACTTGAAATATCTTCACATCTAGAAAGATATTGTCAATATTGACAAAAAATATAGAACAACTTTGATTATTTACATAATGATCAACTGAATAATTAAACAAAAAAATAAATAAATAAATAAATAAATAATGCCCCTTCCAGCCAAACAATTTGGTGAAGCCTAGTAGGCCCTTCTGAAGAGAAACAGGCCCCATCGAAGCACGGCACAACTACCGGGACTATAATGGTTGTTTCTGCAATCCTTTAAAGTATACCCAATGACGAGCAACTCCTTATGATACATGCAACACTTTCGAGAAACTTTTTTGTCTTTTTCCATTCCAAATGTAGTTGTGCTATGTTTATCTGTGGAATTCGTAATCAGTTTGTGGGTATAGGTAAGAGTGGGTGATTAGCCCGATCTCCACCACCCGGGTTACCGCTCACGTTAGTTCATGAGTCATTCGTCTCATTATCCAAGAGGCACGACGCGGACGTGTGAGTCAGATTTTGCCTCCCAATTAAACAATATATATATAAAATTTTAAAAAGGCTAGAATTAAATTATTAAATGAAAATATAATAACATGAACTATTAATTTGTACTGCTTATATGTAAATTATATATATAGATATACATAAACGAACATGATTAAAGGTAAATAGAACAGATGGTATTACACCTAGACGAGAAAGAAAGTTAACTTTAATTTCTAAAACTAACAATACTGTTAATTCATTTTACTTGTTTAAATACTTTTTTTCCACGCACGCACACACACACACACATACCCGGATACATACACCCCCTACCCCCTAATTAACATATGTTTCTTATTTGTATTAAAAAATATAAAAGAATTATTCGAAAAATTAAAATACAAAAAAAAACAAAAAAAATCGCATCCGTATCCAAGGTGAATAAATTTTGTTTCAACAATGTACTTTGTTGATTTACTAAAACAAAATTATTAAAAAATAACAATAATAATAATAATAAATGAATCTTTCATAAATAAAAATAAGAATTTTGAACAAAGATCTTCAAACTATCAATGTTTAGATAATATTCATCATGAATTTATTTAAATTATGTATAGTGAAGTTAATTAACTATAATTATATTTTATGTTTAAATGTTTAAAATGATCTTCGAATTTTATTTCACAAGATTCGAATCTAGGACCTAACGTTCTTGTTTGCGAATGTTTAACCTTTAGACTGTTGAACTGAACAAAATCAAATGGTGTTCATGTTTAACTTTAACTAATCCACAAAATTGACCGATATATCCACCATTGTCTTCAGTGAGTTATTATCTCAGAATAAACCCAGTTGAGCTGCATTTGTCACTGCTTCTCACTAGAATTCCAGGAAATACCTCTTGATGCCAGGTTTTCTATGATGGTCAAGCTTCATTTGACTCATCATTTCAGCTATTAAAATTGGTATAATATCTACAAAAACCCATACTCATACAAAGTAAAATTCACTAATATTTTGAAGTTATTACCAAAGAAACTGTAAATATTTGTCACTATTTGGATTGTGTTACATAATTTTATTTAAAATATATTTAGATATGTATAGATGTGATGAAGATCAGAATTAGTCAATGTGTTCTTTGTGAACAATCATACTCAGTTGATTAATCCCTTAGTAATTTGTTTTGTAAAAGTTTACCTAAAGGTTTGAATATTTTTTTCTGGTTAGGGTTTTTTTAGCGCGTTAGTTTTCTACGGGATTGGGTCGCTAACCCCATACCCAACCCTCCTCCTTTATCCGGGCTTGGGACTGGCAATAGCCCCCTGAGGAACTCCAGACAGAGCTTTGTAAAAGTTTAGATAGCACTTAATAACATGGATTCATTTTATTTCGTTTTATTCTCGTCATCTGTTTACAAGATATTTAAAATCATAATTACATAATAGGTTTAAAGTCTAGTTGGTAGTTCTATTGAAAACACATTAATATAGTATTTATTAGCATTGATTACGTCATTGAGTTTTTATTTCAACTCTCTTTCAGACTAGTAATCTTATTTTATTAACTGAGCTTTACTCATTATGTAATCATTTTTTTCTAACCGTTTGAAGTGTAATCACAATCAATGTTGTAGAATGTTCTTTTACATAAAATACATATTTACAATATTCAGTCTGGTATATTTCTTTTCACTCTTGCTATACTATACGATTATGTCTTCAATATAACTTCCGATTAAACACTTTCATGTCAGTAATTTAAACCGATTGTGTAATTATGATTTTAAATATCAGAGATTGTAAGCAGCTGACGAAAACCATAGAAATCAAATGAATTCATGCTATTCTGCTAGAATTTTTGTTCTTACCCTCTTCAAAATAATAAAGGGAACTATGTTTATAAAACATTTAATAAGTTTTATTGTTAATAATGAGTTTAAATATCTTTTATTCTTAACTCTAAAATAGCTTTGTTAGTTGCCATTGTCAGCATTATATATATGTAACTCCATTTCAGTTTGGGAGTTGCTATGGTGTCCAAATTCGTTACCGTTAACCAAAATAACTGGATAATAGCTGTAATATTATATATATATAGATTAAAATCATAATATAGATATATTTTTTTAAGATCACACTAACTAATATCTCTAAACATGCTTATGTAGGCATGAAACATCTACATTTCGCTATTAATAACAACGAAACATCGAATATATATATATGAACAACTTGTCAGAATAATGATCATATTACTTTTGTATATCAGATATACTTTATAATCTCATATAAATTGTGAAGTGTTATAATGTACTGTTGATTGTTTCTTTACTTTTTTCTAATAAAAGAGAAAAAACAAACGAAGCATTGAACTTTCCATCTAACTGTGTATCCATATAAATTAGTATATATATATAGTCTTTATTAATAAGAATATATAATTTGATTTGTTTGTATATTTGTGCATACAATGATTTATTTTTGATGGATTTTGAATGTGGTTAGAATAAGAAAAATGAAAAGAAGCTAAATTAGATTTGGACATAAGATTGAAATTTATATGTTTAATGATCTCGATGATATTAATAAGATAATTACATTAGTGATCCATTAATATCAGAAGGGTTTTTGTGGATATTATTAATAATTTTAATAGTAGAGATTATGAGTCATTCGAAGTTAGACTGCCATAGAAAACCTGGAAGCATTGAACGATTGTTTCGTCCTATTGTATGACTCTTCAGTAGTTTGCATGCATGATCCCGACTCGCTAGATACGTTAGAGTGTGCTGAAATAATTAATAAAGCAAAAAGTTTCAACTATATCAAATAAATAATATAGTATGAAATGGTTTAGATGGAGTCTTGTTCTCTAAGTTGAATGGTTTGGTTGTGGAGCTTTCGTCGTTCTTCTGAACGACATCATCAGCATAAATTTCGGGTAGAAGTGAAGTATTCGGATTGCTCCATATATGGCTCACAGGTTGTCCTATTATTTAGACAATATGGAATATAGCATAAATGTTTATAGGTATAGATTTTCATATTACAGCAGAACAAAACAAAATGGCTTTAACCGGAAGAAGAACAACAAAAGAAATCAAAATAATAATTGACTTTGTAATAATGATAAAAAAAGAAACAGTTTGAAAGGTAGCACTATACTTACTAAATTACAACTGTGGTGCGATATTGAAACACTAACCAAAAAGAAAATAGTGAAGAATAAACGAATCTATATCATAATCACTGATTCCAAATCATAGTCCCTGACATCTTTAATCAGTAATTATACCTACAAGGATATTCTTTGTGTATTGGTATAAATACTAAGCGATTATGCAAACCAGTAGGTCCTGTGTTCGAAGCTCGCAGGGGGCGAGGTCATGGATGCTCATTGCCGAGGAGGAGTCCCATAATAGGGTGAAACGGCTGTCCAGTGCTTCCTGGTTTTCCATGGTGATCTAGCTTCAACTGACTCACGATCTTAACCATCAAGATTATGGAAATGTTTGAATAAAATGATGATGATAATAATAGTAGTAGTTTTCTTGTTTAACAACAACAATGTTAAATCTAACTTTTATATGATGGTTTATGATAAAACATTGATTCTCAATATACACAGATATTATGTAATAGACATTAGAGAAAACTTACCAGTTGGTTACAATAAATTATAGTACTATACATTATAAAACAAATGAATCCCAAAATCTCAAAATATTCATTAGTGTATTCAAACATCAATTAAAAATATAAGGTTACTTGAGGTAATAAGCTTAGATTTACCTTCCATTTAATTGTTCATTTTAATTCGTAATAACAGACAGATTTTCAACAAAAAGTGATAATTGAACGGCTATAACAAATAAAACGGTGAGATTATAATTTGTGAACGAATCAATCAGGTATAAGATAATAGATCTCAGATTTTAACACGATAGCCTTTCATCCATTTGACTAAATAAATTTCTGGCATTACAGCCGATATCAGTTTCGGATGAAAACCCCATATATAATTCCTAAGTAAGGCGAATTACGACAATAATTGAGGACTGGATAATAAAAGCACCCTTAACACTGACTGCAGCCAGGTACTACAATATATACGGATGTTTGGAGAGCGTAGAGACTCCTACATAGGCTTGGTTATGTGCATCGTGTCGTCATCCACAAGTAGCATTTTGTGCACTCAACAACCGGAGTGCACATAAATAATATTGAAGCTATGTGGTCGAGGCTGAAAGAGTTTTTGAAACTTTATCATGACTCCACAGGCCGACTATTCTTTAGCCATATGGATGATTTCCTCTACTACATGCATTACGTTTTTAGAACCTCTGAACCTCTTTTTAACCCTGACAAGCTTTTGAGCAATATATAAGAAGTGTATCCACTTTATTTCCATGGTGTGTATAGTATATTTTTACTCTATACTGACTGTTTACTGATTGACTAGTATTTCTCAAGGTCACTTAAGATTCGTTCAAAAGTCGTCCATAAATTAGAGTCTCGCCGAAAGAGTTTTCTTTTTCTTTAAATATCACAGACTGTAAGCAGCTGACAAAAACCAACGAAATCAAAATGAATTCATGCTATTCTGTTAGAATCTTTGTTCTTACTCTTTTCAAAATGATAAAGGGAACTATATATATGATATTACTAAGATCGAGAAAATTTCAAGTTGCGTAATAGTTGACAGTTCTATCCTAGTTACAATTGATATTGCCTATCATAAGACTATCAAATAATTCACTTTGACGCTATTGATCTTTTCATTACCAACTTCCTTTTTTAGATTTGATTATACATTTATAGAGTTTTTTGATGTTCAAACATTTTAACATCAAATTTGAAAACAGTCTATTTAGATCAAGAGCTAACATCTAATTTGGTTAAAAACTCTAAACATATTTAAGTGTATTTTTTTTGGTAATGTTGCTATCTAATGGAATCCGGCACATAAGTTTGCATCCATTTATGATTCGTCATCTGGATTCATCTATATCTTTGTATTAAATCTTCACAAATAATTGGTGATTTGGATTTCATAGCTCATTGGAAAGCGTATCAATGTTTTAAATGAATTGTATTCAGTTAGAGTTTCAACACTAACATTCAGACACACCCAAATGACAAGTCTCAAAACAGCAAGAAATATATGAATTCTAAGACCCATTACTGTCCATAAATTAAATATACTACGAATTGTAGTCAATAGGTATGTTAAAGTAATCTTTTCACACTGATCATATTTCAACAGATACTGATCAATTTACAAACTCTTACCATATTTAATTATCATCAGTAAGGAAACACATTTTAGTAATCATATTGATTAAATTGTTTACCAAATTATGAAATATCTGACTTAACCATGTCATATTACAATTTTATCGATTCGAACTATTATATACATTAAATTAAAAATGGAACAAATTACATAGTGATTACTTTTTTTTAAAAATTTTAAACTATCTCTAACAGATATTATTTAACAATTGAATTTATTCATACCATAATAATGAAATCTATAATAGAAGAACATGTAATATTGATAAATTACATGTCTCGTTTTTTTCTTCTTTTCTCTTTTTTTCTTGTCGTTGTCGTTGTTGTTGTCGTTGTCCATTTCTAATTATTATGAACATGAAAATTTATTTTATAGAAAAGGACATGATTTTACTACAATATAAAAGAAAAAAATGATTGTTTTTGTTTTGTTTTACTATTCAAAAAAAAAAAACTAAAACAAGATATACATATGCATACAAGCTATAATTAATGGTTAGTGATTGAATTGAGAAAATAAAAAGGAATATGTATATAGAATAACATACATATTTCATAATTTCATATTATTATCATTATCATTATTATTATTATTTGTTCATTTACTTTCATTTATTTCACCCTGTAAAATAAGTTAAAAAAAACAAACAGAATTTGTCGATTCATTTAAAAAGGTAGACAATCATTCGACAAACAATTAGAAGAGCATTTAACGTGGCTAAACTGTGAATAACCTTCACTAATAAGAACTTATTGTCTGTATCCATAAAAGATAAGCTTCCACGTTTGGTCGCCTCTGTGTGCATCTACCAGTACACCTGCTCTTGTGGAGCAAGGTACATTGGCCATAGCCAACGCTCGCTTTCAACTCGGATACGGGAACATATCCCAGCTTGGTTATATAGGTGTGAAAGAAAAGCAGTTAGGAGTTCTCTACTTGAACACCTAATCGACTGTAACCATTGTACAGATCCACAATTTGATTTTAAGGTTGTTTATATGATTCGTTCAAATCTACCTAGATTTCTTTGTATCCAACTCTTAAAAATTAATTTATTATGAGAGAGGAATTTTATGGATATTAAAGTAATTGAATAGTTTACTTTATGTGTCAATTGAAGCTAAACCACTATGAAAAACCTGGAAGCACTAAATGGTTGTTTCGTCCTAGTATGAAAGTCTTCAGTAGTGTGTATCCACGATCCCACCTTGCGAGATTCGAACCCAGTAACTATCAATTTCGTGCTCGAGCGCTTAACTACTAAAGGATTGGTTAAAGTTAGACATTAACACTGTTGGATGCCAATCAGCTCACTAGTCTAGAGGTTAAACATTCGCGTACGAGACTGATAAGTCCTTGGTTTGAATCTTGCGAGACGGGATCGTGGATGTTCACTACTGAAGAGTCCCGCACTCGAACGCAATGGCCATCTAGTGCTTCCAGGTTTTTTTATGGTGGTCTAGCTTCAACTGACTCATGATCTCTACTTTTGAAATTACTATAATATCCATAAAAAACCCCTTTCAATTCCGTTTTAAATAATATGACCCCTAACAAAAGACTGGTAATGATGTCACATGTTAATATCGAATAATGTTTAATGAAAGATAAATAAATATAATATAAATATAGATGATATATTCAATAGTTTGTCTAATGATATCTTATTGATAATGCTAAGCATATATTTTTGATTCATGTTACCTTTCAAGTATATAGCATAAGATTAAATACTTGGTCAATCAACTATGACATATTCTGTTTAACCAAAACGTATAGTTTGATAATAAATTATTCTCATTAGTCTACTATTACTACCATAGCTTCAACTGACTCATGATTTCAATTTGTGAAAATTTCCAAAATCTCCACAAACCCCTTGTGATAATAATAATTTGCTCACTAGTGACTGACTTCAAGACATACTCCTGGAATTATAGTGAGAAGCCGTTACCAGTGGAGTTCAACCAGGTCTGTTGTGAGATATCAGCTCACTGAAGACAATGGTATATGGTGGTGTAACTTCGTGGATTGGTTGAAGTGAGACATTAACACAATTGGATGCGCCTCAGTAATCTAATGGTTAAGTGCTTGCGCGCGAAGCCAGTAGATCCTGGGTTCGAATCCCGCTGGGTGCGGGATCGTAGATGCGCACTGCTGAGAAGTCCCATACTAAGACCAAACAGTCATCCAGTGGTTCCAGGTTTTCCATGGTGGTCTAGCTTCAATTGACTCATGATTTCAATCTGTGAAAATGTCTAAAATCTCCACAAACCCCTTCTGAAAATGTAAAATAGTTTGTTTCATATCATATATTAAAAACACACCTTATCATTCATTTTAAATATCATTTGGGTGTATCATATAAGTTCACTGTTTTATGAAATAACTGTAAATATTACAATAATACTACATTATTAAACTGTAATATCAGTAATTACGTAAAAAATTGGTTAGTTTGAGTAATCAAAGAACTACCTATTTAGAGAATTTACTTTGTTTTGAAATAAATAGGAAAAGAATTGTTTATCACCATCTTTTAGATTGTAATACACTACATTAAGTTGTCAGAAAATAAGGTGAAATGCTTTAGATTTTCTTATATAATCATTTATTTGTGTGTGTGTGTGTTAAGATAACAAATTACGAAAGTAACAAATATTCAACAAAATGTTTGAATGTAATCACATGAAACTACTTGTGTAATCATAACTATTCATACATCAAAGTTTGTAAGCTAAATAAAGTGTAATATATAAGATGAATAGGAAAAGTTATAAGTATTTTCTTAATCAAAAAGTTTATCGTAAGATCTTTTGCACTTACTCCTGTTATCCCTTGTAAAAGAGCATAAGTCGCACACAAGTATTCACCATCGAAATTTTGTACTAACAACTATCAATATCACAGTAGTCAAATGAATGATTTAAATTGACATTTAATGTTTTAATTTATACCTATGCTTTGTTTCAGTATATAAATATATTCAGAGAGGGGTTTTGTCGATATTATAGTAATTTAATAGTTGAATTGAGGTGTCAGTTGAACCTAGACCACCAAGGAAAACCTTGAAACACTGAACGGTCGTTTTCTTTCCTGTTGTAGGACTCAGGAGTGCACATTCATGATCCCACCCCGAGAGATTCGAACCCAGAATCTATCGGTTTCGTGCGCTAACGCTTAATCTTTAGACAACTAAGCCGACCTGCATCCAACGGTGTTAATCTCAAACTTCAAGTAAACCACGAAGTTGCGCCACCATCTACAGTTGTCTTTGGTGAGTCACTGCCTCATAACAAACCCGGTTTAGCTCCACTGGTCAAGGCTTCTCATTAGAACTCCAGGAAATACATCTTATAGACCGTCACTAGTGAGCATATGATTAATATAATCAGAGGGGTATTTTGTGGATATTATAGTAATGTAACTGACTCATGAATTCAACTATTAAATTTATGTAAATATATATTACTTACTTATGCCTGTTACCTTTAATGAAGCATAGGCCAGTGATCAGTATTTTACAAACCATTCTGTGTTGAGCCTTCTTGTTGTATCCAATTGTTGTTTATTCTTCTCATGTCTGTTTCCATTAATATGAATGTATAATTTTTTGGTTAGCGTTTTTTTAGCGAGTTAGTTTTCTACGGGATGGGGACGCTAGCCCCATGCCCAACCCTCCTCCTTTATCCGGGCTTGGGACTGGCAGTAGCCCCCGGAGGGACTCCAGGTGGAGTTAATATGAATGTATATAAACTATTAAAACAATGTAAGAATTATCATTAAACCTTTAAATGAAAAATATCATAAAAATGTTTTCCTTTTATAGTATTAGTTATTTCTAACTAGATAGTCAATATGCATTCTCATGCAATTTATTATTAATGATAAGCTTGAATAGAGAGTACCAATAACTAAATTGTTGTAACGGGTGTGGGTGCAGGTTATTGATAAGCAGCGTTTATATCGATCGATCGGTTACAGTGACACGTAAATACGTACGAACGACCTAGTGCCCTGATTGGCCCTGCTCCCCTGTCTATCCCAGCCAGTTGAGTCCAGAACGAAAGTCACAGCCTCTGAGATATGAATCATTATATTTCAAACACACTCTGTTTATATACTAACCAAGCAGACCACATCGTACCATAAAAATAGGAAACAACATTTACACAATATTAAACAACTGAAGCAAATATCGACCAATAGGAAATGTACATTTAACGTCCAAGGACAGCATTCGACTTGACACGATAATTATTGGCATATTCCTCTGCATACCTAACATAAATATATAGTAAATTGATCATTGATGCACAATGATAATTTATTATTATTATAATTATCATGTGAATTACTTCATTCATTAAATACTCATTGTATAATATTTTCTCTTTAATGCATAAAAATACTCATTCATTTGAACGCCTTTGATGAATACCAAATTTTTGATCTTTTCCTTCCAACCCCCCTCCTCACCTCCCTATTCTTCACGTTTTTATTCTTTTTGATCTTAGAATATCAATCATCAATTTATTAAATTATTTTATTAAAGATTATGTAATATCATGTCGTTATTATTGATATTTGTATGTTTACATTGTGTGTATGTAGTTGATAGGAAAGTGAAATAGAATGAATTTTATTTCTTCTATGACAATTATATTCCATTTATTTTGTTCAACGTTATTATATATATTTATATTTATATTTATAAGTTATTAATTGTAAAATAGAATGGAAGATTTATTTTATTAGATTATATTGTACAAAAAATGTTTTAATCTTTTGAACATTTGGACAATTAAACATATTGTTATGTTGTAGATAATTATCATTTTCATAATAAATATATGTATATAGTGATAGAATTAGATCAACACTAAGCGTTAAATTAATATGACATCAGTTACTAGTCTGCAATCGATTCATATAGATATGTTAATTCTATAAGAAGTCAATTGTAGCCTGAGTAACTTCATGCTATTATCTCAAACTATGAAGCCGGGTTACAATCAAGTATAAAATTTTGTGTTGAATATAAATTTCTTTAAGATTATGGTCACGCCTTGTGGACGAATGCCAAATAGAATAAAACCTCTAATCAAAGTTTTCTGTAGAATATATTCAATTCTCTAACATTAACTGGTGATTATCGTACAGTTAATAGACTATTAAATAACAATATAATGATTGAAATAATGAGTAATAAAGTTCCACATCATAATTAGTTAATATTAACACTTGATTTTGAAAACATTCAGCTGAATAATTCCAAAGCGGATGAAATACACACAGTAGGTTATTTCCAAAATACATTAAATGTTTACTGATAATCCTTACGTTATTTTAACAGCTTATATATATATCATATTAATTATATCCATTTAAAGATAAAATGAAAGTGATTAAGAGTAATTGAATGTTAAGGGACAAAAACAAAATGTGTACAATAAATGTTTTATTTTTACTTTACAAAATGGAATATTGTTGTTATCTATTTCACTAATAAATCAACTGTTTTCATTCAATATGATTGTGTTATTTGCTAATAATAAAATGATGAATAACTTAACTGACAAATAAAATGAAAAGATGAAATTAGTATATGCTATTAATTTATAAGTAGTTTCTTATTTTAAATCAAAATCTTGATGCATTACACCTTTAATGGGATATATATATAGGGCTCTGTATTTGCCAAATAGTAATTAGGAATTTATGCAAAGAAGATTTCGTCGAAGGTACACTTCTAAGTAAGTAATTAAATGTTATGCATTACGTGTTGTTTTCTTTAGTATGATTCAACATTATACGGAAAGCGTTAGGAAGGTCATTCATTGTAGTCAGTTATGATGTTATTTTCAACTTTGAGTTACCTCCTTTTTTAATAAAAAAATCTAGTTTCAGGAGTGTATTTCATTTTAAGTTAATTAATTTTATTGTTCAATGTCAGGTATATTGTATGTATAGTTATTAGTATAGGGGTTGCGGAGATTATTAAGTCTTTGATCGAGATCATGAACTGATTGATGTTAGACCATCATTGAAAACCGGGAAGCACTGGACAACCGTTTTGTCCTATTTCGGGACTGCTCAGTGGTGCGCATCCACGGTCTCACTCGCGGGATCCGAACCCGTGGCATTCAGTCTTGCGCGCGATTGCTTAACCTATTGGATCACTGAGCTGGCCGGCATCCATTGGTGTTAATGTCTAACCTCGACCAATCCACGAAATTGCTCGACCATCTTCCATTGTACTAAGATAGATGCCTGCCTCGACCCAACACGGATTGGCTCCATTGGTCACGGCTTGGATTGTATATAAAGTGAATATTCTGTATATTCGTACTGATGTAACTTGATTTTTTTTGAATACCTTTTAAAGATATCCCATTCAAAAAAGTATTTTTGCCTATTAAAGTGGGAGAATGTATTTGCAAAAAAACAATTAATGAATTAGAAGTAAATCCATCGTTTCACTTAGCAATCTGCTTCAAGCTTTTTCACTACTATAAAATCAAAAATAGTATGAGTCAAAGATTCGATACACAATGAGGAACAACTGAATTGTGTTCATGAAATCAAATGTGGTGACTGTAATGTGACAGTGAAAGAACACAAAATATGCTCGAAGCACATTCCTCAATCTTCAGTTGATGTAGGAAAACTCGAGAATAAATCAGCGGTAGCATTATATTAGATAGAATTGGGTCATACAATTGATTTGACTGGTACAAGAATCCTTCAAAAAAGCTTTAATTCTTACAAAGAGAGAGACTAACAGCCAAAGCCCTACATATATGTGCTAATCCAAATAGTATTAATAGCAGAGATGGAATACAACTAGCTGACCCATGGCAACCAATAAACAATAAGTAAACCTGAACTTATTTATCTTGTATTATCTGAATAACAGAAATTACATTCAACGGTTCAAATCAGATATCTTATCTGAATTTGTTGGCCAATTAACTGGAACATTAAATTAACACAAACTTTCAATTACAAATACATTCTTCTTCTTTAATGTCTTGCATCAACTCGGCGTCCAAATACTGTGAAACTATTTGGTGAAATTCAAACAAAAGTTCTTATTTATTTTTGCCTAATTTTTACCATGCTACGACAACCATCCTTGTTTTACTGGAGAACATTTGTAGCTGAATGTGAGGGTACTAAACGTTTTGTGTTATCTAGTTTTTTTTCGAAACCTTTCATCCCAGGTAATCGCTAATCAACAGATATGTAGAAATTGTTTGAATCTATTTGTCAATAATAAATAAACTTAAAACGTTGAGGGTCTTAAATCAGACCAACAGAGAAACCTAACTAAAATAAATCTGTGAATAACGACCACATATTTACGAACATCAATTTATAAAATTCTAATTATGGAAGGACTCTATTTGGTGTATGTACTATATACTCTGAGTAATCCAATTAAGAAAGCACAACATCTTCAGCGTGATTATCCTTTTCTGAATGGTACTTTTAACAAGCTATGCAAGATTCCAGTCATTTATTACATGTCCCTGAATGCAAATACATGGATTAAGAGTGAATGAATAATTTTCACCGTTGATATTTTTGCATTATAACATTTATAGTTTGATTTAGTTGGTTTGATTACCATAGTCACTTGTCTGATCTTTACATAAAAAAGAACATAAGTGATTATAGTGATTATATGGGTGATATGTCCGGATAAGCTACAATCAGAAATCACCCATACGGTACAGGAAGAAAAAATTAGTTATTAGAAAAAAAGATATGAACCGATTTCAATCTCGAAGTTTAGAAGAAGACATAGAGTATATACACCTACACCATTGTGATCGATTCTGAACCATGTCACCCACAGTTTACAACCATTGGTTACGATAGTCACGCAGACTCCAACCAAGTATTCTGCATCTACCAACATGGCTCAGACTAGAAGTTAATGACTTCAAGCACTGATGCCACATTTTTATTTGACTGCCCCTAACTTTCTTCTAACCATCCCTAACACTAGTCAGCATTGCGGGTCGAGGTAATCAGTGTTCAGGCATACGCAACACGTGGCCCATTCATCTCAGTTGATAAATATTCACAACCATCATCCCTTAATTTTCTGGGTCTAACCTTACTATTACTTATCCGGTGATCCCAGCAGATGTGAGCAATATTTCTAAGACATCTGTGATCGAATACTGGTAACTCACAAGTATTTTCTACTCATAATGACCACGTTTCGCAGCTGTAAAGTAGAACAGAACGAACTGCCACACAGTATACTCAAGACCATTAATTTTAAAATATTTTCAAAACACTGTTATCAATGGCAAAAAAAACATTGAAATGTTTGTAGAAGCCTTACACCCACACAAGTTTGTTCTTATCGAAATTGCTTTATGGTTTATATTTCATTTGAATATTTAATGGGTTATTTATAATCCTGTAGATATATACTTTTTAATTGATTAGTTATTAACTTCTATCCATGTACCGTTTTTGTTTTATATAAACGGTACTCTTGACTGCCTGTTTGTTTATCCGATCATAATATTCCTATGTTATATATGTTTAAACAAAACATTTATACATCAGTTTGACTGCCAAGTCAAATGCATATCCTACATAGCTTACATAATTGATTTTTGTTTTGTTTTGCATTAATCTACTCATCTTCATACAGTTATATAACTCATTGCAATTCTTACTTCCACACGAACACATACTTTCACACAAACCGACAAAATCACTAGAATCAATCCTATGCGAACTAAAGGATAAAATAACAAAGGAAAACAAATCAATTATCAGAATGTGTTTTGTGGAGATTTTTAGAAATTTCACAAGTTGAAATCATGTGTCAATTGAAGCTAGACCACCATGGAAAACCTGGAAGCATTCAGTGGTCTAATGGTTAAGTGCTCGCGCGCGAAACCGGTAGGTCCTGGGTTCGAGTCCCGCGAGGTGTGGGGTCGTGGATGCGCACTGCTGAGGAGCCCCGTACCAGGACGAAACGGCCATCCAGTGCTTCCAGGTTTTCCGTGGTGTTCAAGCTTCAAATGACTCATGATTTCAACTTGTGAAATCAATCATCATCTACAAAATAAATTGTGCCAACTGCGAAAAAACACTACATCGGATAAAGCGGATGATCATCATCATAATAATTTGTATACAAATAGTTAATAAGAATTTTTAATTGTTTTTAATTTATTGAATTACTGAGTTTAAAATAAGCACTGACTTATTCAATGTGTGTGATGTGTGTTTGAGTTATTTTGCTTCAAATAGATGATACTGAATTTTAATCAGTCTTTGTTGGTAAACGAACATCCTGTGTGAATTTTCATCATAAAGTCATTTCATTACAACCTTTTTTGACTAGTAGTGTATTTAGCAGCTTAGTAGGCTGAGTTTAAAGACACCATGCTTCTGTCATATTTCAAACATCAGAACTGAGATACTGGCATATCAATCTGACAAATGAAAACAAAAAACGAAACATTAGCTCTAAATTCCAATGTGAGTCAAGAATCCGTCTATTTCAAAATAAAACGTTATAAGAAAATGATTACATTAAAGCAATGTGTATAGGATGAACATATGTCATCACAAAATGATGAATATTCAGTAATGAATACCAAAAAAAACCGAGATAATTCAAACTCTTACTACCACTACCACTACTACTACTGCTACTACTACTACTACTACTACTACTACTAATAATAATAATAATAATAATAATAATAATAATAATAAACTATCAGAAGGTGTTTAGTGTAGATTGTAGTAATTTTAAGAGTTGAGATAATGTGTCAGTTGAAGTTAGACTACCATGGAAAACCTGGAAGTACTGGCCGGTCTCTTCGTTCTATCGTGGGACTCTTCAGTGGTGCGAAACCACTAATGATCTGACCATTCACTGTGTCATCAAGAAAACTGAACAGTTATTTCATTATGATTTGTAAATTTTTATCCATCTTTACACACTAATATGAGTATTCTATAATCTCTACTTTTTAATAATTATCTTACTATTCTTAATAAATGATCAACACTTTCAAATATTTCATTTACTTTACTTACTTTACTTACGTCTGTTACTCCTCACGGGGCATAGGCTGCCCACCAGCATTCTCCAACACACTCTGTCATGAGCCTTCTTTTCTAGTACCATCAAATTCTTGTTTATTTTTCTCATATCTGTATCCCTTTCTCGATGTAATATGTTCTTTGATCTTCCTCTCCTCCTTCGCCATTGTGGATTCCATGTGAGGGCTTGTCTTGTGACGCAGTTGGCTGCTTTTCTCAATGTGTGTCCTATTCACTTCCAGTGCATCTTCTTGATTTCTTCCACCACTGGGATCTGGTTTGTTCTCTCGCACACTACGTTGTTGCTAATGGTGTCCAACCAACGGATCCGAAGTATTTTGCGTAGAAAACTGTTAATAAACACCTGTATCTTTTGGATGATGGCTTTCGTAGTTCTCCAGGTTTCCGCTCCATACAGTAGAACTGTCTTGACATTTGTATTGAAAATCCTGACCTTGGTGTTGGTTGACAGACAGTTGTTTTGAGTTCCAGATGTTCTGCTCTTGCCTTACCGATTCGCGCCTTCACGAATTATTATTGAATTATTATCGTTTGCATTACAATTTAATTGACACAATTACCTGAGGATCAAAAATAATAAAACAAAACAAATAAATATTTTGTTTACAGATTTCATAATAAGTTTAAAAGTCATTTGATTGTATTATTGTCATTGATTAATTATTATTAGTTTATTATCATGATTGGATTAGGCATTTAAGACATTGGTACATGTTAGCCTTAAGTTAACCAGCTAATCAATATATGTCAAGATTGTCAAGTATATATATATATATATATATATATATATATATATATATATATATATATATATATATATAATTGTAGTATAAAAGTAATTGAAATGCACACAACCATACTTCAACGGTAAGCACAGTGATATTAGTTAAGCGTTTCAATATTTCAATGGTTAAGACAATGAGTCAGTTGAAGTCAGACCACCATGGAAAACCTGGGAGCACTGGACGGCCGTTTCGTCCTATTATGGAACTCCTCAGCAGTGCGCATCCACTTTCATTATTGTTCATTACTTTTAATGCTATTCTATCATAATTCTCTGTATAAGCATATATATATAAACATTATCACTAAGTAATTATCGTTGTCTTTTCTTTCTACTCTCTAGCCAACAACAACAGCAACAACAACAAAATCAAGGAAATATTGAATTGTTACATACATCTTCTAGTACATTATGCTCAATTATCTCAGCCACGCCTAATTGGACAGTAAGTAAAATGTTGAATAAATAATGTAAATGAGAAAAACAAACATTATTTATTTTAAAGAATAGTATTTGATATAATCATTTTCAAGCTTTCCTTATCTATCCATCTATTTATCTACCTATATATATATATATATATATATATATATATATATATATATATATATATATATATATATATATATATATATATATATATATATATATATATATATATATATATATATATATATATATATATATATATATATATATATATATATACCATTGATATTTTATACTATGATTTGGAATACACACTAAATGTATATGAATGAATTTTTAAGTGAATCACTTTAATTAAAATTGAATTGTGTCATAACTGGTCATTTTTGAAATGAAAGTTAAGTACAGTTTATGTTGTGATTTACATTCAACAATATACAATCAATATCCTTTAAGTCATGATCTATAATGATTTTATAATATTTATTAGAAATACTCATAACGTAGTATAAAAAATGAAGTTACTATGTCTACGGAATATTAGTTAATCACATAAGTTAGATATTAACACCGTTGGATGCCGGCTTAGTGGTCTAGAGGTTAAGCGTTCGCGCACAAGGCCGATAGGTCTTGGGTTCGAATTTCGCAGGAAGGATCGTGGATGCACATTGCTGTGGAGTCCCATACTAGGACGAAATGATCGTCCAATACTTCTAGTTTCTTCATGGTGGTCTAGCTTTAATTGACTCATCATTGTTTAAACATTGTCCTAAATAACCCTATATCTCTTCCTATTTTGATGTCAGTACTTTATTTTAAAAAGTAAAAAAATCAATCATAATATCATTATGGAGTACTATGGAGTAAAGGATACATAGTACTAATCTATAGTCATCATTTCATGGAATATTCATTAGGAAATATGATGTCAAGTCATATCATGTTTAGAATAATAAAATTATCTTTTCCAATAAGTAGACATTTTTTCAATGTCATCTATAATAGCGATATTCATCAAACTACTTAAATAGTTTATTTCTATATAGGTTAGTATATTTTTACTAAGGTTTTGTTGAATGAATATTTTTCACAGATTGAAATCATGAGTCAATTGAAGCTAGACCACCATGGAAAACCTGGAAGCACTGGACGGCCGTTTCGTCCTAGTATGGGACTCCTCGGCAGTGTGTATTCACGAAGTTGGAGTTGAAGTTAGACATTAACACCACTGAATGCCGTCCCAGGGGTCTAGTTAGTTAGGCGCTTGGTGCGAGACTGGTAGGTCCTGGGTTCGAATCTCACGGGGTGCGGGATCGTGGGTGCGCACTGCTGAAGAGTTCCACAATAGGTCGAGACAGCTGTCCAACGCTTCTAGGTTTTCCATGGTGGTCTAGCTTCAATCGACTCATGATTTGAATCTGTGAAATTTTTAAAAATCTCTACAAACCCTTTCTGAGAATGAATATATTGTTTGCTTTTTTAATATGGTAGTTTAACACTGTGTCAAATATCACAATATCAATAAATTAGATGGTTATTTAAGTTAACCGAATGCTATTTTTCATGATAATCTAACAACAATGACCTCATATTCTTCTCTGTCCTCGATATATATTCTATTCGAATTCTTAAAAAAGAAAAGTGAAATTATCATTTATATTTTAGAGAGTTTTGAAACTACTATCAAACTAGTTTGACATATATTTTATGTTGTTAAGTAAGTATTAGGTACAAATTAAACATGACCTTTGTTTTTTTGAATGATCAACAATAAATGTAATAGTGTTTAGAAGATGAATTCATGTATGAACTTATGTATTCACTGTATGTCAAAAACTAGGTTTCCTAATAAAGAGTAAAGTTTTCATTCAATTCACATAGTTCTTTGATGTACAATCAGTTGTTGTTTTCATCAAAACACACATATATTACAATATCTGAAACACAGATTGCAAAATCATATATATATATATATATATATATATATATATATATATATATATATATATATATATATATATATATATATTAATTTTCTTTTTGGAATAGTACTATCCTTTTGAATGTACTGAATTACTTTTGAGTTAACAATCATTTTCAAACTATAAATAACACAAATATGCAAAAAGAGGCTAAGACTGTTGATCTGGGTTATTATGTTTACAATTGGTTAATTCTTTAAAAATTTTTGAGTATCTAAAGTCAGTTAGATAACTTGGTTATAAAAGTGGATCAAACAATTGCATCATTGTTATTAAATCAAGTCACAGTGTATGTGAAGATTCACTTGATTTTGTTTTACTTGAATTTTCGCATTGATGTTTAGAACTGCAATTGATCAGTCTCTTATTGGCATATGTGCATACTATGGGTATTGCCTCGATATTATCTTAATTCGCAAGCATTATAAACAAAGATGGATGGTGATGGCTAGCAGTGAAATCCATGAAGTACGTTTCGTCCTGTTTGGGACTCGTCAGCTGTATGTACCTGCATCTCAAAGTTGATGTACTTTGTGGAACTCGAATTCACTACCATTATCTTCAAACGCCGTCGCGTTATCCACTATCCATCTTTGCTTAGAAAGTTTATGACTTAAGGCAATATCGAGGCAGTACGCACAGGATGCACATATGCCAATAAGAGATTGATCAATTACAGTATTAAATAACAATGGGAAGATACAAGTAAAACAACACCAAGTGAATTTAAATTTGACCTCATTGCACAAGCAAGTGGCTAACGAAACTCAGTAGCTAAGTGGATAACGTGATGGTGTTTGAAGCGAACAGTACTGAGTCCGGGTTCCGGAGTGAATATCAAATCTGAGGTGCAGGTATATCTAACTGACGAGTCCCAAATGGGACTAAACTCGCGTCCCGAATTCCAGTGCTAGCCACTATCCATGTGTGCTTATAAATAGTGTTTATATTTATGAAATTGTTCAAGTTTAACCATCTGGAGTGGCATGTAGTTAATCTTCAAAGGCCGAGACGCTGTACTATTAAGCGACTGAAGTTTGACGTTGAAGTTATTGGATGTACAATCAGCAGTCTTAATATCAAGCTTTCTTCAAAAGAGCTGAAGTCGCTATATCCGATTTCTAGTGTTGTGGATGCGCACTACTGAGGGAATGTATACTGGGACAAAACAGATATCCAATGCTTTTCGGTTTTCAACGGTTGCCTAACTCAGGTCAATTCATAATGTCAATAACATTCAGCTAACTTCATAGAACTTCATAATCATGACAGAAAACATCCGTAAGGTTTCGAAATCCAGATAATAAAAAAAGAAATGCGTAGGTGATATTCAATTGCAAAACTCTTGTGATTGTTCATTTGGAGTCTCAATATCTTTACATCTCATTGTATGTTAGGTACTTAATAATGTATTAGATGGACTGAAGATCGTATATTTGCTTGGCTTATCTATCCCTTTCGTTGAAGCAATTAACAGATTATCAAACTGAATTAAGTATATTTCAAGATTAACCACACATTTTGTCAAGAAAAGTTTGTCACTGACAAGTTTCATGTCGAAGAATCATCAATATTAAATTATACATTGAAGTTGGGATTTTTTTTGGTGAATTTTGAATTTGATTATGCATACAGTTTTACAAATCTTAGAACTTTTACTTCGATGAAATTGTTACTTTTCAGAATGCTGCATTAATTGGTGAACATTTATGGAATGATACAACTTCTACGGAAACGTGTTATGTTGATGAATCAGAATGTACTGTAAGTTCAATGATAGTCTCATTGTTTTTTTTAATTTCATAATTATAAGTCATTGTATACATTTAAGTGTTGGTGAATTAACTGTGAAACGATGTCCAATTTACTTATCAAACTACTGATAGATGATTGATTGAGATCTTAAACCGATTAATGTTATACCAACCTGGAAGTACTGGACGGCCGTGTCGTCCTATTGGGGGACTCCTCAGGAGTGCGCATTCACGATCCTGCACCACGCGGGGCTCAAACTTCGTGGATTCGTTGAAGTTAGACATTAACACCGTTGGATGCCAGCTCAGTGGTACAGTGGTTAAGTGCTCGCGCGCGAAGCCAGTAGGTTATGGGTTCGAGCCCCGCGTGGTGCGGGATCGCGGATGCGCACTGCTGAGGAGTCCTATGCTATGGCGAAACGGCCGTCCAGTGCTTCCGGATTTTCCATAATGTTCTAGCTTCAATTGACTCATGATTTCAACTTGTGAAATTTCTAAAACTCTCCACAAAAGCCATTTTGATTTATACGAAAGTTAAAATAACTTACTATATGAAAGTCTTATTGAAAAAGCCGCAATAAAGTGTTGATTCAATATCATTAAATGTTAGTTTAATTACCCTAGTTACGAAATGTAATTAATGAAACAACTTTTAAATTTCTAAAAAAATATTAAAAGCTACCTAATTTAAAGCAATTATAAACTTACGTTTTTACTGTTGCGCAGTAACACAGAGTGACTATATAATTGACTTCAGAAAGGGACATTTTTATTTAAAAAAAACTTGGAATTTATATTTTGCTGTGGTCTTTTAATGTCCTCGTATTTATTTCAGCTCAAGTATTTTTATATTTTAAAAACTCTAGTTAGCCGTTAAATCCCGCTTCACTGGTTTAGAGGTTGAGTGGTGATACATAAAACTGAAGGTCCTAGGTTCAACTCTCGCGTGTGAGGTCTTAGATGTGCACTGCTGAGGAGTTCTATATTAGAACGAGAAGGCTGTATAATGTTTCCATGTTTCGAATGGTAAGCTGACTTAGATAACTTCATGATATCAATGGGCGGTTAGGGTTTCAAATTTTGAGAGAATGTTCATTTGCCTGCTGTATATCCATTTTTCTTGAGTTACGTTTTTACCTTGTCAATTAGTCACTTATCAACTCTGACTTTTTTATGAGGGTATGTGTGCGTACGCTTCTTATCCTATTCATCATATATGTGTACCTTACTTTTGTGTGACTATAAATATTGATTAACGCTTGATTAATTGGAGTTGGCTCACACGCCTCTCCTATGCGCCGTCTCGTTTCACTCTTTTTTACGTCTCTTTAATTATCTGTTCCGATTAAATGTATATATATATATATATTAAAAATCCATTTTCGTATTTTAATTCCGTTATTCACTAACGCAAGTTAAGTCGATAATTATATATAAAGATAGGCGACATATGTATTTCAATAACATTCATACGATTTAATTGAAGTCAGATATCAGGCCACAAAAATACTGTAATTTTTTTAAAGATTTTCATTTCGAACGTTTTGAACACTGTGACATGGTATTTCTACCACTTGTTATACTTGATATTTGAATTTCACGCAAAGCTGAGTACATACGTACATTAATACAGAGATACAATTGTTGATTCAAATCGTATAGTGGTAGAGATAATAAAAGTATAAACAGTAATCGGAAACATTAGGGTTTGAAGATGTTATACAAAGAGTATAATCCAGTAAAATAAATTTGAAAAGAGGAAAAGGAAGGGGATATGTAGAATTCAGATGATTAGAATTAGGGAGAACACAAACAGTGGATCCACCTGTTCCATTGTAAACGATTTCGAGCCATGTCAGATTAACCCCTTTATCATAATTTTATTTGAAAAATCTATTATTGTGTACAGTATCAAAAACAATGGTTAGATAATTTTAATAATAATCTTATCTAAATTTTAATAATAAAATAATCAACTAACAGATGTGAGACAGATATGAAGGTTATTCAATGGTTGTTTTTTTCACGGTCTACATCATTTCCTAATCTTAATTAAACATATGACCTTAATGTAGATTATTAAATTAACACAATTATTTATTTCATAATAAACAGTTTTAATATGTATGTAATTTTAGCATTTACAAATGATGTAATATGTAAACTGAAAGTATGATCTATGCTACTTACATCTATCAACATAAGTAGTATGTAACATTAATAGGAAATGGAATGCTTGGCAGTAAAAGATTGAGAAGATCGAAGTAAAAAGAACAAGATCGTAAACAAAGAGTAATTGTAATGAGAGCTGGAATAAAGGAAAGATTAAGTTTGCAAGAGAAAATTGAAGTATTTAATGTATAATTTTCAATTTTGAATTAAAGAATAAATTGGTTATTCCCATCTAAGTATTAGTTCATTACAGAATTTTTCTTTCAAAGCTTCAGATTCATTATAATTTAATCTAGTTACTAAGCTTAACTTATTCTATGTTACTATGTATATAGTAGAATTTAAATGATATAACATAGATGATATTAATGTATACAGTTGAACAAGTGAGAAATAAATAAAAAAAAGCCCGACGATCTGACGTGTATACTTCAGTAATTCTTCTTCTTTTTTTTCATACAATAAACATGACATATTATTATGGATTTATTTAGATCTACTTTCCCACCCCCACCCACACCCCCCGTCCAAATAAAAAACAACAACAACTAATTTTGTAACCAGGTTTCATTCGTCATAATTGTCTGATATCTTTTCAATGAATTAAATATAATTCGAATCTACGAAATATTATTATAGACATTTTATAATCAAATCTTATTTATTTGTAATCATTCATTTATTGGCACTTAGTTCATTCATTTCTTTTTTTAATTTATCTATATTTCTCTCTCTCTCTCTCTCTCTCTCTATATATATATATATATATATATATATATATATATATATATATATATATATATATATTTCCAATTCAGTTCATCTTACATCATCATCATCATCATATGCTGTAATTTTGCATTAAATTTTGACATTTTAAATCCATTTCTTTTTTTTTCTATTTATTTATCTCTCACAGTTACTATATAATTCTTATGTAATTTGAAGTTTGTTATTTTAGTTCAGTGATAAAATGATCATAATGAGTTAAATTAAAAAGTGTTTAAATAGACAATAGGAATGTTATATCAAATAATATGAATTTTAATTAATCATTAAATAGTAACTAGTTTATTGTATTTGTCTAATTTTTTTTAAGGGATACATGAATTCTATTTGGTAATTTACATTGTATCTTGTAATGTTTCTGTTTTGAAAATGATAAAGAAGATTCTTGTTTCAGGGTGGATACTTTTAGTTATGTTATTGTTCTTTAAAGTTGATTAATTTGACTTGGAAGATTTTATTGCTGTTTTGTATACAATATAAGTAGGACTTTTTTGTGGTAAAAATAATTTGGTTGGTTGAATTGATTGAAGTTAGACACTAACACTATTGGATGTCAGCTCAATGGTCTAAAAGTTAAGCGTTCGAGCGCGGGACCAACAGATCCTGGGTTCAAATTTTGTGAGGCATGATCGTGGATGCGAATCGTTGAGGAGTTCTATACTAGGATGGTTTACCATGGTGTTCTGGCTTCAATTGACTAGTAAATTCAACTATTAAATTGCTAAAAATGATTTGCTTAATTTATCCATAATTATTTGGTATTCTGAGTGATTTATTAATGTGTGAATATTAGTTAAATTTTAAGTGATAGAAATTAATCAACAGAAAACTGTAAACCTATACTAATCGGATCTTCAGTTATAAAGAAACAGATGTCTACTTTCAATTTTCATTACTTATTAAATGGGAAAATAATAAAAACTGATATTGTCGTGGCATTCTCGTGGTACTCCAAGGAAAAAAAACTCGAGTATCATTTTTTGATAATATATTATATAAGATTACGGAGAACATCAATCCAATCAGACATGATGGAGAAACTCTAGGAGAGGTGGAAAGTTTCAAATATCTGAGTAGCATCATCGATGAACGTGTAGGATCTGATATAAAGCCATAAAGGAGAGAACTTTCTAAGCAAGGACAGAATTCTTACAATTGAAGAACATATGAAATTCAAAACAGTTTTCAATCAATATCAAAGTCACCATACAGTTTTATTGTTCGGAGCTGAACTACTAAAAACGTCATCAAATCTGTACAACTATTTCTTAACAATTGTTTACGTTAGATATCCACTGTCCGTTGGTCGGATACCATCAACGACAATATACTGTGGGAGAGAACAAACCAGATTCCAAATAAATCAAAAATTAGGAAAATATGTTGGAAATGGATAGGACATACATTACGGAAATCATCAGACTGCATCACGAGAAAAGCGATTACTTGAAGTCTAAAAACGGAATGGTAAAGAGGAAGAAAAAAGAACAAATTGTGGCAAGAAACGAAAACAAATATGCAAAGGATGAATAACAACTAAAAACTAATAGAAAAGATTATCTAAGATAGAGTTCAATGAGGAGTAGTGGTGAACAGCCTATGTTCCTTCACAAAGACGTAACAGACGTAATTAATTATATCATATATGATATACATCAAATTATTCAATCATTCATTCAATTCATAAAACTCAATCGAATGCCATTCAATATAATTGTACTTCATTACATGACAACATTTACTACTTATATTTGATTAGATTAAAGTTACATCTTTTATAAATAATCCAACTACCTAATTTATTGATTTCAGATTTACTTAATTTATCATAATAGAAAATTTTAGTTAGTTTTTTTCATTATTGTAAAATATCACAAAACAATAAATGAAATCATCTGTAAAATAAAACATGGATTGTAAAAATTAGTGTTTACTGAATTGTAAACTATTCTTATTATAAGTAGTATAGTTTTTTGCAATAAAACAAGAAAAAAAAGGACAGTACATCTTTTAATTATATCATAATATGATTATTTAATATCTTTTATCATTGGATAGAATTAGTGCAACTCTCTAAGTGTGTGGAGCATTTTCGTTTTGGTGACTGAAATATAGCAGCAACTTTCTTGTATCTAGTCTTTGCTGTCCAGTTTCGGTTCAACTGGTTACACTGATTCCCAGTACTACCTCATTTCCGTTGCTATTTCACTAGTGTTCCCACACACACTGTTCGGACGTTCCATGTACCTATAAAAAGTTTCAATCTGGTTGTTAGAAGGGGAATCGACCTCGTGACTTACGCAGGAACTTGGTTTTCACTATGAGGTATCATAACTCTTCTAACTAAAGACCTTCTAACTTCTAGGGCAGAGTTTAAATGGTTTGAATAATTTTTTCTGGTTAGCGTTTTTTAGCGAGTTAGTTTTCTACGAGATGAGTATCTAACCCCATACCCAACCTTCCTCCTTTAACCGGGCTTGGGACCGACAGTAACTCTAGAAGATCTATAGACAGTTTCTTTTACCATACTTAACATAATTTTTTTTCAACATTTATGGCAATGGTTTTAAGATTGTTTGTTCCCTTTTTATCAATGATTTCTTTATAGTAAGTAATATCTTACGTCATTTGATACAGAATTATTAAATTAATTGAAGTTTCAACTGAATTTATTGACAATACATATGACAATTTATTACAGAAATTGATTTTGCATAGAAATTCATTTGTAGTCATATTTAGTAATGGTTAACTAGCCATTTAATAGAAGTTAAATTTATATTGTTTTTTCGAGTTTCATCGATCTGTCGGCAATATGGTCACTAGTCTAAGTAATTTTATATACTTCAATGATCAGTCAATCATAAATATCTCAATCCTGATAGAAGGTGAGTTGCTACCCAAAGACTTTACTGACAACATCATAGACTGTAAAGTTAGGTGACATTGAATTGAATTCGCTAGGAAGCATCCTGAAGATTACAGGCACAACTTTCTAATGAGTGTCAAATGGCTCGAAACCTACATTCAGAATATCCTATCGACTACCTTCAACCAGCTATAGTGATACTCATTAACTGGCATTATTATTATGTTCGACTTCTGATTAGACAGTAGCATCTATCAGAAGACTATCCAGTAATCAATAAAACAGTTTTGATGTACAGTATAAGTCTCAATGAAATAACATATAGTTAATCGAGAGCTATTAATTACTAATACTTTTTCAAAGGCGGATTCTTAATACAAAACTGAAAACATTGTTGCTGTATTTTCATGTGTTCAAGGCAATATTAAAAATTTATTGACAATGAAGAAGTGGCTAACACGAAGTCACAAAACGTCAGAAATACAATTTTTCTACTCATTGGGATATAACAAACGTATATTTATTATTTTTAAAAATGTGTTTGTTTAATCGGATCTAATTGCGTCACACATAAATATCGTATATCTCCATGATAGTGTAGTGAACGAGAATACACGTGGGGACAATCGAATGTATATGGATACAAAATTATAGAACGTCTAAGTAAAATCTGAGAACTATACAGTAAATACTTCATTTGCAAAATATCAACCAATCGTCTCATACTTCATTGTTCTTTCGTTTCCACAAAAATCATTCTCTGTTGTCAGTACCTTTTCTTCGACCTTCTTAACCTTTTGCCACTAGGCATTTCACTTTCGATCGATGATGTATACTACTTATATCAATCGACATCAATAGTACACACCACCATAGCAATTATTATACATGTTACACAAATGTATGTTAACATTACATATTCCCTTATAATTGACTGCATCATAAGAAGAATTAGACTTGAACATACTTAATCTGGTTGGCGATTTTTTAAAAGAGAATTTGTCAATGAGATGGGGTTACCGACCTCATGCCCAACCCTCCTCCTTTAACCAGGCTTGGAACCGGCAGTAATTCTAAAAGAGCTACGGGCGAAGTTTAGACTAGAACCTATTACCTTAAATGTAATTTATCTAAAAAATATTATCTAATGTAGAATAATTCTGTATCATGAAGAAAAAAAACTCATTCAATGAACTGTATCATTACTAACAAGTAACGTATTACATCATTGATAAAATGGTTATTTCACTGGTTAAGATCATGAGTCAGTTGAAGCTAGACCACCATGGTAAACCTGAAAGCACTGGATGGCCGTTTTGTCCTATTGTTAAACTTAAATCATTCACTGACAAGATAATATATTTTCATGATACTTTGTATAAGAGCTTTATATTACATAGTAACTAAGGCAATTATTAAAAATTCATGATTGGGTAAAAGAAAATCGATTATTAGCATTTTATCAAGTCACTCTTTTTTTTTCTTTAATATCAACAGATCTATGTTTTATTAATGAAGATTAGAGAAACCTATTTATAATAAATTTTTGTTTTACAATTTACAATCAATAGGATACTCGTTTTTAAGTTTTTAAACATTGGAAATGTACTGACATCCACTTATAATTCCTTTATGCGATAATTTAAGATTATGTGGCAACTATGAAATATTGTCGAATAATTTCATACTATGATGAAACAATCATCTAATGCTTCTAGTTTTTCAACACTTATTAAATTTAGGTTGGTTTATGGTTTCAATGAAAGTTTTTTTTAAAAGATATATTCTTGTAGGTGGATCCAGTTGCCTACACTTCTGACATTTTTAAATAGCGAATTGCGTATTTAATATTATAAATGAGTTTTCATTGTACTCATGACTTGTTTGTACCTTCATTATGAAGGTTAACCAAAAACGGAATATAAATCAGTTTTCTGATTGTATCAATCCTTAGTTGTATGTCATGGTTGAACATTAACCAAGAGTGGAGAGGTAGAAAGAAACAATTACTTATTGATTTATTGTGTTATTTAGTTCTTCTGCATAAAATGTGACATTATTCCACAGAAAACAGTTTGAAAAATATGTAGCTTAGTTAGGTCTCACGGTGGATGCATGCTCCTGAGGTATCCCATAGTATGGCAGAACGTCTCTCTAGTGCTTCCTCATTTTTAATGATTGTCTAACTGACGTCAGTTCTCTATGTAAACTATTGAATTCATCAGTCTTCATTAACCTCATATACTAATATCTCCGGAACTATTCAGTTTAATGCTTTTGACTATATGAAGGTTGAACATGCTCTAAAAACAGATAAATAATTGACATTTAAGGTTGATAGGTTACACTATACGTTACTTCAAACATCATTTCATCAGATAGCTAGTCCAATCATTTGGTTGGTTTAAAATGTGGGATTATTTAAAAGAGCCATTAGACAATATAGTAAGCTAGGCAAATTTATTATTCCTATCTTCTACTTTTAGTGATTATTGTTGAATATTGTCAATATTTTATATCGGGTATTTATTCGATGATTCATTCATCTGCAACATATTGTAACATATCTTCATCACTTACGTTTATTTATACTCCACAAGAATTCTTTAAAATGATCTTCAGAAACCAAAAGGTGTCTGAAAGCATTTTGATCAATCAGTATACACAATGTAAACAGATTATATTGCCATGCACTGATTGGATCATTACCTACTCTATTACTTAGCTTAACATGTTTTCAGTTTCCAAAGTTTAACGATTATCAATAAATCTATAGTTAATGTTGTTTTTTTAAATATCTTAAGGTCAAGATTCCATTATTAATTTGCACGTTTTCCTTACTATTCAAGTCCAAATGTAGGTGTAATCTAGGGATATTATGATAGATAATTAGTCAGTAACGAACGTCCGAGTAGAAGACATTCCATTTCAATAATTATTCACTCAATTATCAGTTACTTCTTGAAAATCTCATTTTTGAAACTAAATTTCTATAAGCAAAGATGAATAGTGGTTAGCAGTGGAATGCATGAATGCTCGTTTCGTCATATTTGGGACTCGTCAGTTGGATATACCTGCACCTCAGATTTGATATTCACTCCGGAACCCGGACTCAGTACTGTTCGCTTCAAACACCATCACGTTATCCACCTAGCTACTGAGTTTCGTTAGCCACTTGCTTGTGCAATGAGGTCAAATTTAAATTCACTTGGTGTTGTTTTACTTGTATCTTCCCATTGTTATTTAATACTGTAATTGATCAATCTGTTATTGGCATATGTGCACCCTGTGCATACTGCTTCAATATTGCCTGATCAATTACAGTCCTAAATAAAAATTGGAAGATACAATTAAAATAACATTAAGTGAATCTAAATTTCATTTGACTTATGCAATATTTTGAACAATGAACTGCTTTTTGTTCTTATGAAGTCAGTTGGTTGTTTTCCTTAGTAAACACTTCATATTTAACTAAACAGTATACTTTCTTATATTCCCTAATGACGGGGAGTAGATTTTCATTTTTGTAATACTCAAAAATACATGTACTCATTTCTATGACGTAATTCCTAATCAGCTTGAATAACTTATTATATTATCTATACATGAGAAACAATAGATACACAATAATTTATTTAATTATTTTCTGTAATTTATCAGTATAATTAATTCTTTTTTCTTTATATATATATTGTTCATATTTTTCTTGTATAGAAATCTGGAGCGAAAAGGAAATGCACTGTTTGTCATATTGTTTGTCATGTAAATTGTCTTCCATTGGTAAGCCAATTCATTTTAAACAATCAGATAAACATATTTGTAAACTGATTTCACCTATGAATGGTATCCATTCTGTGATTTGTTTAATCCGTGTTATTGATAGAATTCTATTGAATAAGTTGTGATGTATTCATAAGTCCAAGAAATCTAATATCTAATGAATTGTTATTGATGTTATTAGTTGATAGGGATACAAAGAGAATTTCTAAATTTATATTATATAAAGAGGAAGAATATATTTGTAAATTTGAAGTAAATTCAACATGTCGCCTGACAATCTGGTCCAAGCTTTTTCAAGGAAATATAATTAAGCATCAAAATTATCGAATATAAATAGGCACATGTTTTGTCCTATTGTGGGACTCCTCAGCGGTGCGCATACATGATTCCACACACGGCATTCAAAAACACGATCTTCAGTTTTTTCAAAAAGCTCTTAATTTCTAGACGAGTAAGTAGGCATCCAACCGTGTTATTGTCTAGCTTTAGTCTATCCACGATCTCTCACAACCCTTCATCCATTAGCTGAAGTGGATAGCTGTCTCCATACGACACGGGTTGGACTTTCTGAATCGATTGAAGTTAGACACTAACATCATAGGATGCTGACCGGCTCAGTAGTCTAGAAGTAAAGCGTTTGCGCTGGAGACTGGGTTCAAATCTCATGGGGCGGGATCGTGAATGCGCACTGTTGAGGTGTCCCACGATAGGAAGAAACGGCCATCCAGTGCTCCCAAGTTTTCAATGACGGTCTAAGTTCAATTGACTCATGATCTCAACTATTCAAAACAACTTTTTTTTATTTATAGTTTTGTAATTATTATATTTTAACAATCTAAGATACCTGATTGTATTTTCCATTTATTCTAATGTTGCTAGTAGTTAGGGGCGGCCAAACCAAAATGTGGCATAAGTGCTTGAAGTCATTAACTTCTAGTCTAAGCCATGTTGGTAGATGCAGACTACTTGGTTGGGGTTCGCGTGACTATCGTAACTAATGGTTGTTAACTGTTGGTGACATGGCTGAGAATCGATCACAATCGTGCAGGTGTATACACTCTCGTACTATACCCCTATATGCCATCTTTCTCTTATATATTACCACCATTGACTTAACTACTTCTATGAATTCGGTGGTTCATCTTGTTGTGTTAATGAGTAAGGTGTGTGTGCCTGGTCCTAATGTTATAATTGACTGACTGATTAAATATTACTAACATTTTTCATAATGACCATATATAAAAAAAAACCCAAATGAAATAAACAATTCACTTTATTGTTTATGAGAGAAAAAAAATTAATTAAAACCTAATTACATTATAGGTGTCATTACCAAGGTTTGATTTGATAATTTCGAATAAATTGAGCATTGGGTTCATTGTTATAAATAAAAATAATATATTTGTAATATCCCAATGAGTAGAAAATTGGATTTTCTGACGTTTCGTGACTTGATGTAAGTCACTTCTTCAGAGAATAAATAACCAAATTAAAATTAATCCAAGTTTAAATAGTACATTATGTAATAAATTTGTGAATTATTTAAAAAAATTTTACATCATTAACAAACATTTAAATGATGTAGATGTAATTAAAATGGTTAAAACTTTAATTGTTCATTCAAAAGAGAAAAAAACAGAAAAAAAAATATGTTCCTTGGTAATTACACATTGTCACAGTGACTATTATAAAATAAACTCAGTTAGATAATCAATGAAATATGGGAAATACTGGTCTATTGTATGACTCCTTTAAAGTATATTACAATGAGTTTACAGGGAATCTTATTTAATTGTTATTTATTTGAACATATATATATATATATATATATATATATATATATATATATATATATATATATATATATATATATATGCCACATGAATCATTTGATTTGTGTTTGGTCTATGATACTGCCCGGTTACTCAAACCGAATCAGGTGATTCACCTAGAGGGCCACACCCGGAGCCTTCGACCTAAAGGTCTGATCTACAAGGCAGTGAAGCAACGTCAGGAGATAAAGGCCCATGGTAGCCAGTGACCAACAATTGGTTCATACACCATTTTTTTCTTTCAGGACACTGGAGCCCATATGAACCATTAGTTTGGAATCATCGTTTTCCAACTTCCCTAAGTGGATCTTCCATATCCACTAACCCGGTTAAAGCGCTAACCTTTCGTTTTTCGTCCTCTCAATTTCGTAAATAACACCCACATTGTAAGAGGGCATTGATTAGAACTTCGCTAGCAGTGGCTGTATACGCATGGTAATGTGAGAGCATTTCGAGAGGGTGAGCTGTCTCTCCTCAGTCTCGGTCAAACCAGGCCATCTCGGGAATCTGGCCAAAAGCCTTTAGTTCTTTCAGTGAGAAGTTAAGCTTCAAATTACTGGGTTTACATTCAGTTAGGCATCTGTCTAATCTCAATCGATTTGTGATAGTTGGCAAACGTTTTTGATTGCTATGGGGGAAATCTAGCTCACATCCTACACATATGTGTTTATATACACTTTATTAGTCAATAACTAATGTTATACTTGTGTAGTTCTTAAAGATAATAAGTACACTTCGTTAACAATTGCTAAATAGCATGAAAAGTAGATATACAATTTATTACTGATTATCACTAGTTATCTAATATTTCTCGATGAAATGTATTCTTTGGTTTTCCTCTTCACCTTTGTCTTGAGGATTGCAAGTGACGGCTTGCCTTGTGACGCAGATAGGTGCTTTCCTCAATGTGTGTCTTATCCACTTCCAGTGCATCTTTCTGATTTCTTCCTCCACTGGAATCTCGTCTGTTCCCTCCCACACTACGTTATAACGGATAGTGTTTGACCATTAGATTCGAAATATTTTGCGTAGACAACTGTTAACAAACACTTGTATCTTCTGGATGATGGATTTCGTAGTTGTCCAAGTTTCCTGCTCATACAGTAGAACTGTCTTCACATTTGTATTGAAAACTCTGATCTTGGTGTTGGTTGACAGACAGTTGTTTTGAGTTCCAGATGTTCTTTAGTTGTCGATATGCTGCTCTTGCCTTGCTGATTCACGCATTCACATCTGCATCAGACCCACCTTGTTGATTAATGATGCTGTCCTATATGTAAAGACTTTTACATCTTCCAAATCTTCTCCATCAAGTGTGATTTGACTGATGCATGTTGTGTTGTATCAGAGAATATTGCTTTACCCTTTGTGTATGTTGAAATCTACTGCTGTTGAGGCTGTTACTACATTGGTCGTCTTCTCCTGCATTTGTTGCTGCTTGTGTGATAGAACAGCCATATCATCTACGAAATCTAGCGAACTTCGAGCTGCGTATTAGCAGTCCACTTCATCCCATACTTCCCCTCAGATGTTGACGTCTTCATAATCCAGTCGGTCTCCAGGAAAAAGAATATATATATATATATATATATATATATATATATATATATATATATATATATATATATATATATATATATATATATAAATGTCTATCTTTTTAAACATTTTTTGTATGAATACATTTTGTTTTAATGTCTCCGTGACACTTTTGATTAAATTTTGAAATATTAAAATAACTCGATAATAGCATATCACCATTTATTATATCTATGAATCCAGATGGTAATGGTTTAATTTATTTAATCTGGTTGGCGTTTTTTTATCAGATTGTTTTCTAAAGGATGAAGATGTCAACCTAATATGCTTAACCCTATTCATTTACCCGAACTTGGGACCCGGTAGTAACTCTAGAAGAGCTACATACAATTTACAGAAAATTCTTGATTATATAATATACTCATTAATATATTATTTATAATATAAGTGGACCTAAAAAGAATTGTACATTTCAACATGGTCAAAAGATCCTTTTTTTCCAGTCACGTTAACTTAACCTAAGTCAGGCTTGTCATCTAATATTATATACTTATTTATTCTTTATATAACTTCATTCTTTACTTGTATTTTCTTTATAGGTTCAGGTATCTTGTAGACCAACATTTCGTGAAGCATTTATTCATGATTATCGTACAGAAAAAACTGTAAGTAATTATATCTTTTTATTTTCACCATATATTTCTCATCTCAAATATAGAAATTACATCACTATGGAAATCGGTCTTAATAGTATATCTAAAAATGAGGATAGAGAATAAATAGATGTGGTCATAATTTTAAACAAATAATCTACGATCACAAGGGGTTTTGTGTAGATTTTAGAAATTTCAATGGTTGAAATCATGAGTCAAGTGAAGCTAGACAACCATGGAAAACCTGGAAGCACAGGACAGTCGTTTTTTCCCAATATGAGACTCCTCAGCAGAGCACATCCAAAACCTTAACCACCGGCAGATTCGAACCTATGACCTATCAGTCTCGCTTAACTATTAGACCACTGAGCCAACGTTTAACGGTGTCAATGTCTAACTTCAACCAATTCACTAAATTGCGCCACCACCATTATTTGCTCACTAGTGACTGACTTCAAGAGGCATTTCCTGGAGTTCTAGTGAGAAATCGTGACTAGTGGAGTTCAACCAGGTTTGCTGTGAGATGTCATCACACTGAAAACAATGGTGTACGGTAGTGCGATTTCGTGGATTGGTTGAAATTAGACGTTAACACCGTTGGATGCCAGTCGACTCAGTGGTCTAATGGCTAAGCTCTAGCGCGCGAGACTGATAGATCATGGGTTCGGATCTCGTGAGGTGAGATCGTGGATGCGCACTGCTGAGGAGTTCCATACTGGGACGAAACGGCCGTCCAGGTTTTCCATGGTGGTCTAGCTTTAAATGACTCATGATTTCAACTATTAAAATAATCTCTGAACTATTCGAAATGATTATATAAAAAGATTTTTTTAAAAATTTGATGACGTGAGCTAAATAATCAGAGAAGAGAGAAATAAAGAGAAAAGAAGTATAGTCGTTTCCTGGATATATTTATGTATTTTAAAGCTTTCTAATATGATTAAGAGATGTCATGTGGAAATTTTAAGCTAGTTACATGGAGTTTATTATGTTTTATTAGTCAACCGATTTTTTTTTTACCAGTTTATTATTTTTAATAATGGGTTAGTATATTCACTAGCACCATATTGGTATTGATTTCAAATTCATAGGTAAAACTGTATATTACTGCTAGATTATAATGAAGAGTTAATGGAAATGAAATACTTTTTTTCATTCAAGCCATATTTTCTTAAAATGTTTTTTTTGCTAGTTGTTTGTCGGAATCAGCTTGGTAATTGTTGAAAAGCAGAGAACATAGAATAAGTATTTATTTTTTGGGCTTCTAGGCAATTCGCAAACTCTACAACAACAACAACAAATACTACTACTACTAATACTAATACTACACAGAATGAGCAAACAACGTTTAGGCTCAATTAAGACAACGTTGGGTTTAAATCATAACACGAAAACAAATCTGTATCATCAGTGATATGTTTCTCTTTTCTGAATTGATCTTAGTTCTTGAGAAGAGCAGTTTTAAACGAATGAACCTCAAAATGCAATTAAATGTATAATTTTAATCAATATTCCATTGATATATATATAGTTGTGGAAATAGCGAAAAGTCCATAGTTTAAATCATGAACTGATCTTAACTAGTCAACAACTGAAAAAAAGACTGGACGCAGTATACTTCGGTTTTGTCCTAGTAGGAAAGTCCTTTGAAGTGTGTATCTACGAATATATCCCAGGGGATCAAATCCATAAATTTCAGTCTCACGCGAACTCTTGATTTGTACAGCTATGAGTCAGGATAGAGCCTTGTACATGTCTTATCTTAGTCAATTCACAATATTGGACAATCCTTGTCCATTGCATCAGTTGAATAATTGTCTTAAGTCATTCATTTTTGAACTCAACTGATCATGATTTTTATAAAATAATAATTCAACTGAGATCATTTCTTTATTTAATCTAATAGAATTCTACAATCTTCACCAATTCCTACATATCAATCTCTATTTCAAATTAACTTATAAATAACTGAATAATTAGAAATATGGGTATTGACAATCAGATTGTATGCGTTTATACTTGGATTTCGTTTTAAGAGTTTAACGGGCAAATAAATAATAATATGAGCTTTTGTCCAATTGCTGTAATATAAAACAGAAAAAAATTGGTTTTTTTTGTATTTTCTATTGACAGTGGCCCAATTTATTGAGTCCTCTTATACGTTCAGTACATTAAGTAATAAATAAATACAAAGTTGTATTATTAACTCTATGCTTGACACAAAAATAATCCTTTTCAGTATAGTAGGACACCAAGAAATATTTTCAAAACTATCATTAATTATAAATTATAATAATCAATAGTTAACTCGATAATTGTTGACAAGTTTACCAAATGAATTCGCGAGTCGACCTAAGCTAGACTACGATTGAAAACCTAGAAGCGTTGGACGGTCGTTTTGTAATACTATGGGACTCCTCAAAAGTGTTCATCTACAGTCACTCACATGGGCCTCGAACCCACGACCTTCGACTTCGTGCATGAACAATTAATCTCTAGACCACTGAGCAGGCCGGCATTCAACGATGTTAGTGTCTAATTTCAACAGGTCCAGAGGGTTCAATGCTTGTCGGGTGTAGACAGTTATCCACCTCAGACAATGGATGAAGCGTTGTGTGTGATTATGGATTGATTGAAGTTACATATTAACACAGTTGGATACCAGGTCACTGGTCTAGAGGTTAAGCATTAATCGACGAAACTGAAGGTCATGTTTTTGAAATGTGTGTGTGATCGTGTATACTCACTGATGAGTAGTCCCATACTATTACGAAACTTCTGTCCGATACTTCGAGGTTTTCAATGGTTATTTGACTTAGATTAACTGTTAAAATACCACAATCTCTGCAAATCCCCATTATGATAATTACACATAAATTAAGATATATTGATTGCTAATAATAAATTATATTGATATATTTATAATATTTCAATAATCAGAAATTAGAACTTAATCAAAGTATCCTTATTTTATTATGATCATGAATTATATTAGTTATATAAGTTATATTGATATATGAAGTTTATAAACTGTATCAAGTGTTATTTTAGACAATCTACATCTTAGTTAATAATCAAGATCACTATGTACATTAATCTTTTGTATCCCTTCTTTGAACTTCATATGTACCATTGAATTGAGATTAGTGATTTATCTAACTTAACTGAATGGATTATACTCAGTGATAAATCAACTATTACTTAAACAGTAACAAATTTAAAATCTTATTCATCAATCATCAAAATTATTTTTCAGTTTAGGGGTTGCGGAGATTGTTAAGTTTTTGATTGAAATCATGAGTCAATTGAAGCTAGACTACCATGGAAAACCTGGAAGCACTGGACGGTCGGGTAGAAACAAGTGTCTACCTCAGTACAATGGAAGATGGTCGCGCGATTTCGTGGATTGGTTGAGGTTAGACATTAGCACCATTGGATGTCGGCTCAGTGGTCTAGCTGGTTAAGTGCCTGGCGCGAGACTGGTAGGTCCTAGGTTCAAATCTCGCGGGGTCGTGGACGCGTACTGCTGAAGAGTCCTACAATAGGATGAAACGGCTGTCCAATGCCTCTAGATTTTCCATGGCGGTCTAGTTTCAATGGACTCATGATTCCAATCAAACGTATTTTTACCTGTTTAAATGTTACTCATTTCCATAATATTTACAATAACATCAATCATTCTCACATCAGTTCATTTGTTGTTGTGTGTTTTTTAAATTGACGTGTATTCTTCACAGGATACACTGACACTGTGAAGAACTACATAGAAAAAACTTCTATACATCACAGAACCTGGGTCCAGGGTTTCCAGGTTGACTACCTTCAACCACCATCTTATCTCAATATAGTGCACTCAATGTCGAATCACATAGACTAGTGGCCACATTGGTACTTGGACGATAATATTCGATCTGTACTAATAAGGCATTGACATACATGACATTGATCACCACCCACTGATCATTCAAATATGAAACTAGTTTCTGTTTACATTATGTATTCACATAAATACAAACATATTTGCTTAAGCATTTGTATCTTTTTGATATCAGCCTTAAATTTTCCACTCACAGCTATGAATGAATTTAAAGTTATCAGAATGTGTTTTGTGGAGATTTTTAGGTTCAAGCCGCGAGTGGTGCGGGGTCGTGGATGCGCACTGCTGAGGAGTCCCATACTAGGACGAAACGGCCGTCCAGGGCTTCCACGTTTTCAATGGTGGTCTAGCTTCAACTGACTCATGATTTCAATTTGTGAGAATTTAAAGTTATTAATTTATTTGATAAATTTCGATAGAAGAATAAGAAGATGAAGTTAATCTAAAGAAAAATGTGATGTATTTACATCACAAAATTTTGAACAATCTGATCACATATATACTTTGTCAATATATTACTGAATTATACACTAGTGAATTATTATTGCTAATTAATATGGAGAGTCAATCAAAAGGTCAATTATTCAGCAGTGACCTAAATGACAAGTATATTTCATAAACTAACAAATCGATCAATTTTCTAAGGATTAGAGTGGTACATATTATGAATTTGTTTATTTTATTCGTTAACCCAATATACTTTCTCGCGCATTCTTGTTTTCTCACTCAATTAGTCAATTGAGTGGGGATAGTGGTTAGTGTGTAGTACATCATGTATCAAAATCAAATTTTTGACACTACTCATCACAACACTATGCATAATGTAAACATCCGTTCTTATAAGAGATGAAATGAAAACAAACTATTTCAAGTGTTTACTAAACAATAAAACAAAACAAACAATCAATATATTATCAATTACCTTTTGTAAGTAGTGTTTCTTTTTTATGAAAAAATAAAACTTATTTTCATTCATATACAACACAATGATTTATCAGTTATAATAGTACAATTGTCAAATACATTCTAGTTCTAAAGTTTATTAACTTGACATTCATTGTTCCTCCTATAAATAATAAACAGATTATGTTTATCAAGATTATTATTCCCTATTTGTTTACATCATCATTATAATTGTATAGTGAACATTGTGATTGAATTTATAGTATATTTGAATCATAAAAGTCGAATGATATTTTTATAAAAATTAATTGTTTACATATTCTCATTTAAACAGTAATACTTAATCTCTTTATCTACTATTGTTATCATTGTTGTAAATGTGATTAACTCCAACTGAAAATCAATCATAAATGTTACTATTTTCTATTTGAATCAGAGAGCGCTTTTTTGGAGATTGTAATAATTTTAATAGTTGAGATCATGAGTTAATTGTAGCTAGACAACCATGGAAAATCTGGAAGCTCTAAATAGCCATTTCGTCCTATTGTGAGACTCCTCAGTAGTGCGCATCCACGATTTGAACCTAGGACCTATCAGTCTCTCGCACAAGGAAGATATAAAAATATATTGCATACTTAAGTATTATATCTTAATAACTATCACCTGAGTAATGTTTATTTCCATAAAAATGGGTTTTAGGTTAATTACAGATCAAAATAGACACAGATTTATAAGATAATAACTTTTCAGTTACTATTACTTTATTTAGTAGTTGCTAGCTTTGAAATGTAATCTTGATGTTTCATTGACTTACTGTAGTTCATAGAGATCATCATTATTCGAAATAAAATATTTATCAGCCATTCTATTGAATAATCTCCGATCTATCTTGGAAATTGTCTAAGGTTAAAAATTTGAATCACCAACATTAAACTCGATGATCTAAAGATAACATGAATACTATGTAGCCAGTAGGTTTTGAGTTCAATTCCGTGTGTAATTTTGGATTCTAACATACCTCTACTGATTGCTTACTCACTGTCTATACCCCCACGCCATTCCTATATATGAACCGAATATTAAAGAAAACTTGAGGAATAGGAATGGAAACATTATTTGAAGCATAATTTATGCATACAAAATAAACTTATTTGTAGGTTTACAAATGGCCTTAACCATATAGAAGCTTCTGGAAATATGTTATTCTTAGCAACAAATAAGTAATTATCCAGTTATGATTTGACGTATAATCATTCATTACTCTGAATATTTCTGAGAAATCTTTTTCAATGTTAATAGAATAAAAAATTCCTAACATTTTCTGCATTTCTGGAGACGTTAATGAGATACTTTTGGAGGATTCCAACAAATACATACTATGACGATTATAATCGAAGAGGGGTTTTGTGGGGATTTTAATAATTTAATAATTGCATTCATGAGTAAATTGAAGCCAGACCACCATAGAAAAGTTGGAAGCACTAGACAACCGTTTGTTCACTAGTGACTGTCTCCAAGAATTATTTTATGGAGTTTAGTGAAAAGCCGTGACCAATAGGATTCAACCGGGTCTATCGTGAGATAGTAACTCACTTAAGACAATGGTGAATGTCTTGCTCAATTTCGTGGATTAGTTGAAGTTAGACATTAACACCATTAGATGCCGGCTCAGTGGTTTAGTTGGTTAAGCGCCTGGCGCGAGACTGATAAGTCCTGGGTCCGAATCTTGCGGGGTGCGGGATCGTGGATGCGCACTACTGAGGAGCTCCACAATAGGACGAAACAGCCGTCCAATTCTTCCAGGTTTTCCATGGCGGTCTAACTTTAATTGACTCATGAATTCCATTATTAATACACATGTTACTTTTATATCCCCCCTAAAATGTGGCATTACACTATATTCCACAATTCTTGTATTCAATCATAATTAAACTAATTATCTTTCAACTTTAAATCATTTGTTTAAGTAAGTATTTCATTGATTTATCAAAGTAAACATCAAACTTTAAATAGATTTTAACATAATTACAGTTCATTTAAATAAATAATAACTAAATAGATTTAAAGCTAACAATGTCTAATGTTATTGTTGTTGTCTAATTCTTCATTTACAGTGATAATTTGCTTTGCAATTATTCATTTAACCTTTAAGGACAGCAATGTTTGACCAATTTAGTGTTAATTTGTTTATTGGTCTCTTTTTATGTATAAATCCAATATTACCTTAATAAAGCGTAAATAATATCTATCTATCTACTTATGTATCTATCTATCTATCTATCTATCTATCTATCTATCTATCTATCTACTTATCTATCTATCTATCTCAGTCAGTCAGTCAGCTACAACGTAGGACCAGGCACATATGTGCATCGGTCCAGGTTGCCATACCGCATCAGCACAACAAGATGAACACCGGAATCATGACAGCGGTTAGGTAAAAGGTGGTAATATATAAGAGAAAGATTGCATATAGAGATATAGTACAAGAAGAAAGAATTGGTTCGTAGAAAGAAAGATATGAAGCGATTTTAATCTCTTAGTTTAAGGGAAGACAGGGAGTGTATACACCGACGCCATTGTGATCGATTCTGAGCCATGTCACCAAGAGTCTCCAACCATTGGTTACGATAGTCACGCGGACCTCAACCAAGTAGTCTGCATCTCCTAACATGGCTCAGACTAGAGGTTAGTGACTTCAAGCACTGATGCCACGTTTTGGTTTGGCCGCCCCTAACTTTCTTCCAACCATTTCCAATACCGGATAGCATTGCACGTCGTGGTAATCGGTGTTCAGGCATACGTAGCACGTGGCCCAACCATCTCAGTCGATGAAGATTCTTAACCTCATCAACTGATTTACCATCATTTCCTAATACCCTGCGTCTAACCTCACTATTACTTACCCGGCGATCCCAGCAGAAGCTAGCAATATTTTTAAGGCATATGTGGTCAAATACTAGTAGCGTACGAGTGTCTTCTACTCTTAAAGGCCATGTTTCGCTGCTGTAAAGTAAAACAGAACGGACCACCGCGCAGTATACTCGTCCTTTTATTGATAGACGGATATCTCGCCTTCGCCAAAGGTGACGTAAGTTGGCAAAAGCCAAACGAGCTTGTCGAATCCGTGCTGAGATTTCGTCCGATACCAACCCATTAGGGCTGATCAGACTTCCAAGATAAGTGAAGTTGTCAACGCGTTCGACTACTTCACTCCCTATCCTTAGTTCAGGTGTTAACACAGACCAGTCCTGAAGCAACAACTTGCATTTAGAGGGAGAGAAGCGCATTCCAAACATCCTGGCATTGTTGCTTAGTGCTACCAAAAGACTCTGCATTTCGTCAGCGTCTTAACCAAACAGGACTATGTCATCTGCGTATTCTAAGTCGATCTATCTATCTATCTATCCATCTATCTATCTATCTATCTAATGTATATATGTATATACCGTTTAAATTGATTACCGTTAAATTTTCTCTTTTTGTTTTATAATCCTCCTGAAGTATACGACACATCATTGGGTTAAACGACGAAAACAAAATAAAAAATGTAACCATTGTGGAAAGGTATGATTTTTGTTGTGTTTTTTTCGGGTTCAGTTTCTTCTATTCATTATTGTTATTAATTTATCATTGTTTATTTTATTCATTACTTATATTTTAAAAAAGGTTTCAAAGCTGAAATGATTCAGAATATCATTGTGAATACAAATAATCTTTTGATTTTAATATAGAACTTTGACCATTTTACTAAATTACTGTCTTACGGAATCTTTCTCATTGCTATAAACGAGAATACAAGCGGTAACAACCAATGTATATCAAAGCAAAATCATAGAGTTCTTTGGTAAAACATGAAAACCATATATTCAATGCTTTATTTGAAAATCTTTAATCAGTTGTCTGAATGATCATTGTTCATTTATTTCCATAACATTTACTATCTGTTCCTGTTCTCATTGATTCAATCTTCTCAAACTTTTGTTGCTAACTATTCCATATCTGATTGGTGTTGTATACTACTTATATCTGTGAACATTAGTAATACACACCACAATATGATTATAGATCTTCAAATTTATATTTATTCTTTGTTCTTTCGAACTATGTAATTTGATAAGACAGACTTTAGAACATGGTTAGAAAGTATACTTGGGGTGGAGCTATGTATTTATCAAACCATCGCTTACCTCGATGAATGATGTTTGTTAATTTAGGTTGAAATAAAACTTAAGACGTTCAAATTAGCACATATCATCAGTCTAGGAAGTCAGTGACTGATGGTCTTGACTATGTTGATAAATGTAGACTATCTGTTTGGGTAATTGGAGACTTCAGTTAACAAATTTTTAAGATTTTTCACAATGGTTCACATGCTGTCACTCTTTCTTAAGACCTTGAGTCCCAATAGTCCTTCCTAGATGCCTTATTCATTCTATCGGTTATGAACCAGTCTTACTGTTTAGTCTTTCTCATTATTATTGTTACTAAATCATTTTGTTTCCTTTTTTATCCATTTTATTAGTTTCTAATCATTGTGATAAATGTGGATAGCAGCAATTCTGCAATTTGGAAGACTCTTCCGGTCTTCCACATTCTATGAACATTCTATGTACCTAAATAAATGGTTGCTCTGGTTGTCAGAAGGATAGAGAAATACATAAATGCATAGTTTACCATTAGTCATTAAATTTTTATCGATATACATCATTTCAATAAAATACACTATACTTATGTTTCACTTCATCATACGTCATTGCTTCAAGTATTTATTGCTTAACTACGTAATAGATAAATCGTGAAATAAATTGAGAGAGAATTGTCTTATTTCTTTATAAAAACATACATATCTAGTTTGATGTATGTATACATTTCTATATTTGTGAAGAAGTTGAATGCGTTTGTTTTCGGTTTTTAACCCTTGTTTATCCCTATTTAGGTTGTTTGTTTAGTTTTCAATACTGGAGTTGTTGTTGGTTAGGGTTGTTATTACTATATTAATTATGGTACTATTGTCATTGGAATTGTGTATGTTTGTATGTATGTGGATGTTTCTCAAAACTTTATCCAAAATGTATAGATAGACAATGGGGAATATAAACACAACTCATTTCACAATTTCGTTACAGAGAATTACTTTTTTACTTTAAGAATAATAATAATAAATAGATTGTTTTCTATTATTGATTTTGATACCATTCTACTTTATATTGATTTCTTTTTTAGTCTTTACAATCAATACTGGGATTTTCTTCTAAAGTGAGTAATATTATCTTCGATGTTGTTTATCATCTGAAAATATTTTGTAAAAAAAACAAACAAATATGGTCGATGTTTTGCTCAATTTCGTAGTTCAGTGGCTTAGAGGTTGAGCACTCACGCGAGAGACTTGTAGGTCATTGGTTCAAACCACGCGAGGGGTGGGATCGTGGTCGCGCACTGCTGAGGAGTCCTACAATAGGACGAAATAATCGCTCAGTGCTTTCAGGTGTTCTATAGTGATCTAGCATTAATTGACTCGTGATCTCAACCATTGAAATTGTTTATGCTTCGAAATCGACTCTTTCAATAAATAAGATACTATGAATTTTATTCACAATTACTTTGTCGTAAAATGATCAGTATATCTGTTATTTTAGATTAATCAATTAATTGAATTATTCTTTCGTACGATCAACAATGAAAGATTATTTAAGAAGATTAGTTTTGTAATATGATAGTTGGAATGTTTTAGATTTATGATTTCTATCCATTTATTTATTATTGGCTTTATTCAGTATTAAAGTTTTGGCACAATATAGAATTCTCAGCGCAAACTATTTCAACAAGTTTCCTTTTCTTACTTCATGGTCGATCCTGACGATAAATATTGAGTGATCGCCAATTAAACATTAACAGTACACGAATCGACATCTGAATAATGTACATTCATTTCGATGTATACTGCCAGCGATCACAATATCGCTGATTATTCTCTTTTCTAAATTGTACAGTGAAAAGTCGTGAATTTTTCATAAACTTTTCTAAATAGGTTGTGCAATGAACTGACATAACGATGTGTTAAAACAAAAAAAAGAAACAGAAAACGTGTTGAAATATCTAGATGACAGGAACAGATAGCCCAGATATTCAAGTAGGCTTCATTTATTAAATTAAGATTAGGTCTATATGTAATTATTAAGAAAACACAAAATAGTTGTACATAACTTCTTAAATGTAGATGACTGTATAGTTTATATTAGTTAATCATGAAAAAACTAATCATCAATATATATTCACATAATGAAATCATTATCAAACCGTATTTGCCTTATTTCTTATTCTAGTTGAGCTTATAACTAACATACAACTCCGCTTGTAGTCCTTCCGGAAGCTACTACCGGTCCCAAGCCCGGATAAAGGAGGAGGGTTGAGCATGGGGTTAGCGATCCCATCCCGTAGAAAACTAACTTTCTAAAGAAACGCTAACCAGAAAAAATTATTATTCAATATACGAAATAATAATAATAATAATACAAAATCAATGAAAACATATAATTCATATCTAAAGAGTTTTACGAGATGATTTCTCTCTCTCTCTCGATAATCTACAAACAATCTCAACTGTGAACGTTAACTGGTAATAAGTTCTAATCAGAAAGGGGTTTTGTAGATATTATGGTAATTAAATTGGTTCGATTCTTGTGAGACAAGACCGTGAATATACACTACTAAGTGAATTGGATTATCTAACTGATTGTATTCAACAATAAATGAATAATATTAAGATCCTGTTATAAACAAAACGAGAGTGGTTATATGAGGACCAAGTAATTATTGAAATGTTTTAGCTAATCAAATATTCAATTACAACAATAACAACCCAGAAATACACATGAAGAGTTATATGCCGATGTAATTCAAATAAATGCCCTAGCTATACATCAACGTTTAAGAAACTCATCTTGTATCTATCTTTCGTAGATATAATTGCCTCAACAAGTTAATTAAAGTTTTTTTTTCTTTCGAATCTACCAAAAATCGAAAAATCAACCTCAGAAATAGGAAAACGGATAATCTTACTTAATATTTGAGGATCCATCTCATTAACTTCAAAACCTTTCAGAGTCAATTTTGTTTATAAATTTTAAACTTGACCAAAAGACACAACAATAAAGAAAGACAAATGTAAAATAGCCTACAAAAAAAAACTTGTGTGAACTATGGTAAACATTACATTAGAAAAAGTAGATGACCTGTTTATTTACGCATATACAAATAAAATATATTGGTGAAACGACACGATATGTTATCACCTATGGCAACTGATGTAACTGACTACAGACATAAATTCAACTGAGAAGACGTCAAAATCCTGCAACTAGGCCAGATAATACCTGGAAGCTTGATATCAAGATCTATTAGTAATCAGTATGTACATCTAATTAGATTCAATCTATCAAAGTGTTAGGTTCGTTAAGCTTGAATGACACTACTGATTTGACTTATTCGGAACGGAACGAAGGACCAATGATTCAGAGACTCGATAGGCTATTCTAGCCCGTTGTCCCCGACTCAGATAACTCAATCAAGAAGTCTTGGTAAGACGTAAAAGTGTATTCTACAGACAACCAGTAGATACTAGGTCAGGTCAATCAGGCACACAAATCAAGCGTATTTATACAATTATTTATAATCGATATTTTCATGATACAAATTTTTTAAACATTACTCAATAAGTTCATCAATCGACTGCCATTCAAATGATTAAACATTTAATCGATAAGTTAATCAATAAGATAAAATCACAAAATATGAGCTTTGGGGATCTATCGTCCACAACACAAACCATTCGAAAAGATCAATCAAAATGATGGTCAATGACAAATGGAACAGGGTAATCCACTTTGATAAAAAAAACAACAACCGAAGGTAAGCCAAACTATAATGATAACCGGCCACGAAACTCATCATTACAACAAACTAACTTAATATTTATGAGACAATTAAAAAATTTACTTTTACATCAATTAATTAATGATAATATTGTTAAGAATAACAGTGTAAACTCACTAATTAAGTCATTTAAACTAATGAACTGAACAATATCAATAGTATATACCTGAATTACAAATCATCATCTATATCTTCTCATATCAACAATTGAAATCATGAATCATTTGAAGCTAGATCATCATGAAAAACCTAGAAGTACTGGACGGTCAATTCGTCCTAGTATGAGACTCCTCAGCATTTGAAAGGTTTATGTTAGTACGTAAATTTACAAACCAAAAGTTTTTTTTTTATTTTTCATTTGTAAAATTCACCTTTTTTTCCTTTTTATCTATTTTCAATTTATTTCATTAGGAATATATAACGATTCAATGCACTTGGTGTAAAATAGGTTATCATAATAAATCAACTTGTTTTCATGAATCATATTTCACTGAACCATGTTCATTAGGACCATATTCAAATTTAATTGTTCCACCTGATTGGATTATTAAATTAACTGATAGAGTAAGTTTTTATTTTACATATATATACAGATTCATTAGTTACATGCTAGAAATAATATTATCAATTGGTTACAACAAAACTCCATCAAAATCATCCATTTGACCTACAAATCTTCACCATCTCAAAACTCCATGTTGTATAACAAGTGGAAATATGAAAACTGAAATTGATATGTCAATAGTATTTGTTTAGTAAACGAGAATACAATTGAAGACAATCGAATATCTTTTTTTGAATAGTTGAGATTATAAGTGAATTGAAGTTAGACCACTATGAGAAACTCGGAAGCATTGGACGACCGTTTAGTTCTATTGTGGGACTTCTCAATAGTGAGTATCCATGACCTTGCCTCGTGAGATTTTAAACTCAGGACCTATCAGTCTCGTGCGTGATCGCTAAATCACTAGACTACTGAGCCAGTATCGAATGGTTGCTTCCAGGTTTTCCATGGTGGTCTAGGTTCAGTTGACTAGTGATCTCAACTATTAAAATCACCATAACGTTCCTGAAAACTCCTTTTGGTAGCAATTGGATGTATTCAAATATAAAATTACAGAATCTCTTAGTAAAATTTAAGAACGATACAGTAAATACTTAATTTGCGAATTGTCAATCAATCGTCTTAAAATTGGTTGACTTCATTGGTCTCTTATTTTTAAACTAATTGCTTTCTGTTCCCATTCTTTCCTTTTCGATCTTCTTGAGCTTCTACTGCCAGATATTATATTCATGACTATCGTTATATACTACTTATATCGAAATAAGTATTACGTTCCACGTTTGTAGATCAGTCATATCATGATTATGATAATTTGAAAACAAAGAAAATTAGAACAAACAACTGTATTTATTAACTTTGTAAACAGGTTTGATAGTTGTCGTATGAAGTCAGAATAAATCATGCTAGTGAGTTAGATAGTGTAATTTCAAAGAAGTGAACTTTTGCTTCTGTTACAGAATAAATATCTCAAAAATGTGTCACTTGTAAATTAAAAAGACCATTCATAAATATTTAGAGTAGGGTGTCAAAGTGAAATAAGTATAATCATAAAATAAATCATGGGAATGAAAAATACATTGTCTTTAGTTTTCAGCCTTCAGTAATAAGGATGGGAGGTCTATCGACCTATATTAATCCTTGCAGTTTGTAATACTGTGGAGGTCCTATCTCGTTTTGAATATATGAACAGAAGGTGCTCATAATAGATGTTCTGGTAGAGAATTCCAGTAATTTACTACTCGGTATGAGAAACGAAACTCTAGACGTAAACAATTTGATTTCAGTTTTTGAACTTTCTTCGAATGTCCTCTAAAATGATCAGTTCTAGACGGAAGTAAAAAATAAGACATATTAATATTAAGGTCATCCTTCAGTATACGATAAGCCAATATTGGGTCACCCCGTATTCTACGGTAAGGTAACGGAAATAAGTTAAGGTGTCTCTGTCTGTCTTCATAAGATAGGCCAGATAAACCTTGTACCATCTTAGTACCTCGTCGTTGGACTCTTTCCAGCATATCTGCTTCATACTTGAAACAAGGACTTTCTGCTTGAATCCCATATTCTAAATGTGGTCGCACATGAATCGCGTATAATAATTTAAACATTTCATCATCTAAATACTGGAAAGACCTACGAATTGACTATAATACCCTATAGGCTTTCACAACAGCAGCCTTACAGTGACTAGTGGTTTTGAGATCACTGCTTAATATGACTCCTAAATCTTTATAGTTTCTTACTTTGGGTATCACGAATCCATATATTGTATAGTAATACGATTCATCATGATTAGTTAATTGGATCACCACAGTATTATTAGGATTTACTTCTAGATTTTTATATCATCAGTGATGGGTAGAACGGATGATTTTGCTACAGTTGGTAATTCATTTACATAAAGTACAAAGAGGAGAGGACTGAGGGTTGTACCTTGAGAAACTCCATTTTTTATAGGTACCCACGAGGAGAGAGATCCATTAACCCTTACCCTTTGTCTCCTGTCATGGCGAAAGTTACTCATCTAACCTACGACTGTATAATGGATTCCAAACCGTCCCAGTTTGAATTTAAGACCAGAATGGATGACCTTATCGAAGGCCTTACTTAGATCTATGAAGATCACATCTACAGGAATATTCCGATCTTTTGCAGCAGTCCAATCTTCTCTTGCAATGAGAAAATTTATCAAGCATGATAGGCCTCTCCGAAAACCATTTTGTTCCCTAGAGAAAAGATTATACCCTTCAACATAGTTTATGACAGATATCCGAATGATTTTTACCATCAGTCTTATAACCGCACTAGTTAAGCTAATGGGTCTATAGTTACTATCTAAATCTCTACTCCCAGCCTTATACACCTGACTTATTGTCGCGTCTTTCCAGTCTCTGGGCAGTCTGAACTGTCTTAGAATTTTTTCTAGTTACTGGAGATAATAACTAATTATAACAATATCAATGATAGCAGTACATTTTTCATAAAACGCACTTCAATTATTGAGATGTGAAGTAACACACTAATAATTTCTTACCTTATAACTTACCAGTTCAACTGTACAATTCTCACGGTTGACTTGTCTAATCAATCAGGTAGTCTACACCTATTAGCATGGCTCAATCCAATAGTCAATGACTTCATGATCTGATTGTATGTTTTTCATTTCGACCGCCATTAGTTTTCTTTCAGATTACTTCTACTCCTACACTAGATGATATTATCAATCGAAGTAAACTAGGTTATATAGAAGCAATTAAAATCAAATTAATTTATGAATAATAAACAACTAACTTTTATTTTTATTGATGTATTTTCATGGTCATTACCTTTGGTAATTTCGTCTCATATAAAGAAATAACCCTTAGACTAATGATAACGTTTATTTTTTCTTCTAAACTAATATGATTTATCAATTCGGTAAATTAATACTTGACTTCTCACTTTTTTTTGTCTTTGTTTGTTTGGTTTTTGTTGTTGTTGATAAATCATATCTATAAAAGTAACCTGTTTTACCTTAAAAAAGTATTAAGATAAAATACAGTTATTCTCTGTACATGTACATTTTGGTAGTGTACACTTATTGATTACAAAAAGAATTGATAGTCAGTTCTGGTATTGATTTATGTCTTTAGATGGTGGTTGGAGGTAGTCAACAGGAAACCCTGGACCCGGGTTTCGTGCTATTTGGCACTCGTCAGCAAGGTGTACCTGTAATCTTGAGGAAACTGGTGCCCCCTGGCGGATTCGATCTCGTGTCATGAGAGATGAGATGTAATGATTACATCTCAGTCCTACAGGAGGTTAGTCACGGCTCGGATAGCTCAGTGGTAACGTCTCTGACTGTGAAGCTGGGTGACACGAGATCAAATCCGCCAGGGGGCACCAGTTCCCTCAAGATTACAGGTACACCTTGCTGACGAGTGCCAAATAGCACGAAACCCGGGTCCAGGGTTTCCTGTTGACTACCTCCAACCACCATCTAAATCTCAATACATAGTGCCCGCAGTGTCGAGTCACCTAGACTGGTGGCCACATTGCAACATGATCGATAGCATTCGATCTGCACTAATAAGGACTAGACAAGCAAGACATTGATCACCACCCAGTGATCAATCAATTGTTATTTATGTCTTATTGATGAATTATCGTTTTAAAACAGAGATAATATTATGGTATGTGCTACTGATCTCAACAGATATAAGTAGTATATATCATCAATCGGAAGTGAAATGCCTGATGAAAAATGTTAAGAAGATCGAAAAAAAGGAGAACGGAGAATGATTGGTGTAGAAACGAAAGAAAAATGGAGTCTAAGACAATTGAATAACTTTTTTGCATATGAAATATTTACTGAATGGTTCTCAGATTTTACTTAGTGATTCTATAATTTTGTATCGACATACATTCGATTGTCCTCATGTGTTTTCTCGTTTAATAAAATTTGAACGAAGAATTTATGCGATATTAATGACATGCTTAGACTTGATAGTTTCAAATAAATTGAGCATTGTATAAAAAGTTAATTATTTATTCACACTGAAGAAGTGATTTACACTAAATTACGAAACATCAGAAATACAGTAGGTCTTGGGTTCGAATCCCACGAGGTGGGGTCGTGAATACGCATTGTTGAGGAGTCCCATAATAGGACGAAACGGCCGTCCAGTGTTTCCAGGTTTTAACGATGTCATTACGTATCATATCAAAGATTTCATTGGGTTTTATTACGCAAGATGATTTTACTCATTTTTCTCACCTAAATATCCGCTACTTATGTTGCGAGAGAGAAATTAATTCATTGTACCTTAATGCAAAATTACATAGTCTGTTAGTAAAATATGAGCAGTGTACTTTGAATGCTTCGTTTACAGATTTCCATCATTTGTCTTTCAGATTTTGTATGGTTCTTTTAATTTACAATTAATTCCTTTCTAATTTCGTTTCTATTTTATTCAAATCAACTTTCATAGCTTTTTTGCTGTCAAGTTTTCACTTCCAATTAGTATTGCATACTACTTATATCTGTCAAATTAAGTAGCATATACAACACTTGTATTAAATCGTTAATTATTACTTTTTCTTGTCATAGAAACAGTATATAATTTATAGTATATTTTTATAATGGACTAAAAATATCAGCTTATTAATAAAAATGACTTTTAAATGAATAAAAAATGAATATGTAATGAACAGAACATGGATGGGACAAATACTGTTCCTGTTGCAAACATCAATCCATTGTCTCACATTTCATTGTTCATGCATATTCTTACAAATTGCACTGTGTTCCCGCTCTTCCTTTCTTGACCTTCTCCCATCTTCTGCTGCCAGACATAACGTTTTTAACTCGTGTCATATACTACTTATATCAATATAAGTAGCAAACACCACAAATATAATTAGATACGATTATATAATGAACAAGCTAAAATTACAATAGTTGAAATCATGAGTCAATTGAAACTAGATTACCATTGAAAACTTGAAAGCACTGGACGGCCATTTCATTCTATTGTGAGACTCCACAGCAGTGCGCATCCATGATCCCGCTAAAATTAGCCAATAATTTTCTAATGAGTCTCATGTTGTTTCGTTTGTTTTGTTTTTTTAAATATCTAAAAATAAGAAGAAAACAGTCGACATTATTTCGCATATTTTAACTGTAACTAACTTTTAACATGTAAATGATACTAGTGAATGTATTAAAATTCATTTCTACAACTTTATGTAACTCATACAGAACTGAACATTATTAATATTCATTTTTGTTTTTGTTTTTTTTTACAAAAAATTATCAAGAAACAATAGACTATTTGAGAACTATTGTGAACAATCAATATTTTTTAATAAACATTTAGAAAGAGTGAATTTATCCGCAACGTTTACATGTAAACCTAATGTATTGCCTAATGTAATAACGGTCATATCTGCGTTCATGTAATCATAGAACTTGTCATTTTATAATGTATTTTTTTGTTATTAAATAACCAGACAGTTAGAGTCCCATGCGGAAGCAACACCTATTTTAGCTAAAAAAAAAAAGAAACTAACTTCTGTTCTCCATATCTGAAAAAAATACTCAAAGCAAAACAGATTAACATTTTATAATATAAGACTAACCAACTTGCCTGATGAAGTACATTAACTTGAGTAGCAGCAGTTAAAAACCCAGATAACAATGTTGAATCTAAGAAAATTTGCGCCAACATTTAGAATATTACAATAACTGCGGCATTTTAGCACACTGAAACATTAAATTATGCAGCTACACAAAAGAAATAGCTGAAAAAAAAACAGAACGAGGAAAGCCAACCGCCATTGCTTACAAAGATGGCGGATGTAATAAATCCCGCTTCATTCTGATTGGTCGCTAAGCAGGCAGCCACGTTTACGAGATCGAGTTGCGTTTAATTGCAGCCCTTAGAAATCGATTTATTATACTCTATAAATATAATTAGATAACTATGAGTTGTGACTTGTGGAGTACAATCTGTATTGAGCACAAGATAGTTATCTACCTTAGACAATGAATGGAGAGTTAAGCAAGATCATGAATCGAATGAAGTTAAATAATAACAACATTGGATACTGACTTAGTGGTTTGAAAGTTAAGCATTCGCGCGCGAAACAGAAGGACCTGGGATGAATTGCTGACCGGATACCTAAAACACCTCGTTTACCAAGGCTTGGAAACGGCAGTAACTCTAGCAGAGCTTATATTGTCTAATTCTATATTAAGTCCATATAGGTTATTCTAGTTTCTGGACACAATTTTCCAAAACCACATTGTGACCTTGTCACGTACTCGCTTATTAATCTTGACTGTTTTAATATAAACACATATATACTAACTACCTATCCTATTCATCACGTGTTTCACTTATTTTTGTTTGAGTCACGCTTGATTAAATTGAGTTGGCTCACATGCCTTTTCCAATCCGTTTCGCTTTCTTCTCTCCTTTTCGTTTCTGTTATTGTCTGTTCAGACCAGTGATTGTACAAAACATACGTATCCAAACTTAATTATCTTTTTTAACCTATTTAATTTCGTTATTCATTAATACAATTTAAGTTGATGAAAATATACGTGAATTGGTGTCATGTATAGTTCAATAACAATCAGGTTACGATGTAACTGGAACGAGATACTAAGCGGCTAAAAGCTATAAACGAAATTTGTACTATTTAAACTTGTATTAATTTAATTCATTTATTTTTATTTATCCTGTGAAGAAGCGGTTTACACTAAGATAAGAAACATCGTAAATTTAATTTTCTACCCATAAGAATGTTAGTAATATATCTAGACGGATTAAGTTGTTCTTTAATTAGCAAATAGGATTTAAGGAGTATCTTCTTATTTATTAGATTTCATTATGAATGTGATTACGACATTTATGGGCATCATTACACAAACGTTGTTTTTTTAAAAATTAGACCTTATAGCTCTCATTTTAACAGTTGACTAGGTATCTATATCATTCAAACAATAAATACCAATCCCGCGAGCGTGATAGTGGAGGTGCACTGATTAGGAGTCCTATAATAGGACGAAACGACCGTCCAGTGTTTCCAGATTTACAATGATGATCTAACATTAATCAATTCATCATCTTAATCGAAAAACTTTATAATCTCCTCAACCTTATACTGATAATAAATACATTAAATGACATACACATTCATTGTTATATATTTATTTATAAGTTGTGATATCATGACTATATTTTGAATATTACACTGAGAAAGTTGTCTATAACATAGATAACTGACTAATATTGTATTTAGATGAGATGATAGATAACGTATCTTGGAATTCTGCAATGAGTATCAGTTCATTCATGACTACTGCTCAGTGTATATCAATAACCACCAAATCGAATCAATACACCAATTAGTTTTTTTTTCTGTTAATGAATACAAATAATAAGGTCCATTATTTACGTCGTTTAAGCGATGTTCTAAGGTATATTTTCAATGGCGAAATGAAATATCAGCTTCATTAAATAACTTAGTTATCACTTCTGCATAATGCCTTGTTAAATATCATTTCAGCCATTTAACAAACATACATTCGTATAGAATAGAGAGCTTATAGAATTTTCGGTGAGACTATAATTTATGGACGATTTTTGAACGATGCTGGAATGACCTATATAGTGGCAACCTAATAACTAGGACCAAATGAGGGTTATGAACCTGTGTGAGGACTTTGAATTATGATAGTTAAGGTTATAAATTAGATTTAGGGTTTTTATCACGAACTAATATCAGCTATAATACCAAAAATCTTTGATCCTAATGGATGAGTGAATTTCGCGCCAAATCCGAGAGCTGTTATCTCATACCTGATTGGTGTGTCCATACATTATAGTCTTACAGAATTTTCATAACTATATTCATGAACTAATCATACCTAATCGCATTACAGTTTAAGTTCTTCAAGAGGCATTTCCTGGAGTTCTGATGAGAAGTAGTGACCAGTGGAGTTCAACCAGGTCTGTTGTGAGATAGTAACTCACTGAAGACAATGGTGAATGTAACGATCAATTTCCTGGATTGGTTGAAGTAAGACAGTAACATCGTTGGATGCAAGCCGGCACATTGGTCTAATGGTTAATTGCTCGCGCGCGAGACTGATAGATCCTGGGTTTGAGTCTCGCATGGGGATCGTGGATGCGCATTGCCAGGGAGGAGTTCCATACTAGGACGAGACAGTTATCTGGTGCTTCCAGATTTTCCGTGGTGACCTAACTTCAATTGACTCATAATTTCAACTATTGAAATAATTTTATATTCCTATATTTTCTTTATTATTTCTTATCATCATTATACTCTTAATTATTTATATTTATTTTCAAGAATAATCACAAATTATCCTCTTCTCCATCATCATCAACATCAACACCATTAACATCTATATCAATATGTCGATCAAATAGTTTTGTTACACCTTCATGTTTAACAAATTATAAATTAAATTCATCTTCAATTCGTTCTTCATATTCTCGTCCAGATAATCTTAATGATTCAAATCAATTAATGCATAATATATCAGAACAATTAACTTCTATGACATCTATAATAACAAATAATGAAAATAAACAATCTATTTCAATGAATCAATTCAATATTATTAATAATCAATCAAATTTATCATTTGTAATTAAAACAAATCCAATCAATAATGTTTCTTTAAAACCATTATTAGTATTTCTTAATCCAAAATCTGGTGGTAATCAAGGTATAAATTTATTAAAAAAATTTCAATGGTTATTAAATCCACGTCAAGTATTTGATTTATCTAAAGGTGGACCAAAAATGGGGTAAATTTATTAATAAATAAATCAATAAATTTGAAATTACCTAATTTGGTTGTATTGGAAACAAAAAAAAACAATTTCTAACATTAATTTCTTATCAATTCACTTAGTATTATTTTTACTTAAATTTTCCTATTGATGATTAAGACTGTAATTGTGAATTAAGGCAATAAGTATAATATGCACATATACTAATAAGAGATTGATCAATTGTAGTGTTAATCATTGATGGGAAGATTTAAACAAACAATATCAAATGAATTTACACTTTACCTCATTGCATAATCAAGTGGCTATCAGGATTCAGTAGCTAAGTGGATAATGTAATGGCGTTTGAAGCGAACAGTACTTGATTCAAGTCCTAGAGTAAATATCAATTCTGAGATACAAGTATATCTAGCTGATGAGTCCCAAACAGAACGAAATACATGTCTTGGTTTCCATTGTTAGCTACCACTATCCATCTTCGTTTATAATTCTTGTGAATTATCATTCTTATAGTTAGTTGATACTTCTTTAATGAAGTTCATTAAAACAAAGAAATTTTCTAATATATTGGCAAGTAATGTTTACATATGCTAGAAAGGGATATTTGTGCATACATATGTTTATATATATATGCATGATCTGCCATCTTTCACAAAAAACACTTTTGTGAAATATGCGAATGATCTCATTGTATATATGCCGATTCCTACCTCTTTACATCCCATAGAAATGAATAAGTTTTTGTTAAGCGCTCGCGCGCTAGGCTGTTAGGTCCTGAATCTGAATCTCCCGGGGGACGGGAGCGTGAATGCGCAATTATGAGCAGACACATAATAGAACGTAACGGCTGTCCAGTGCTTCCAGGTTTTCTATGGTGATCTAGCTTCATTTGAATTATGATTTCAACTATTGATATTATTTCTGTTTAATTCATTAAACCTACTATTATTTCATTTAATTTATTTATAGTTTAGAATTGTTCAGTCGTGTACCAAATCTACGTATCCTAGTATGTGGTGGTGATGGTACAGTTGGTTGGATATTTTCTACTATTGATTCAATGAATTTTAATACAATACCACCAGTTGCTGTATTACCAATAGGTACTGGAAATGATTTAGCTAGAGCATTAAATTGGGGTTCGGTAAGTTATCATTAGACAATTCGATAGAATAATGTCTATTCACTGTTCTCATATTCATTTTAATTATCTATCATTATTACTAAGTTACTGTAGTCAAATCTGATTAAATTTGATGACATATTTTAAAGTTTTTGATTGAGATCTTGAACCAATTGATGTTAGACCATCACAATTGAAAACCTGGAAGCAAATTTATCAAATGAAATGAAATGATTTTGTTTTCAATAATGATGAACGAAATGAAAATAAAATTTGTTTTCATTTTGATTATGTTGTGTTTCTATGCCTTGTTAATTATCACATGACAAGATAGACAATCACAACACCAAATTGTATGACCTTGATACTGTGCCAAACCAATGATGTGTTAACTTGTACAAGTAGCCTAGAGTCAACTCTGAATACTCAATGGGTTTTTTTTGTTTAGCCCTGTCCGTTTGATCACAGAATACACAGTTGAGGCTGTGAATCTTCATCGACTGAGATGGTTGAGCCGTGTGTTACGTATGCCTGAACACCGATTACCACGACAAGCAACGCTGACTAGTGTTAGGAAATAGGAGGCCAAATCAACCAAAACATGACACCAGTGCTTGAAATCACTGATTTCTAGTCTGAACCATGTTGGTTGTGATCTGCATGACGATCGTAACCAATGATTGGAGACTCTGAGTGACATGGCTCAGAAACGATCACAATGGTGTAGTTGTGTACACTCTTTGTCTTCCCTTAAAGTATGAGATTAAAATCGATTCATATCTTTCTTTCTACGTAATAATTCTTTTTTCCTATACTATACCCTTATATGCAATTTTTCTTCTATATATTACCACCATTGAATTAACTACTTCTATGAATTTGGTGTTGATCTTGTTTTGGTAATGTGGTATGACAATTTGAACCGTTGTATATAAGTGCTTAGTCCTACGTTGTAGCTGACTAACTCACCTAATACACACCTCAGCTTTCATCGAATGAATCTTATATTTCAGATATATTTAGTTTATATACAAACAAACCGGACTATATCATACCATAAATAAAAAAATAACAATTATACAAGATCAAGCTAAAAGTGCTTGTGAATTTGAAAGATTTTAACTAATAGATTGAGAACAATTTCAGAATATTTCATTTTATAGTAGTAATCAATAGATCAAATAGAAGTCTATAATAAAAAGAATATAAATATACATATATACATATACAATAAGCCTATATATACAATAACGGTTCATAAATAGATTCTACTACTAACCATTCCTTTATTCTTTATCCGGATATAACAGATTAGTACATAAATTTCATCTCTTTTTTTTGTTGTTATTCACGTGATACTTTGTATGATTAAAAACAAATGAAATTTATGTAATTTATCAAAAAACAAAAATCATCTAACTGAACTACACATAAACAACATACAAAATATATCTAGTTTTTTCCCACTTCAGTTGTCACTGTATCAAGTTTATTATTATTATTATTATTATTCTTTCTTTCGGAAAATAAATTTATAGTTAGAATAAAGAGTAGTGTGTAACAAAAGTAAAAACCAAAAATTCTATTTGTTGATTTAGATCATGAAGTGATTGATATTAGACCACTATTGAAAGCCTGAAAGTACTGGATGACCGTTTCGTCCTATTGTGGGACTGCTCAGTAGTGCGAATCCACGATCCCGCCTTGCGGGATTCAATCCCAGGGCCTTTGGTCTTGTGTGCTAACGCTTAACCTTTAGACCATTGAGGCGGCTGGCATCCATCAGTGTTAATGTCTGACCTCGACCAATCCACGGAATGGCGTGACCATCTCCCATTGTACTGAAGTAGATATCTGTCTCTACCGGACACGGATTAGCTCCACTGGTCACGGCTTCTCACCAGAACTCCGAGAACTTTCTCACGAAATTAGTCGCTAGTGAGGACATGGTAATTATCAGTATGAGTTTGTGAAGATTATTAAGCTTTTGGTTGACATCATGAACCAGTTGATGTTAGACCACCAAAAGTTTTACTCTTTTGGTGGAGTTTTCTTCTCTGAGCTCAGAAAACAGCTCAGAGAACAAAACTCCACCAAAATCATCCACCTGAGCTACAAATCTTCTCCACCATCTCAAAGTTTTACTCTGAAATAAAACACTACATAAGATATTATATGTGCAGATTATATTTCAAATAATCTCCGGGTACCCTAAAGAATTTCAGATAGGTTTGTTGGACGAAACATTGAAATAATTTTAAATTTCAATTACTGAGATTATTTCAAATATAATTTTCACATATAATGACTTCTCAATACTCAGAATCCATTTTCTATCAAACTATTCGTCCTAATTACATAAGATAATGAGTTTAATTCCTAAGAAAAATCTCTTTCTTTTTCTGTGTTCAGTTAGCTACTTCTTTGACATGAGCCAGTTGAATGATGTTTAATAATTTCGTTTTATGATTATGTAAGCACATATGTATATATACGTATATACAGTGCTGTCACGCTGTCACAAGTAATTCTCAAATACCTTTAAAAAAAAATTTAAAAAATGGGTTCGAATCTTGTGCGGTGGGACCGTAGGTGTGCACTGCTGAGGAGTCCGACAACAGGACGAAACGGTCGTCTAGTGCTTCCAGTTGTTTCCATGGTGGTCTACCTTTAACTGACTCATGATCTCAAGTATTGCAAAATATAAGTCTTTGGTTTGACAGCAACAATTATTTTACATAGTGAATATCAAACGATTATAAAGATAACAAATTAAAAAAGGTAGTTTACAAATAGTTTATGGCATTTTTAACAACGTTTAAGTTATTATATTAATAGATATGTAAAGATATTGATATATTTAAATAGATTGAAGTTATCAATTACTAAATGGTTGTTATATCTTTGAAAGATAAATTATAATGTCTATCAATTGATTGTTAGTTATACGTTACCCTTTACTAATCTGATGGATTTATAGTCTTGATAATAATGATAAGAGATGAATTAAACCGTTTCAATGAAATACTCATTACAAATAGATATGTCAATAATAGTATAAAGCTCAGGTTTACAAATATATGAATAATCACAATACATGAACATTGATTTCAAATATGAATGACCTGGGGTTATAATATTGATGAGAAGGATTTCAAACACGTTCAAAATAACACTCTTCAACTAAGTGTTTATGCTGACATATTTTAGTTGACAAGCATTCAACTCTCTCGTCTTGTCAGTTCATATACCGCTGTCAAGCTATGTATTCGGATCATTTGGTGTATTCTCTATCCTAGGCAATTAAAGAGCATAAAATAGAATTATTAATAGTCAGCGAAAGTGGATGCGTAAGTAATTACATAACTTAACAATCTGTGAACTAAAATCATTCGATCAAGAGTGAATCATCATTTCAAGTTGTACTCATGGAAAACAAAAACCTACCGAATAGTGGTGGGCTTCCTTCTTCTCTACATTGTTGAAGATAATATATATATATATATTCCCTTAAAACTAAAATTAATCACTATTTCTTACAGGGTTATATTGATGAATCTGTATCGAAAATATTAAACTCCGTTTATGAAGGTCGTGTTATTGCGTTGGACAGGTAAGTATCAGTTAAGTTCTTTTCCTTGTTTATGTGACCATTACTTATTCATAGTTTTACAGTACTAGTTAATGCATGTATTTTTTGTTGGGGAAATAAAATTACTACTAATACATTCCATTAGTACTTTTTAATTAAGAAATTCAGGTGTATGTACTGTTTATCTTCCTTTAAACCATGAGATTAAAATTACTTTATATCTTTCTTATGACTTACTAATCTTTATATGCGATCATACCATTGCAGTAACTGCATCTATGAAGCTAGTTGCAATCCAACATGATTTATTAATTCCTTCAAGATTAAGGATAAACTTTGACAATGAGTACTGACTTGTGTGAGATCTAGTTTCAGGGTTTCTTGTCGTTTACCTTTAATGATTCCCCTGGAATCATTAATTTTTTTCATTTCACTCTCTTTTTGATCTGTTACATGAACAATCCAGCATAAGCTTATGGAGAAAAAGGAACTATATCTTTAATACGCAAATACAATTTTAACTATAATATAGTATATTAATGTTTCTATGGAAAGTATGACGTTCTCTGTATATCTTTTTATTTTACAAAACCTAAAATCATTAAAAAGCTATAGATCAGGCACAATACTATTTATAAACCAAACGACTTCAGTAGAATGTATAATGTAGTCTACTACCTCCAGCCAACATCTAAATCTCAATACATAGTGCCCGTAGTGTCGAGTCACCTAGACTGGTGGCCACATTACAACATGATAGCATTCGATCTGCACTAATAAGGACTAGACAAGCATGACATTGATCACCACCCAGTGATCAATCAATTGTTCTACATAATCTGGAATAGATATCAAATTAATACAAGTATATAAGTAATTAAATACCAGTTTACCTAAAAAAAATTCTAATATAAACTCACTGAGTTATGAAATGAACTATTCAAACAAAAACTCTATATTGAATTAAAGTTAATCCAATAAATGAAATCATAACTTTCACAAGTTAAAACGATACTACGATCAAACATCATAGCAACATTGATGTCATTGACTTTTATCATATAAACGCTTATTTTTTTAAAAAAAAATAAACAACCAACCTATTGAGAGTATTTTATTCCACTGATAAATGGTCTATTACTTTCAGATTGTTTTTGTGTATTGTTAATACAATCAGTTTAAGTATACAATCCATTAATTTGATATTCTACCCTTATTAAACTATTGTATACATTTTATCTAATGTTCCTTAGTACCCGACTTTATTAAATTGTCTTATTATTATTATAAAATAATACTTTTGATGTTGTAATTTTTTGTTGTTGGTTAAACAATATAAAATTTGTTAAATTTTATTTTTTCGGGGAGTGGAGTGGAGTGGAGTGGACGGGTGGGGTGGGGTGGTGTAGGGTAAGGTAGGGTAGCGTAGGGTGGTGTGGGGGAAAAACAAGATCTTATCAGATAGACAAACAATTATAAATGATCCCCCCTCTCAAAATGAACATAAATAAATATTTTTTTTAAAAATAAAAATAAAAAAGATAAAATAGTTTCCTTTTTTGTTTAAAAGTACTTTATAGTTAGTTAGTTAATGATTAGAAAAATCGAGTAAAAAAGTAAATTAAATAATAATAATAAATTTTTCTTTTACTTTTATGCTCATAGAATGAATTACATAATAATTATTAATGATTGTATACAATCGGTTGAATTCATGCCTTAATAATAATCATAATCATAATACCGACAAAATAGAACATACTTATTGAACATTAAAATGTATATAGAAAAATGAGGGTGGAAAATCAATGATGCAAGGAATTCAATGAAATTTTTTTTCAAAAAAAGTTTTCTTCTTTTTTTTAATTTTAAACATAAATAATTAAAAATCAGAAGGAATTTTGTGAATATTATAGTAACTTTTTTTTAATAGTTCAGATGATGATGATGTGAATTAAAGTTAGACAACTATGGAAAATTTGAGAGAACTAAATGGCTGTTTCGCCTTAGTATAGAACACCTCCTTTGGCAGTGTGCATTCATGATCTTGCCCTCCACGAGATTTGAATCTAGGATCTATAAGTCTCGTGCGTGAGCAGTTAACCATTAGACCAATGAGCCGGATGGCATCCAATGGATGTCTAACTTCAATCAATCCACGAAGTTGCGCTACCGTACACCACTGTCTTCAGTGAGCTAATATCTCACAACAGACCTGGTTGAACTCCACTGGTCACCGCTTCTCATTAGAACTGCAAGAAATACATTTTGAAGCCAATCACTAGTGAGCACATGTTGATTAATATCAGTAGGGGATTTTTGTGGATATTATAGTAATTTAATTGGTTGAGGTCATGAGTTAATTGAAACTAGACCACTATGGAAAACCTGGAAGTACTGGATAGCCGTTTCATCCCAGTTTGGGACTCCTCGGTAGTGTGTATCCACGATCCCACCTAGTGAGACTCGAACCCAGAAGTCCCATAATAGAACGAAATGGCCATCCAATGCTTCTAGGTTTTCCATGGTGGTCAAGCTTCGATCGACTCATGATCTCAACTGTTAAGATTAAAAATAAGTTTTTTTTTATAAAAGATAAAGAGAATTAGGTTTAGTGATTAATTGGATTGTAGAATGCGTTCTATGTTAATCGAATTCTATCTATAAAGTTACAATGTTACAACTACTTAAGGCAATACAATATTTTGATATGATATTTTATAAATTAGATCGTCGAAATTATTTAATGGATCATTACTAGCAAGAAAAAAGATCATGTAATTTTTATTAAACATTAGTAACGGGTAACAGTATTGTGATAACTTAGTATGCTTGTAGGTTGTCAGAATTTTTTTGCTGATGATTGCCAATCAAAATGAAGTCTAGTATTATGTTGATCAGCTTGTTTGACAATATGTCATCAAAATGAAAGATGGAGTGTGATAATCCAAAATGTCTATATAAATTCAAAACATTAGAAAGCTCGTATTAGCCTAAACATTTAAAATGACTAACTGATAAAAATATTTCCGACTGTAATACCATAAAGTTACGCAATGGGATATTTTTTAAACTGTAAAATTCGGAACATTTATTGTTGAATTCCAACTCTTTACCCTGAATCATATTGAAAGATATGTGAATAAAATAAAACTGTGCAGATATTAAGTACTGATTTCAGTTTATAACGATGACTATCACTAAATCATAAGGTTGTAGTTTTTTCACTATTACTGCAGTGAATCAACACCAAGTTGGGGAAGACCAATTTGTTTTTCAATGCATAATCACACAGTGTTTTAGTAAGATGTGGAAATCATACATCAAATATATCATTTTCACATCCTTGAATTGTCTCTTACAAACTTTATTGTTCCTTCATTCTTGTTATTATCATGATTGTTTTCAGTTTCCTTCTTTGTTCTCTTAATCTCAATTTTTTCAGCTTTCTGCTTGCAGACATCTCACTTCCGACTGATGTTACATACTACCTATATCTGCATACATAAGTGATATATATATTGCACTACTACTACTATTAGTAGTAGTGAAAATTTCTTCTTTTTTACATTTTGACTAATAATGCAGGTCAATAGAAATATCTTTAAGTTGTTTGCTTTAACATTTGCAATGTGATTTTGACAATTTTGTAAATTATGACCCGAAAATTCTTCATCCATTCATTGTTCATATCACTAACAGTTTAATAAGAGTTCATCATCCTTGTTTTTCTCTGCATAAACTTTCTCTCTGTAATAAATTTGAACTCCAACTATCTTAGCTAATATATATATATATATATATATATATATATATATATATATATATATATATATATATATATATATATATACATTACTTATGTCTGTTACTCTCAATGGAGTATAGGCCACCGACCAGCATTCTCCAACCTCACTATGTTCTGGGCCTTCCTTTATAGTTCTATACAATTCTTGTTCATTCTTCTCATGTCTGTCTCCATTTCTCGGTGTAATATATTCTTTGATCTTCCACTTCATCTTTGGCGTTGAGGATTGTAAGTGGAAGCTTGCCTCGTGACGCAGTTGGGTGCTTTCCTCAATGTATGTCCTATCAACTTCCAGTGCATCTTCCTGATTTCTTCCTCCACCGTAATCTGGTTCTCTCCCAGTATATATATATATATATATATATATATATATATATATATATATATATCGATTCAATTATAATTGTTCGTTCATTGATTATAAATTATTATCACTATGAATAAAATTTTATTCATGTTTTAAATATGATCTCTAATATTATTTTAATCTTAATATGCTTAATCAATGGTTGCTCTGATTGTCAGAAGAAACATTAGCCTCGTGACTTCTGAAGGAACTCGGTTTTCGCTATGAGGCATCATAACTCTTCTAAATGAAGACCTAACTCCTAGGGCAGAGTTTAAATGGTTTGAATTATTTTTCTCCGGTTAGAATTGTTTTTTCTAGCGAGTTAGTTTTCTATGGGATGGGGTCGCTAACGCCTTGCCCAACCCTCCTCCTATATTCGGGCTTGGGACTGGCAGTAGCCTCAGAGGTTACTCCCGGCCCCCGATCGCCTATGCTCCATCGGGAGTAACAGGCGTAAGTAAGTAAGTAAGTAAGTAAGTAAGTAAGTAATATGCTTAATCTAATATTATTTTACAATTCATTACATTAATTTATATATTATATAGGTTCAATGCATCATTTAATTAGTTCCGTTCTCTTTTCATTTCTCATCATATCATTGTCAATAATATAATTATTGTAATTTAATAATAATAACAATTACTGGATAAATTTGTAACCATTCCTATCATTATTATTATTATTATAACTACTAATCATAGTACAGTGAAGGAGGACTTAGGGGGTAAAACCAGTTTTTCTATAATTTATATTATGTCTCCATTAAATATGAAAATTATACATCAAATACGTTATCTACACATCCCCCCCCCTTCAATTGCTCATTGCATTTATTATGATTCTATCAATTCTATTATTACTCTAATTACTCTTTATTTCCATTTTTGTTCTCTTCAATTCAATCTTCTATTGATAGACATTCCAATTTCAATTGGTGCTACATACTATTTATATTGTATCAGCGTAAGTAGTATACACTAAATTAGTAATGATAACCAGAAAATTATACAAGCTAGTAAATAATAATACTACTATAATTAGTTATAATGAAAATTTGTTTCACCCTGATATATCCTTTGATATCTGATAATTTTTTTCAGCCTGTAATTAAATCAAATGAATTTACTACCTCATTGTTATTGACCGGTGCCAATTAACATCAAACTTACACATCTGAATTCACTTTGTGTTGTTTCACTTGTATCTTCCAATTGTTATTTAGAATTGCAGAGATGCAGAGTGAACATCAACTCTTTGAGATGCAAGTACATCCAGCTGACGAGTCCTAAATAGGACAAAAAGTGCATCCTGGATTCCACTGCTAGCCACTACTCATCTTTGCTTAATAGATTCGAGTTTCTTATCAATGAATTTCATCTACCTAACTTAGATATTATATGACTTGTGTTATAACTTGAATTTTATTACAATTTGTATATTAGATAATTTTCTTATATTCTATTAGGCCTCATAAATACTGTATAGGAATTATGAATGATATTTATTATAACTGCGGAGAACCAGATTTTTTTCTTTCTATACTAGAAACGGTGAATAATGTGATGAATGTAAGAATATAAAGTCAGTAGATAGAAATAATTTAATATACACTAGGGATAAAATTAAATGTTTTTTTTGAATAAATTCATTTTAATATGATTAATTTACATTAATTGACAATCAGGTTTGTATCAATGAAAATGTATTTAAGATTAGTTAATCAGTTACTTATTGTGTATAAACATTTTTTAGTGATCTAAAGGTTAAACGTTCACGCGCAAGACTGATAGGTCTTGGGTTCAAATTTTGCGTGGTTGGATTGTGGGTGTGTACTGATGAGGAGTGGCATACTAGGATAAAACGACCATCCAGTATTTCCAGGTTTTCCATGGTGGTCTAGCTTCTATTAATCCATGAATTCAATTATAAAATTACTGAAAACTCAACAAAACCTCTTCTCAAAATTATCATCAAAAGCTCACTAATGACTGTCTCCAAGAATTATTTCCTGGAGTTCTAGTGAGAAACAGCGACCATTAGAGCTCAATGGGGTCTGTTGTGAAATAGTAACTGATTGAATAAAATGGTGAATGTGTCGCTCCATTTTCTTGATTGGTTGAAGTTAGACATTAACAGCGTTGGATACCGACCGGCCGACCAGCTCAGTAGTCTAGAGACTAAGCGTTGGTCTTGGGTTCGAATCTTGTGGGGCGGGATCGTGAATGCGCACTGATGAGGGGTTTCACAATAGAATGAAACAGCCGTTCAGTGTTTCCAGGTTTTCCATACTGGCCTAGCTTCAAATGATTCAAAAATTCTTATAATGTGATTACACTGTAATAGATCACTCGTACTATCTTGTTACTGTATTGAAATCAAATATAAAAGAATTTAAACTTGTAATAATATGGTTGATATATCAATGTTTAACTTACCGAATGATAAGCAGAAATCAAAATTTCAAAACTGATATCACTAGGCATAGTTACAAAAGTTATATGTCTTATTCAAAAACTAAAAAAACATAACAAATTAGTCATCGTTACAAGTTACA